>CM076576.1:799013675-799585371 GCA_034641835.2 Pinus albicaulis | reverse complement strand
AAATCCAAAATGGGAAGGTGAGGGACTTTTTCACAAACAAAGGGGGAATTTGAGAATTTTGGATACAAACTTTGTGAGTTGTGGGGGATTGGGGGATGAGAATTGGGTTCAAAATTTTGATTGACAACCTACCGAATAAAGGCATTGTTCTTGGGATTTTTTTTCATAGGGGCTAGAAGACTTCAATCTCGAATTTTTCTAGGTCTGAGAGCAAAAGAGACTTGTCCCAGATTGGTTGGGTGGAATCAATCAGTTTGGAAGTGAAGCGGGAGCTCAGGACTTGGATAAAAGTTTCATCCACAGATCAACATCATCTGAGGATTGACATCAACTGGGAGAAACCATGCATGTGGGGATGTTTAATTTGGTATATCTAGAAATGAATTTGACCGTGAACAAAATTTGCTTGATATAAAAGAAAGCTTAGTATATAAGTCTTACAGTTTTATTCTATGGTTTAGTTGAGTTCACCAAATGGAATTTGAAGCTAAGTTCAGTCAAGTTCATCGAAAGGGAGCAATTTATTAGAGGAGGCTCCAACCTAGCTTAGTTGAGTTTTCCAATTCACCATAATTGCATTCACAAAGGGAAGAGCCATAAATAGATTTCTCATATGCCGACTTCAACTTGACTTAGACTCTATCATATTAGATTAGGAGTAAGTCAGAGCGGCAGGGAGGGAGAGTTTTTTTTTCCAAGTCATTTGATAACCATTGCATATAAATATAGTTATTAGAATGGGAAGAATGATTTCCCCCACCCATGGTGTACGAAGGAGCACCTAACAATCAATATGATTGAAATTACCATACAACATATGCCTCTACCTATATACATATATGAGATCAATAACTGCAAGACCAATCAACAATTGAATCACAAATAATGATCTACTCTCCTACAAATATAAGTTGTCCTATGTCCTCAAAGTTGGCATTTTCTCCAAATTCTTCTATTGATATAATTAACCTCTCTAACCTTACCAATAATTTTTTTTTAAACAAAAAACCTCATAAAGAAAAAAACCCTTATAATGCAAAATTCTTCATTTAATTTCTCTCATTTCATATGTGTTGCTAGCTTAATCAATTAAGCTATGTTAATGAATTACACCCTCAAGAATAGTTCCACGTGATGACTCACCCATTTATTTTGTTAAGTTTGACCCCATTTATTTTGTTAATTTAACATGAAAAAAACATATAATTTGAAAAATTATTATCCTTTATTTATTTAATATTTATATTTTATTATTAATATTACACAAAAACATTTATTTTACATATTTATAACATTTCATATTTAAAAGTTTATTATCCTCTATTTACTTATATTAAATAACATTTCATATTTAAAAGTTTGTTATACTCTGTTTACTTATATTAAATAAGTAAACACATCAAATAAATATTAAAAAATCATATATATATATATACACGCCTGTTGATCTTATCTGAATGATTCTACATTTTATGAGAGTATATAAAATTGATAACCCATTCTTAGTTTAGTGACATGTTAAAATTTCAAATAACTATCCATCTAACTATTAATTTCAAGATCAAGAACAACTAAGAATCACACGGTTATTAATGGATTCTCATGGTTTTTATTCATAAAATTATCCATCTAACTATTAATTTCAAGATCAAGAACAACTAAGAATCACATTGATAGAATTGTCTTTTAAGTGTTTGAGGTTACTGCAATATAATGGCAAAGGTTACTGAACGATGACAGGCACCACTCAATGTTTACAATACAATATCTGCTACAACATTTAATCATTTAAGATGTTGCAGACATTCTTGACTTAGATTTTTTCTGGTGATACCAATACCTGTTATATAACCACTTGGAGTCAGCCACTACAGCGTATGAATCTTCATTACGATGCCAGCAGAAGCATGCATGTGTTCTGTTTTTTATTTCAAGAATTCCATGGCCGAAGCTTGCTTCCCGAAACGCTGAATAACTGGGTTGCGGCTCTGTAAAGCTGCGAACAATTCCAATGCAAATGCTTGTAATTGCAATTAAAAGTTTGCATTGAAACATATTTTTCAACAGAATATTGTACCAAAAGCACAAATTTTGTCACCAATAGAATTAACCTCCCATTCAACTTACTTTGTTGAAAGACCTTCAATATTTCCCCCATCGCCAACAGTAAGATACACGGGTGCAGCAGGATTAAATATAGGTGTACACTTTCCATTAGTTATATTGTAAGCCACATTGGAATAACGATACTGCACAAGTAAACACTAAAAACATAATTAAACTTCCTCAAAATCAACAATAATACATTATTAAAGCTAAATCCTGTCTGACAAGTACTCTTCCCAATTTGCCAACATTAGTATGCTCTAAAATGGTTTTTTGAGTTAGTTCAAGTAAACAGGTATCTGGCAGGTGTGAAAGACTGCTTCCTTACATATCAACAGCTGGTAATTTCAGGTGATATGGTTTTCTTAAAATAAAATTAATGAGTCAGTTTGCATTAAGCATTACCGATAATATCATTAGTCAATGATTGTTATTCTAGGGGTTATTTTGACAATTAAATTATGATAGATTTAAAAAAAAAATACCCTTCCCAAATAACCTACTGATTCCCAAATAACCTCTTGATTTGATCACTAAATTATAACAAATTTTATACATTAAAAAATTACCCTTCCCAAATAATACTTAAATGCTTATACTTTTAAGTGATTACAAAATGCATAAAATTTTGAAAACATGCCAAATCAAACAGTTGGCTTCAGTTATATTTATTTGACTTCTCTGTATTTCCAAAATCTGCCATCTACAAAAAAAAAAAGAGTCAATGCCTGTAACATATTCTATATGGTTTTGAAAAAAAAAATAAGAAAATGTAGAACGATAGAGACTTACAGATCTCTCGTAGGCATGAATATGACCAGCAAAAACAATATCAACCTTGTATTTCACAAACCATGATTCAAATTGGACTCGCATAGGCTCTCCTTCCATGTAGCCATTATAGTAGCTATTGTAAAGCGGCGCATGCATGAGAACAATCAACCATGGGGTTTCTGTTCTATTGACCTTTGTGAACTCTAAGTTAAGCCACTCATATTGGGGAGTGTAAACTCCTGCATTTTAAATAGCATTATAAAAATCTGAGTTTCTAATAAAGAGATGCATGCATCCACTTTACAAGAGAGGTTGCTTCATCAAATATTGCAACTAAATTTGTGTTTTTCATATATAGAAATGTGTGAAGAGACACATGCATTTACTTTACAATAAAGGTTGGTTATCAAATATTGCACTTAAATTTGTGTTTTCCAAATATAGTTGATATCATTTCATCACATATTGATTTTTTTTCATAGTGATAGAAATGTGTTAATCAATTAGTATTTTTTCTTAAACTAATTTTACAATCAATTTAGTGTAGCTTTTAAGTTATTTATAAATTATTAAAGTTTAGTACGGTTTAAAATTTAGTTTATTAAAAAATTATATTAATTAAAAAATTATTTTATTTCTACGGAATATTTTTATGTATATTTTAGAAGTATTTTGAAATCAATTTTAGAAAGGAAAATTTAATCAAACTAGTGTTAATGCTTATGAGTTCTCTTTATGATACACATGTTTTTTTCATTGTGACTTGGTTTTTATTGAAAAGTAGATTCAAAACATACATAAAAGATAATGGGAGTAAACAATTGAATAGAATTTAGAGTTGTATTAATCATTGAAGTTAATGAAAGTTATCTCAATTTGTTGAATTATCTATCCAAGGTAAGTTGTTAAAGTTAATGAAAGTAATAGTTGCAAGGGCTATCTCAATTTGTTGAACTATTTATGCAAGGCATGTTGTTGATGAGAAGGTCATACGTCGTCACATGTTCAGAGCTAGTAATTGGGCTTACTGGCCATTATTATTATAATGGATGATAGTTGAGCCACCCTCCATCTGAACAAGTGAACAAGCCCTTGAATGTGTTGATGTCCTTAGGTAGATCTTCATTTTTAACTAAGCCATATCTTCCTACGAAAAGAACTAGCTTACACAATAAATATTAATACCCTTTTATACATGTGACACACTTTTAATATCTTTATTTTCTAGCCAACTAATTATAACCATAATAACACATCACAGAGCTAATCACAACTTATAACACAGTAGGACACTTTACATATTGAGGTAAGTCCACATTAGGACACTTTAATATCTTTTGGGGTAAGTCCACTATTTATTGATTTCATCTTTACAATGATCCTTCTCACAATATTTCTAACTATGCATTAATAAGTTAATTTATAGCACTCACTCTCTTTGAAAATGATTATCTATGTGTTTGTGGAAATTAGAGTGTGTAAATCTAGAAGATTGTTCTTTATGCAATTTTCCCTTTAATATGTAATAATGTATTTCAACTAATTATAAAAAGGATAGAAAAATGGGTATACAAGAAAGAAACTCTTGTCCTTTAGTCTTAATATGTGTGTATTGAACACTTTTTGATGAATAAATTAGACAAAAGAAAATCTATCAAAATATTTAATAAGTAATGAAATTCATATTCAATTATAATTATTAGTTTAAAAATTTGAGATGTGGACATTGTTATGCAACTAACTCACAAAATAGAAGAAAAGATAGATCAACGACTTAAAAATTATCCTCTTCAAGAGGGAAACCTCCTTTACATTGCATAAATGAACAAATATTGGACGATACAAATGACAAGACCTCCTTTGTATATATAAAAGTCTAAGGGGTCACAATATAGTCAGAGTCTACATAACAATAATAACGTAAGGGAACAACAATAACAACTGGGATTCAATGGGGCACAACAATATTAATATGGGGGCACAATAATAACAATAAGGGGGCTACACTAGTATTATAGGGACCTAACAGACATTCATTATCAACCTAACTATACCAAGAAAACATTTAGAGCTATAAACCCAACAAAATGTTAAAAGCCAAAGGTGCCACCCTTCTTGTTGCCTTAGAGTCAAGTTATGCATCTAGGAGAAACGGAGAAACTAGTGTCAAAATAATGTTTTAAAAACTTGATTACATATAAATATTACTATAAAAGAAGAAGAGAGTAGTAGATATGATGTATTAGTAGAGGGACAAATTCCCATGTAATGGTTAAGTGTATTTTATTGACTTCGTTGATTCTCAAAATTTATAGTAAATTAACAATTAGATTGATAAAGTACTTTATGGGACACGTTGATTTCCTTGACGTACAAGAAGTTGAAGTAGCCATAGTCAAATTTAGAACTATTTAAAATACTTTATTGTGAAGTGTAGGTTTTTATCTTGTACATAAATTATCTGCAAATGAATTCTTAAAATAGAAAATAAACAATGGCGAGAGCATAAAACACAAAACAGATATACATAGAGATTTTCCTCTGAATCCCAAGACCGGGACTACCTGATTATTTTTTCATTCTATTCCTTTCAATGTTACAATGTTACAATATATATATATATATATATATATATATATATATATATATATGCCAAATCATTCATAAACCCAAATTCGTTAACCCTGGATTAGAACATAATCATAGTTCCCTTGATTGGATCTACAAAATACCATGAAAAAAAACCATCATGCCCAAAACCATGTGCAAAAAACATGAACAAAATCATAGGTAGGTCCGCCCACCTAATATAGGGTCCAAAAAAAAAATTCTCAGGGAGTTGCCCCGGACCCTGTGTAGGGGGGCTACCTCCCACCTGCAAACCCCCCGAAAGGGGGGTTGTACCCCCCTTTTGACCCCCCTGTCACACCTAGCGCAACGAAGGGGGGGCGACCGCCCCCCCTCTTACCCCTCACTTCGTGAATGGAGCTAGTCGTGGAAAGAATATAACACACACCCAACATTCTCCCACTTGTTGTTTGCTTTCCACAGGGGGCCACAAGAGAGCTTAGTCATTGGTCCAACTCTACAACTCCCATTGTTTCTATACACAAAAGAAATTCTCAGTGCTCACAAACTTCTTTAATGCATCTGCAACATTCTTCAAAGTGTCCACCTTTACTAGCAACATCTTTTTGTCCTCAACCATATCTCTCACAAAGTGATACTGAACATCAATATGTTTTTTCTTTGAATGATAAGCAAGGTTCTTAACCAGGAAAATTGCACTTTGGCTATCACATTCTATCCTTATAGCTCGCTGCACCAACCCCATAACTGAACACAATCTCTACAACCAAATTGTTTCCTTTCTTGCATGAGTGGTTGTCGTGTATTATGCCTCTATAGTTGAAAGAGCCACTACATACTGTCTTTTTCTCATCCAACTGACTGCACCTCCAAATAGGTTAAACACATACCCACTTGTAGATCCTCTCTGATCTAGATTTCCAGCCCAGTATGCATCAACAAAGCCACAAATGTCCAAAACTCTATCCAATCCTGGTCTTCCTTGGTAGCACAAACCATAGTCACTAGTGCCACGCAAATACCTGAAAACTCGCTTCAATGATGTCCAATGCTCCTTTCCTAGTTTTGAATGAACCTGCTCAATACTCCCATTGCATGTGCAATGTTTGGTCGAGTACAGACTATTGCATACATCATTCTACCGACTGTGCTTGCATATGGAACACGAGACATGTCCTCTTCCTCTTCTTATGTCTTGGGACACTGTTGAACAGATAACTTCACACCTATAGGAATAGGAACCTTCACTAGTTTACTATCCTGCATATTAAGCATCTGCAGTATTGTCTCAACATACTTCCTCTGGTGTAACCAGAGCTTCCTCTTTGTCTGATCTCGTTTAATTTCCATGCCCAAAATATAGTTTGCAGCACCAAGATCCTTCATATCAAATTTGGAGGAAAATTGGGTTTTCAAATACTGGATAATTTCTTTGTCATTTCCAATCATCAACATATCATCCACATACAAGACCAAATAAATAACACGATCACCAATTACATTGATCTATTTTGCTTCTAGTGAAGCCAAGTCCCTGTATATATGTATCAAATTTCTAATACCACATCCTTGGTGACCGTTTTAAACCATACAAATACTTTCTTAACATGCATACCAGTTATTTCTTACCCTTCATTGCAAAGCCTTCAGGTTGCTTCATGTAGATATCTTATTCCAGATTGTTACACAGCGTTTTGTCACTATCCCCACAATCCCCATCTCGCACATTGGAGGGTCATTTCTATGACTAATTAGTGTCATGCCTAGCAAAGACCATCATTGCATCCCTTTACATGAGAGCAATATTCCTTATGTTGATAATTCCCTAAGCAGAGCTTCAAAAACCCTTGTTTTTGCCTTGGTGTGAGTAGTCAATTCTGCCCTCGCACCGATGAGGAAGATTAGCACTGGGCCCCGCGCCAGTTGGCACTCTGTCCCAGTTAGCCACCCGTGCCAAGATGTTTATGGAATGTTTTTTAAAAATAGAGGCAAAGATTCCACCCTAAGAACTTCAAGGATGAGTCATTGGGAGTGGTTGGACTGATTAACCACGAACTCCCTCCTTTAGTTTATGGTTTCCACCTCTTGTGCTAACCTCCTAAAGGATAGGCCTCCCTTCCACCTTTGTAGGGATCCTAACCTCCTCATTTTCCTCTATAAAAAGAAGCTACCTCTCCTTGCATAAGCTAACTGAACATGGAGAATTGAGTATACTATAGCTGAATTGTTGAAGAGATAAAACAAGAAGGAACTTCGTTGAGAGAGTTTAAGCTCATGCCTTCATCCCGTCTGAATCCCCTGACGAGTATCTGAGACGCACTTCGACTGAACCCCGCTGGAGGAGACTGCGATGTCAAAGCTTTGGTTGTACCTCTTCCTTCTATCAATACATACACGTGACTATTTTTTGGTTCCCATTTTGTGTTATGTCATTTGTTTAATGCAATATGTTTAGCCCTCTTTGACTAGATAGTAGTTATGAATGAAGTTATTATGTCGTATGTTGTTCTTGTTTGTTGTTCTATGTGCAGGTATTCGAGCATGATTGCAGAAGGATTGTGACTTGCTGAGGCAGGAGCGAGAGGCCACCACCACTATAGCCACAACAACAACATTGGACTCCAGGTAGGTCGATCTACTGTGTCCTCTTTTCATTCAGTAATTAGGAACTGACACTTTAGCATGTCTCTTTGTTTCTAAACCCACTCTAGGGCTATAGGGATCGCCTCTGTCCGTAGAGGGGATTTACCCGCTTAACAAATTGGCGACTCCACTAGGGAATCAATGTGAGTTTGTCGTTTTAGCTTTTTTGGGTCGACTTCAGTCGTTGGCTTGCTTGTTTGTCTTTTTATGGTTTGCTTGCTTGTTTGCCATCCCCTGTTCAGCTCTAGAGTGTCAGGATTTACCTCTGTTCATTAGGTTTTCCTTTTCCCATAGTTATCCGGCTTGGCGAGCTTTTCGTTTGAACAGTCGCGCCGATTGGCATAGGTTTCTTTTGGTGCAGTCGTGCCAACCCCTGTTTGGTGCTGAATACCGCTTCACAGTCGCGCCGAATCCTGTAGGATTTGGTTTGCCCTCCTTGATGAGTCTTTTGGTCAGTTGTGCTTCACTCTGGGTTATTTTTTGTGTGTAATTAAGCCTTTGGGACTGTTTTGACTATTGTAGACTTGTTTTTCTCAGTCGTTTGTCTATTTTCCTATCAGTGTAGATTAAGGCCTTAGGGTTTCTAAGTGTCTTTGTGCACTGAGCCTTCTGTTTGGAAATCAAGTCTCATTGATTTTTGTCAGTCTCATTCTTGGGTCGATTGCACTAAGTTTTCTTCATCCTTTTGAGTGTTTTCTTTGGTTGAATGATCATTTTGTTTTCGATTGATTCTTCTCCTTGTTGCTCCAAGCATAGATTACATTGCTTGTTTTGGGTCGTTTTGAAAACTTTCTTTTGATTTGGAAGATTGCGGCATTAGTTTGAGTGCTTTCTTGTGATTGTTTTGCATTGATTGAGTCATTCAATTTCGATTCTTACATTTGCAATACTCAAGCTAGTGTTTATTTTCTTTTTCGTGTAATTAGTGCTTTGTGTACTCTTTTTCATTGAAAAACCAAAAAAAAAAAAACATTTTGCATTCTTTCCTTTACATTGAAAGTGAAAAGTTCTTTTGCATAATTAGCATTTGATAATCTAGGAAAGGGTTTTTCATTTTCGTTTGATTGCATTAGATGCATTAGTGGATTTATTTGCATATTCTCATTGTTTGCTATTGTTTAAAAGATCTTTATCCTTCTCGTAATTAGCATTCATTGAATGGAAGATGGTATTCTTTTGCATATAGTTTGCATTTAGGAAATTTGAGATCCAAATTCGGTAAGGCCTTGAAACTGAAACATAATCCAAGATCAACTTTAAAATTCATTCAATTAACCTAAGGAAGCATTGAAACCTAATGCAACATTTTTAGTGGTCTAGGCTAGAGACGTGTTCCGGCGTCTTAAAACCTAGTAGCTGTCGCTCGCCATTTGGCTTTAGACAGCGCTAGTACGGACTTGTGCTCCCTGTACCGTCAAGTATATAAAGGGAGACCCCTCTAGGTTGCAATCCTTTTATCCATAGGAAGCCGAGTTTGCTGCCTTGTAACCGTGATACACTGAACACAACATTCAGAGAGACTACATGCACGTACGTTAAGTCCTTGGTCATTTCTCTTTCATTTGATCACCAAGGTGTATATGGCAGTTCACGGAAACTTGGTACATTCTCTTGCTTAGATTACCTGAGTAGTCATTTTGATCTTTTCGTGACTCCTTAAAAAGTGAAGAGATCATCGAACACATGTCCTTTCATGCTCGTTTCAACCTGAAAGTGATAGAGTCACCTTTTGCTTGTTTCTTGACTCTTAAAATATGAAACGACAGAGTTTTGTTTCAGTGTCTTAAAATATTAACTGCCCACGAAATATTCCTGGTTAAACTTATCTTCCTTAGTATTTTGTTTCAAGGTTGTTTCCAATGGAAAATTGTCCAGAGTTTACCAACCAAGGAATCCCCTCCGAAGGGAATCCTGGTCCTTTTCCTGCTTTTGGGAATGTTGGTGCTCCTTATATGGCAACATTGTCCCTTCCTGGGTTAACTGTTGGTTTGCCCGTATGGTTGTTTTCGACCTCGTTGGTCCCGAGTGGTCTGACCTCTGTTCAACCATCCCCTCCACCTGGACAGCATCATGTTGATTCTAAGGTGGACCTCTCCCCTTCTTCGCCTATTCCTTCATCCTCTTCCTCTACTTCGCCTGGTGAAAGTCTGGATTCTAGTAACCAGGTGGCTAAGAAGAAGAAGAAGAAGATGAAGAAGAAGAAGTCAGATAAGTGAGAGGCTAGCTTTGCGGCTATCGCACCTCAGATACCTTCCCTTGATAAACCATCCAACCTTCCACGGAAAGTCAAATTCCCTTGCATGTTGTGCAAAGGAGACCATCTTCTTCGAGACTGCCCTAACATTCCCAAGGTACTTGAAGCATGGTCCAATGACCGCCCGTCGTTGCCTTTGGCTTCTGGAAGTCATATTGGTGGCACATCTTCGACTAGTACTGATAAGACTCATAATAAACAGTGTAAGTTTACCAATCCCTGTAAGTTGTGTGAAGGGCATCATCCCATTCACCTTTGTCCGTATATGGATGAAGCCATGAGAGTGTTGGACAACCCTACTGTTTCTGCACCCTGCCTTTGGTTCGCGACCAGAAACTTTCTTCGAGTCCTTCGCTAGTTGATTCAACAATCGATCAAGAGTCATCCTTGATTGATCTCGTTTCCTTGGAAATTCAAATTCATAAATCCATTCTCGACCAACCATTGGTCGTGGAATCGATCGATCTGATCCCCCCCATGGTCCATCAGGTCTTTTCCCTCGAGAGTGGATCTCTTTCCGCCCACGTTCTTCTTGTTTCTTCAGATTCCTCATACTTGGAGAAAGATCCTCCTGTCCCTGTGACTCAAGAAGTTGCTCCTCCTGCTCCCATGATGGAGGTCCAGAAGGATGCTCCTCTTGCTCCGATAACACCAGGGGATGAGCACCTTAGTTCAATGGTACCCCCTCCAAGTAGTTTGGTCGCTTCCTTCGATTAGAGTCGATTTGCAGGATACCGCCTTCCTTCTTATGTGCCTTTTGAGATCACGGTACAGGTCTTCGATATGGTCGTACCCAGCACCATTATAGATGAAGGCGCGTCTGTTAGTATTCTGTCCTCCACTACTTGGCAAGCTTTTGGTTCTCCACCGCTTGTGCCTGTTATGCAGAATCTGTTGGCATTTAACAGAGGAACCAGTCAACCATTAGGGATCCTTCCGAAGTTTCCTATTACTTTGGGAGGAAAAAATTTCTATATAGACGTGATGGTAGTCCAAGGTCCCTTTGATTTTAATTTACTCTTGGGACGCGACTATTCTTATGCCATGGGCATGGTTGTTTCTTCCCTCTTTCATGTGATCTGTTTTCCACACAAAGGTCAGATCGTGACCATTGATCAACTTTCATTCTTTGGTCCTGACATGACATCTGGTCCACCATCATCCCTTCCAGGTCTTTATCCACCGATTGTATCTTCCCTGTCATAGGTTAATTATGTGGCTACCTGCCCCATGCCTGCATTCAATGATAGTGTCGTTGTGCATCGTGTGTGGGAGGCATTGGGTCCTAATTTCCAAGATGTTGTTCTCCCATCAGATGTGAACCTCTTAGAATCCATGACTTCTTATTCAACATGATGAGTTGTCGTCGGAGCATAGTTCGTTTTCTTGTGTCAAGCTCCTTAAAAAATGAAACAAGCTGGTCAGAGCAGAGTTCGTTCTCTTGTGTCAAGCTCCTTAAAAAATGAGACAAGGTCTTCCGAGGATAGTTCATCTTCTATGTCAACCTCGTTAAAAATGAATTAACTCATGACGATAGTTCTTTTAATGTGTCAACCTCGTTAAAACAATGAAACACGTTCTCATTCATTTCGAGTCTTTGATCAGATCTCGTAAAATCCCAGTCAATTCTTTCTCTGATCTCGTAATTTGAGCCTTCACTCCATCTGATTTTCATTCATTTCAACTGGACTGAAGCTTGGGGGGCATGTACCTCGAATTGAGTCACCATGATGGGGGCATGCCTGTGCCCTGTTTTTCAAGCATAAGTTTACCTTTGTTTCAAGCTTCCGTAAAAATGAAACCAATTTCAAGCATAGTTTGTTTATGTTTCAAGCTTGTGTAAAAATGAAACCAATCCCAAGCATAGTTTATCTTTGTTTTCAAGTTTGTGTAAAAATGAAACCAATTTTAAAGCATAGTTTATCTTTGTTTCAAGCTTGTGTAAAAATGAAACCAACTTCAAGCAGAGTTTCGTGATTTCAAGCTTGTGTAAAAATGAAACCATTCCCATTTTACCTCTCGTGATTACCATTTTATCAGCCTATTTTTCCAGATGAGCCTTGGTTTTCTCATTCCATCGTCCCCATCTACTTGGCCAATCATATGCCTTCACTTGGTTGTTTTAACTGTTCCTGAGGAACCGCTGCAATGAGTGGTCTTGTTAGCCATCCTCTTGACCTTTACTTGTTTTGAGCAGTTCCACCATCACTGGAACTAGTTGCTACCTATAATACCATTCGTTCCTCTAGGAGGAGTCAATTTTCAGCTCTTTTCTGACTCTCTAAAATTGAAAAGATTACCGAGACCCTTTTCGTTTTGAACTCGTTAAATGGCTGCGAAATGATATCTACCCAGTATACATTTACCCCTTTTTTGGGCTAGAATAGATTATTTACGAAAAAGGAATACCTTAGCCTATCACGACTAACAGGTTCTTTCAGATGTTGTTTTCTACCTTTTCGAATATGAGGGACTATTTACGAAAAGGGACCTGCTGGAGTTTTCTTTTCTGCTTCTTTTCAAACTCTCTAAACATGAAAAGATGTTGAGTTCTTCCTTTGTCAAACTCGTTAAACCTTGATGACATCGGACATCGTCATCATGATATTCACCGAGTTCCTCCTTCCTAGGGCTCGTAAAATGTACTAGGATGGATTTTTCTAAAGGACAAACTTATACAACAAGCATATGTTATCCTCTTCAAGCTTGTGTAAAAATAAAGAGGTACTCACTAGAAATGGTGGGGGGGAATGGAACCAAGTTATGTTGGTAGTATGTCGCTCTTGAACATGGCACTTGTCTGCAATCGTGTCGGGTTGAGGACATCTCATTTCGTCATTTTTGCCTCCATGGGTTTGGGTAATCTCTTTTGACCTCTCATTTTCTCTTTGCCACGTCATCATGACCTCAGATCCCTTGATGTCAAATACTGCCAAATCCAATGTCGTGTCATTGATATGTTCAAGAGAAGTTTTCCTCCGCATTTTTCAACCTCCCTCTGATTCTCTGTTGGTCCTGATTCACTATCATAATGTTCCTTTGTCTCGTGTCGATGATGTGGGAAACACTATGGCCCTCCTTCGACCAGGTCACTTCCTGTCGACTTTAGCTCATTATCCAGGAATCTGATCTAGAGACTCCCTTCTGGTACCTTGGAGCCTACATGCCTCAATGGCAGGTTCTTCGCATTCGACGCAAGGTTCACATCATTGGCCTTCGATCGAGTGATTCTGCGGGTGTTCGACGTCAGATCACTGTTCACATTCCGTGGATTGTACCTTTCGTACCTTGAGGGCCATTGTCATTATTGGTGGTTTCTCTCGCATCTGTTAACAGCTTCCATCATTGGCTAGTAATCAGACGATTTTCTTGCATGTTTGACTTCATCTCATATATTCACATGTTTGAATTTGTACTTGTTTGGGTTGAGATGGAGTGCAAGACCCTGGGTTTTGTCTGATGAAATCCAGGTTGCGAATTCTTGTGGATTATCATGACTTATTGCATGACTCTTTTTGGATGGTTGTGACCATACCTGAGTCTATTTGTTGATCCTTACTGCTGGATGGTTGCGTCCATACCTCAGATCTTAGTTCATATATATACTCTATTATGGATGGAAGTGTCTGTACCTCAGATCTTAGTTCATATATATACTCTATTATGGATGGCTGCGCCCATACCACATATTCATGTATCAAAGATATCAGTTGTATTTATAATTGTAGGTTTTCGACAACGGTGTTTAGTTTGAACGTGTTCTCATAAAGAATTTCTCCCCTCCCTCTCCCTCGGACCTCATGCTTTAGGGGGCATATGTTACACAACATTTTGTCACTCTCCCTGCAATCCCCATCTCGCACATGGGAGGGTCATTTCTATGACTAATTAGAAGTGTCATGCCTTGCAAAGACCATCATTGCATCCCTTTACATGAGAGCAATATTCCTTCTGTTGACAACTCCCTGAGCAGAGCTTCAAAAACCCCTGTTTTTGCCTTGGCGCGAGTAGTCAGTTCTGCCCTCGCACCGAAGAGGAAGATTAGCACTGGGCCCCGTGTCGGTTGGCGCTCTGTCCCAGTTAGCCACCCGCGACAAGCTGTTTATGGAATGTTTTTTAAAAATAGAGGCGGAGATTCCACTCTAACAACTTCGAGGATGAGTCATTGGGAGTGGTTGGACTGATTAACCACGGACTCCCTCCTTTAGTTTATGGTTTCCACCTCTTGTGAGAACCTCCTAAAGGATAGGCCTCCCTTCCACCTTTGTAGGGATCCTAACCTCCTCCTTTTCCTCTATAAAAAGAAGTTATCTCTCCTTGCATAAGCTAGCTGAACATGGAGAATTGAGTATACTATAGTTGAACATGGAGAATTGAGTATACTATAGCTGAATTGTTGAAGAGATAGAACAAGAAGAAACTTCGTTGAGAGAGTTTAAGCCCATGCCTTCACCCCCTCCAAATCCCCTGACGAGTATCTGAGACACACTTTGGCTGAACCCCGCTGGAGGAGACTGCGACGTCAAAGCTTTGGTTGTACCTCTTCCTTCTATCAATACATACACGTGACTATTGTTTGGTTCCCATTTTGTGTTATGTCATTTGTTTAATGCAATATGCTTAGCCCTCTTTGACTAGCTAGTAGTTATGAATGAAGTTATTAAACCATCCTTATGCCCAATAAATATGCACCTTTCAGATTTACTATCCAACTTGGTTCTTTTCTCCTTTGGAACATGTACATATGCATCACATTCAAATAACCTCAGATGTGAAATATAGGATTTCTTACCAATCCATACCTCATGTGGAGTCTTATCCTCCAACTGATGAAGGTGATCTGTTAACCAGAACACATGCAGTCTCCACTTCCTCTATCCAGAATTCCTTTCCTAACCCGACACCACTGAGCATGCTTCTTTCCTTTTCCATCAACATTCTTTTCATTCTTTCTACAACTTCATTTTGTTGAGGTGTGTATGGAGTAGTCTTCTGTTGTTCTATGCCACACTTCTTACATAACTCTTCAAATTTCTTCTTCTGAAACTCTCCACCAGTGTTTGTCCTCAACACCTTTATCTTCTTCTCTATCTAGTTTTCCACCAAAGCCTTGAATTCTTTAAACCTATTAAAGACTTCAGATTTCTTCGTGAGGAAATATATCCATGTATTCCTTGATAAGTCATCTATAAATGACAAATAGTACACAGACTTACCCAGTGATGGAACTGACACAGGTCCAAACACATCATTGTGCACAAGCTCTAATATCATTTCCGCCCTCTTAGCACCAAAAGGGAAACTCACTCGATTATGCTTCTCATATACACAATATTCATAGAAATTGAAATCTAGAGACAAATTTGACATACCTTCAACCATACCATTACCATGCAGTATTTGAAGGCCCTTCTCTCCAATATGACCAAGCCTTTGATGCCATAACATGTTCTTTTCTCCATAGACCACTAAGTTTTATGCTCCACTTTCAGGAACCATATAACTGTCGCACCCATCAGTAACAGTGCTACCCAGAAGCTTGTACAGAGCCCCAATCTGAATTCTTTGCATCAATACCAGTGCTCCCCGAACCATCTTGCAAGTATCCTTCTCGAACATTATTTTTACACCTGTATCATCCAATTTTCTTACAGAAATCAGATTTCTAACCAATGCAGGAATATGCAGAACACCAAGAAGTGTTCTAATCCTTCCACCTTGCAACTTCATCTTGAATTTTTCGCGTCTGGCGATTTTAGCCTTCCTATCATCCCTTAAGAAGACATCACCACCATCATATTTCTCATACTCGCAGAACCACTCCCTATTGGGAGTGAAGTGAAAGGATGCACCTGATTTAATCAACCATGCCTCATGATCTACATGTGTACTTAAAGATGAAGCCAAGTACGTCACATCCCCACCTTCATCTTAGGTGGTTTTTGCCTCTACAGAAGGAGCATCATCAGATCCATTTCATTTCTCAAGAGATTTAGATCTACAATCATTTTTGAAGTGTCCTTCCTTTCCGCATTTCCAACACACATTTACAGTTTTTCCTGGAGATTTAGATCTCCCTCTAGATTTAGATCTCCCACACGAGGACTGATTTTCGTTTATGTTCTGGGACCATCCTCATAGGTTTCAACCCTGTACAGAAATTATACAAATGAATTCTTAAAACAGAAAATAAATAATGACGAGAGCATAAAACTTAAAATAGATATACACAGATATTTTCCCTTGGATCCCAAAATCGAGACGACCAGATTGATTTTTCATTATATTCCCTTTAATGTTACAATACATATATTACATGTCGAAGCATTCATAAACCTCAATCCATTAACCCTGGATTAGTACATAATTGTAGTTCCCTTGGCCGGATCTACAAAGTACCATGGACATAAAACCATCATGCCCAAAACCATGTGCAAAACCCATGCACAAAACCATAGGTAGGTCTGCCCACCTTGTTGTGAAAAGAATATAACACACACCCAACAACTTCGGAGGATGAGTATTACACTCCTTGAGATGAGGATGGATTACTTCCATTATAGCATACTAAAACAATTGAAAGGACGGTGATACACTTTTTCAGTGGGATTCTAAGCGTAATAAATTGGAAAGAAGAAGTATATTATTCAATAAACATATAAGGTCTAAATATTACAATTCTAAGAACTTTTTTGTAATTAAATACATAAAGGAGGAAACAAAACATCATATTGTAATTCGTTTATTCAACATTTTTCTTGTGACGATTGAATACCAAGTACCCAAACCAACAAACGTAAATATTATAGGAACAATGTATGTTTGAGCCATTTCTTGTGCAGTGGTCAAGACCCATTGGCCATTAATGCAAATAAAAACAATTACTTCTATATGCAGTTTACTCAAAACTTTAAGAGTGATGTCCTCTCTTATTTAGGAAAACATAAATTTTCAATTTTGTTATTCTTGCTTATTGTATATTTTTAAATATTGTGTCTGTGTTCAATATAATCATCATTTTATTTTATGCATATGTGTTAAACATTTGTGCATTGGATTATATTATATTCAAATCACTTTACCTGCATTAACATGCTATTATTTAAGAAGCATTGTGACCTGGGGGGAATGGAAAATTTTAGGGGCTGATATTTGCGGGTGGGCTAATTTTCCATAATTTTTCCAAAAAAAGATTCGCCAATTTCCATTTTTGATAAAAATGATTTGCCAAATTTTTACAATATAAAATTATTTGACCTTAAAAATCGCCAACATTATATAGAGAATATATATAAAATCAATATAAATTTGAATAATTTTACAAATACAACACTAAAATTTTTATAGTTTTCATATTAGGGACTAGTGAGATTCGCCATGTTTTTAAACTTCAAGATAAGTTTCCATCCTTAAAATTTTCCTTGCTTGGGGAAAATTCTTGGATACATTGGAAAACTGGACCAACTCCAAATGTTGTAAGCTAATCTTAAAATCTTATTGGTATTGATGAAATAAGAATCTAAGTAGATTGAAACTTGTTTCTAATACTCAAATATGTGCTTGTCTCTCATATTAAAATAGGTGTTAAACAATAGTTTATTTTATCTCAATCTTACTTGCATCATTGAAATGCTTGTTGGGAACAACTGAACTCATCCTATTACATATGAAAATGGCATGAAATGTGCATATGCAAATGGAAAGAAATTTGCAATAGAACCAAAGCACGAGATACATAATATGCATAGAACTTAATACATAAGAATTTGTAGTAAACCATACAATGACAACACGTGAATACTTGATCCTCTTCTATTGAGGACAAACTTTAACTACCACCGATCGAACCAATAACAACATAATATCCAAAAACTAAAACTTCAGCATTAACTCGACGTCGGGACTTGCTTCCCTACAAACCCCTTGTTATATTTAGGTATTAATAATATTAGGTCTCACACTCTTTATGCACTAAATATTTTTTGAAGTCATATAGTCAAGGAAAATTTTAAGGATGGAAGTTTATCTTGAAGTTTAGAAACCTTGAATCTTCATAGTCCCCAATATATAAATTGTAAAAATTTTGATCATATATTTTTAAAAATATTTAGGTTTCTAATTATTTTATATTAGTATATTTAAAATTTGGCGATTTTTTAGGGTAAAATAATTTTATACTTAAAAATTGGGCAAATCAATTTTCAAAAAAATGGAAATTGGCAAATCTTTTTTTTGGAAAATTTGTTGAAAATTAGCCCCTAAAATTTTCCCTGCATATAGTTAGCTCCCAAAAGTTTCCCTAATATTCAAAACATCAAATGTTAATAAATGTAGCATTATTCCTCTTCATTCATGAGTTTGACTCGACAACACTTCACGCCTCATCCATGTGACTCTTAACATAAGATAATTCCTTTAATTCTGAATAACCCTTAAGTCGCCCTATGCAATGAGAGTGGAATGAAAAATCATTTAGAATTACTTCATCTCTATTTATCCAATGGTTTCCTCAATATTCATAGGCATAACACATGCAATGTGTTGTGATTGAACACATCATAGTAGATTGAGTGGGTATGGATCTTACGTCAACCCTAAAACTATATTCCTTTATATTTGTGTTATGATTTAGTTTTAGATAGGTTTGAATATATCAATACCTTCTTATGCCTCCCCCAAAATAATATTTTTTTTAATGTAATATCTAAATTTTTAATGTCCTATGTTAACTAGACATGTGAGGGAATTAATCCAAAGTTAATGTGGCCTTTTTTATATACATTTCTTCCCTCTTCAAGTAGATGAGGCTATGAGGCCATAACACTGCAAATTTAGTTCCATCTTAATCTTAGTTACACCTTCCATTTAGTTACAGTGTATGGTTCTCATCATACTTAATCACAATTATCGCTTAATTCATCTTTAAAAATAATACATAGGAGGGAGAAATTAAATGTAGATGTTGTCAAAGACCTGCCTGAAAATATATATATATATATATCTATATATAAAAAATGCCTCTTGATATAGGTGAAATATTTTAGTTGCTAAACAATCAATCAACTTATTAGTGACTATAATTTGGATGCTTTAACATTATTCACTTGCATTAATTTGAATATTTTGGGAGGGACTTGTTTATGCCATATATGCCTTATACCTTCTGAAAATCAATCAAGTCCAAATAGGATAGTCAACATTTTTATAAAATATTATAAAATCTTTAAATACAAATATATATTTAACATATGATGAAACCATCACCATACTACAAGCATTGTCCATAACGAATTACAGAAGATCAAACCTCACAAACATCCATGACATTATCCAAGCTATATGATTTTTGGGACTTCATATTTGAAGCGTATTGGTATTCAAAGTGGTCGGCATCTTCAATGCAACCTCCAGCCCCCTCCTCTTTAGTTTCTATTTTAGTCTATTGTTTGCTTATTCAATTGCATTGAATATGGGTGTGCACTGACTATCCTCTTTGGATGTTCCCATTCCCTCTGATTATACCTTCTCATCTCCCTCTCATCATGTCAAGTATTTTTCATAAATCATCGCGAGAAATCCTGAGAATTTGCCATTTTTTCAGTAACCTTATTTATTTTTCTTCATAATTAATTGCCATTACTTCTACGTCCTTTCCTCCCCTATTGCTATCTACTCTCACTATAGTATTTGTCATCAATTTTGGAGGTTGAACATGCAACATCAATGAGTAGTGTGACAATGTGATGCTAGTTACTTTGAATGTAAAGGAGGATATAATTCTTGTTAGAGAGTGGAATCCTTGAACAGGAAATACCACACTCATATGCCACTAGAAATTCAATCTAATATCACTGAGGAAGATCTTGAAATTGATGTTCATTGAGGATGTCGATTCGATTCAGATATCATGGAGGAAGCTACAACCTAGGTACATATTGATAGGGAAAATTGTACCACTAATAGTAAGGTGGTCCCCCTGGTTTGAAGTCATCCCATCTGGTATTTGGGACTAGGTTCCACTATGTGTGTTTCCTCTTGGATTTCAAGTGAAGAGATGTTAACATGAGGGAAACTATGAAATATCCATAGAATAAGGATGAAATCAACCCACAATTGATAAACTCGTAATACAAAGCACAAGACCCAACAACACAACAAAAATAAGATGTCTCAAGAGGAATTAGACAACTAACACCATCTAGGACATACCAGAGTAAGAAAGTACTAGAAGTTAATAGAAAATTAGTTCACAATTAGCTACTAGTGTTAGCGTGGAATGAAACATCAGAGATTCAAGAAAACATATGAGAAATATGTTAGTTTGTGTATCTCAGACATGTGTTCTAGTCTCATATTGTGTCAATGAGGCTAGGGAACACATTTTCTTTGATACCTAGAAAAGGTTTCACAAGAAAAGGCCTTGATTACATTAATTAAGTAGTTAATTAATTTTCCTAAGTCTAACTTAGGGAAATAAGCTTAATTAATTAGTATTAATTGGGGTAAATAGATTTTCCTCTAGAGACCCAGGAAAAGTCACTTGAAGGAGTCAAGATGATCTTAGCCATCCATTGTGATTAGATCATGGTTGTTGATTCAAAATAAGACATTATAAGAGGAAATCAAAGGGCATTTGGAGAACACATCAAGACAGAGTTGCAATAAGAGGAAGGGCGCAAAGGAAGTGCAGGGACACCAGTAGCAAGCGTTTCAACGGGAATAATTGCGGATTGATTGTTGGAGGAATTCTTCACGATATTTTAGAATTGTGAGAAAAGGGAATAGAGGATGAATTATTCTACAGAGAGGTCACAATAGCTAGTGTGAGTTAGCAAGTGTGCATTACTAAGCAGTAGTTTGATTTCCAGTTGGCACAGGAGATGTGAATAGCTCAATCGAGTTGCAAGCAGAAGAAGATGATGAAAAAATGATTTTCATGCGGTAGTGAAATTTCCAAGAAGGTTGTATGCACTTCCATATTTTTCTAGTGTGAGTTGCAGGAAGGAGGTCGATTTAATTTGTGGAAGGAAATTTTGTGTTTCTAAATCAATTTTGATAGTGGAGAAAATTACCAAAGCTTTTCCGGTGTCAAGAAAGAAACTGATGTACTCTTTAATTTGTTGAATAATTAATAATAAAACCTTAATCTGCGGAACTGGTTTTCCCTTCGCGGTTTTTCCAAGGAAATTTTTCCGAAAATATTGTGTTCAATATTTTTGTGTGTGCGCATAATTTTTTTAGTTCCTGTGGTTTATTACTTTTTAGTGAAGTTGATGTTGTGTTTTATTTGGTATTTGCCGCAATTTAATTGAAAAAGGAAAATAATATAAACAAAAAGGCAAATAATAACAGGTAATTGCAACAAAATTTAAAATTTCGCGTGGTAACATCGTAGATTTGAGGGTAGAAGGAAGATTTTCACAAGCACGGGAAGAGAAAAAAGCCAAGAGTTTTAAGCAAGTTTACTTCAGTTATTTCTCTAGTTTATTTGTGTTCCCTACATTGCCATATTTTCCAAAGATGGCTGCAGCGGGTTTAAGTGATCAGGACTGGTTGGATGGAGCCTAAAATTTTGGCGTATGGAATACCATAATTTCATTCCTTTTGGATGAGTATGGACTGAAGCAGTATGCAGAAAATTTGATTTCCATATCGACATATCCATAACAGAAGGTCACCTATAGTAAATAAGAATTCCAAAACGAAGAGGATGATCCTTGATGGATTCAACGACCATATTGTTCCACATATCGCAGAGAAAGGCACAACGAAGGATATGTGGGACGCCATAGTAAAAATATACCAGAATCCTTCATAAAACAAGAAGATGATTCTCAAAGAGAAGTTGAAGACCATCAAGCAGAATAAGGGAGAAGACGTGACTTCCTACCTCACTAGAGTTTGGGTTGTCAAAGATGAGTTGGAGATAATCTTAGTGACGATTAGCTAGTGTGTATACCACTCAGTGGGTTTTCTAAGGAATGGAGCATGTTTGTTCAAGTGATTTCTAAATGAGACAAACTTACATATTTGGATTGCTTATGGAGTGATTTCACTCAAGAGGAGTTGAGGCTTAGCTAAGTCAATGGAACCAGTAGCAATGACAAGGCACCAAAGGTTGAGAGGGAGCAGGAAAATGTCACCTTAGCATGGAAAGGAAAAGCAAAGAAGGGTTACAGCAAGGGACCAAGCTCAAAAGGAGAGAAGAAGGACCTATCAAAGTTCAAGTACTATGGCTATCAAAAATTTAACAATTATGTAAGCGTCTGTCCTCGCAAGAAGAAGAAGGGAAAGAAGCAAGTAGTAGCTTCAATAGACACAAATGAACTCTCCGACAAGATGGATTAGTAATTCACATTAATATCTTGCTTGTCTAGCTCGACTTCACAGGGTGTCTAGTACATAGAAAGTGGACTGTCATTTCATGATAGGAGTTAGAGAATACTTCTCCAATTACAATGAGGCCATCAAGTTCTCGATTCATATGGGGAACAAGTCTAAGTGTAACCCAGTTGCAAGAGTGACTATTTTATTTCAAAGGGAGAATGGAAATACAATTCCTATCCATGATGTATTGATGTGTTAGGATTGGGGATGAAATTGATATTTATATCTATCCTTTAGGAAAAAGGATATGATGTTATCTTTAGAGGGGAAAAGGTTTCGTTGAAGCACAAGGATTGGAGGTCACCTATAACATTCGGGGTGAGAAGTGGCAGATTGTAAAAATTGCAAATGGACACTGCAAATGCACTAGTTAACAACAACAGTCTGAGAGACTAGGGGAGTTATGGCATAGGAGCATGGGCCATATTCATCATGGAGCCCTTAGATTTCTTCATGAGATGGTGACCGATGTTCTAGAGGTGAACACAAAGCACAATGATGTTTGCATAGGATGTGTTTTGGGGAAGTTTGCGAAAGAAAATTTTCCAAGGAGTGATAGTAGATCACAGGGGATACTTGACCTAGTGCATTCAAATATATGTGGGTTGATGTCAACAAGGTCTCTTAGGGGATGTGAGTATTTCGCTACTTTTATCAATGATTTCTCTAGGAAGGCCTAGATCTATTTCTTGAAGACCAAGGATGAGGTCTTCAGACGCTTTCAAGAGTTTAAGGCTCTAGTGGAGGATGCAATATGAAGAAAGATATGGAACCTTCGATCAGGAAACGAAGGTGAGTACACCAACAAATATTTCTAGGATTTTTGTACTAGGACATTAGGATAAAGTGGATGGTTCCTTACAACCCGCAGGGGAATCGGGTTGTTGAGAGGAAGTGATAGTTTATTTCAAAGGAAACGAGAGAAATTATATATTACCATGATCTCCCACATTATTTATGGGTTGAGGCATGCAATACGATGGTTTATATTTAGAACAAGGTCCCACATAGAGCACTTGGAAAGATGATACCTGAGGAGGAATTCACTGGGAAGAAGTCAGATGCCAATCACTTTAAGATATTTCATTAGGGTAATTTTGAGGTCTAAAATGGGCCTCCTAAGGAAATTATAAATAATAGTGGTAATAATAAAACAATATTATATTACATCATAAAATTTTAGACAGAAAAAAGAAAAAACTATTTTTTCAACTTATCTCCCTATGGGTTTTCTCAAATTTCGAGTAGAAACACTCGTTGGATGTAAAAGTTGATTCCTCATCCAAGGAGTACCAATGTTGCATACTTTATATGGACCCTTCTACAAAAAAATGAGAAATACATCAAAAAAGTGATTGTAATCATGTTTTTTCATGTATTTCTCATTTTTCGTGTAGGAGGGTCCATCAAAAGTATGCAACATGGGTACTCCTTGGATGAGGAATTATATTTTGCATCTAATGAGTAATGTCACTCAAAATTTGAGTAAAAACTTAGGGAGATGAGTTGAAAATACGAGTTGAAAAAATAGATTTATTATTTTATTGTTTTTTAATCTTTTTACGTTTTTACTCCAAAAATGGTGAATCATCCCCCATGGTTGACATCATCATCTTGAATCCTATTGGTTATTATAAAGTTTATTTTAGTTGTACATTTTTTTAGGAGACCCATTTTAGACCTCAAAATTCCCATAATGGACATTCTATTATATTGTCACATTCTAGGGGAGACGCGTTTGAAGCTAGATCAGACTGAAGAGTGAGGTTACTTCGTAGGATACAAAAAAACCATGAAGGCATACAATATCTTCATCCCAGGGGCCAAGAGGATTATAGTCAATTGAAAAGTCAAGTTCATGGAGGATAATGCATATAGGAGTTCTAGAGAATTTCCAGCAGCTGAAGACCGGAGTGATGAGCTAGCAAAAGCTCCCATAATTCAACAACAAAATTAGGGGCAACAGTAGAGCACGAATACAGTGATAGTACAAGCACGAGTTCAGGTGTGAGTGCTCTTGAGGCTTCGCAGAACATGGTTCATTAATAGAGGTGGATATTCCTAACTCCATTGTTGGCAGGAGGAACTGCGGGGTTTAGAAGACACTCAGGGATGCTCAAGAGTTTATGGGGACTCCTAGGATGGGCAGGAGAGAGGAGAGACAACCAGAGTGGTACACTAGCTACATGGAATTAGTGATTCAATTGGTAGATAGTGAGTCTTCTATTTTTCAGGAGGCCGCACAGTAGAAAGTGTGGCAGGGTGCAATGCTTGAGTATACCTCAATCATGTAGAACGATATGTGGGAGGTTATGTCAAGACTGAATGACAGAGTGATGGTTGGATAATGTTGGATCTATAAGATCAAGCACAGTGAAAATGGAAGCATCAAGAAATACAAAGCTAGGTTTGTGGCTAAGGGGTTCTCTCAGAAGCAAGAAATAGATTATGAGGAAAAATTTTCTCCTACGGGTAGGTACAATTCTATACGATCTATGATCTCATTAGTAGCAAATATGGGATGGTAGATCCATCATATGGATGTCAAGACTGTGTTCCTGAATGGTGAACTAGAGGAGGAGTTGTACATTAAACAATCGGAGGAATTTGTAGCACACAATAGAGAGACCCACATGTGCATATTAAAGAGGGCTTTGTACAATCTCAAGCAAGCTCCCAGGGCTTGGTATGAGCGCATCGACAGATATTTGCATGGAATGGACTTTTTGAAGAGCTAGGAGGATGATAACCTCTATTACTTGGTAGTTGGAAGAGATGTTCTCATTCTTATCCTATATGTGGACGACTTGTTCTTGATAGCTTAACTGAGGCTCATAAAGGAGAGGAAGAGGGACCTTACAACTGAGTTAAAAATGAATGATTTGGGGCTTATGCATTATTTTCTATGCATGGAGGTAGGGTAGACATATTGTGATATTTTCCTTAGTCAAGGGAAATACTAATTGAGATTCTGAGGAGATTTGGGATGGGGGAATATAGAGCTTTGTCTACTCCCGTGATCACTAATTGGAGGAATATAGATCCAGGGAGAAGCATGTGGACCCCATCTTGTACAAGAATTTGATAGGCTCTCTCATGTATCTGGTCAACACCAAACTAGACATATCTTATGCAGTAAAATCTCTCAGTCAATTCATGGTGGAGCCAAAGTGAGCGCATTAGAAAGCAACAACACATATGTTGAGGTATTTGTGAAGTAGATTTGAGTATGGGATTAGGTATGCTCAAAGTGATCGTGTCAGTTTGGTTGGTTATACTGATGTAGATTGGGGAAGCAACACAGTGGATTAGAAAATCACTTCAAGGTGCTACTTCAGCATGGGATCAAGATTTGTTTCTTGGTAATACAGGAAGAAAAAGTCGATGCATTGAGTTATGCATAGGTAGAGTACATAGCAGTGAGCATGGATATGTGTGAGGCCATATGGATTTGTAAGCTGCAAATATCCTTGTTTGGTCAAAGGATAGAGACAATGGTGATACACTATGACAACTTGAGTTGTATGAGGTTGTTAGAGATTCTGGTGTTTCACGACAGGTCCAAGCACATGGACATCATATACCACTTCATTAGGGATTATATCTAGTGTAGGATTGTCCAGATACAGTATATACCTATAGATAAGTAGGTAGAAAATATTTCGACAAAATCTTTGGGGAAGGTTAGGTTCATCTCCTTCAGAGATAAGTTGGGTATTCTGTCAAACACATTCCTCTCACTATGAGGGAGTGTTCGTTTGTGTAGCTTGGAGAGGTGTTCTAGTCTCAGATTGTGTCTATGAGGTTAGGGAACATATTTTCTCCAATCCCAAAAAGTTTTAGCGAGAAAAGGCTTTGATTAGATTTAATTAATTAGTTAATTAATTTTCCTAAGTATAACTTAGGAAAATAAACTTAATTAATCAGTATTAATTGGGGTAAATCGATTTTCTTCTAGATACTTCCAAAAAAGTCACTTGAAGGGGTCAAGATGATCTTAAAAATCGATTATGATTAGCTCATGGCCATTGATTCATCAACGAGAGATTATAAGAGGAAATAGAAGGGAATTTGGAGAACACAACGAGACAGAGTTCCAGTGAGAGCAAGGGTGCAAAGGTAGCACAGGGACACTAGCAGCAAGGGTTTTGAGAGGAAGAATTGAGGGTTAATTTCTAGAGGAATACTTCACGAGATTCTAGCATTACGAGAAAATGTAATAGGGGCTGAATTATTCTGTAGAGAGGTCACACTATCCAATGCGCATTACTAGGTAGTAGTTTGCAACAGTTTTCGAACGAGGTGTGAATAGCTCATTCAAGTTGCAAGCTGAAGAATATAGTGCAGGAATGATTTTCCTGAGCCGGTGCAATTTCCAAGAAGGTCATACGCACTTCCAAATTTTTTCAATGCAAGTTGGAGGAAGGAGGCTAATTTGATTTGCAAAAGGTAACTTTTTGTTTCCAAATCAATTTTGGCAGTGGATAAACTTACCATAGATTTACCAGTGTCAAGAAAGAATTTTATGCGCCTTTAATTTTTTGTAGAAATAATAATAAAACCGTCATCCGCAGAATTGGTTTTCCCTTCAAGTTTTTTCCTACGATATTTGTCTGAAAATATTGGTGTTCATTATTTGTGTATGTGTGCATAATTATCTCAGTTCATGTGGTTTATTATTTTTCAATGAAGGTGCAGTTGTGTTTTATTCATTTTTTGCCGCAAGTTAATTGCATAAGACAAATAATCTAAACATATAGGTGAATAATAACCAGCAATTGCAACAGAATTTAAAATTTCACACAATAAGCCAAGAATTAGCTCATCAACATACTACTCATGTGAAAGAAAGCATACATGCATAATAGGAGTGTCAGATAGTCATTACAAACATTAGAGAAGTGCACAAGAATATATGCCAAGAGTGAAGAGCTTCTCATTGATGATACCACAAATTCAAGTACATGTACAATAGGTCCATCAAAATCCAACAGTGGAATGCAGATTTCTTATATCATCTCCAAGATAAGCCCCTAATCTCACCACAACTCAGCCTAAAATCTGCCAAGATTGAGAGCGCTCAAAGCTACCTAAGTGTTGATAGCTACCTCTTCGCTAATAGAACTCAAGTACTACCCCCCCCTGAAAAGAGGCATGAGGATATATTTATACAAATGGGGAGGTGGCCCTCCATCTTCCCATCACTTTTCAAATGCCTCATGACCTATTTTACTTCCTAATGACCTTCGATGTTCAGATTGACTTTTTTATGATTTTGATATTTATCATTTTCATAGATATGATAATTATTATTTAAATTATGACAAAATAAGATTCATAAGGTCTCCGAGTGTGCTTTGTCCAAACATCTATTGTACTTGGAGACAATATTTTTGTTGTAAATTTTAAGATGTTTTTCATTGGTGTTGTTACATAGTCACAAAAGCTTGTATCAAGTTCATTTGATTGTTGTCTCGCTTGATATTTGATCAATGCTAGAACCCTAATCTTTGCTGACATGGTGAGATACATAGTAGAGCTCCATACTCGGTGGGTAACCATGTGGAACTGCCTTGTAATACCCTCCCATCCATTGGATAAATAGGCAAACCATCATTATGTATCACTTCATGGAATTAAACCAAAATGCTAGGCCATGAACACAAATTCCTTATATGTAATAAAGTTCAAGGGAATGTTGATGTTATAAAATTCTTGTCCCTTCATCCATATTACGATTTATATTTTGAGTTCTTCCCCTTCTGGCATATCGATGTTGCAACAACCCTAGTGAAAATTCCATGTAATAAAGTTAATAAAGGAAAAATAATAACCAAGGTCATGGGAAACTTATATCAAGGTAAATGTTGGGAAAAAAATCATAGTGTGGGTGTTCATTTGGTTATTATGGCTAAGGAAATTGGTAAAGGAAATGGCAAAGGCTTTGGAAAGGCAAGAGACATTAATTGGCATTTTATTTATGAAAATAATGGAAATCAGGACAAAAGGAAGGTGAAAGGTCATAGGTTGCATGCGAGGAGGAAAATGAAGGAAAATAATGGAAATTGAAGAAAATAGAGGCCTCATTAATAAAAAGGTTTCTAAGGATCATTTCATAACCTTTTTTCGATTCATTTTTAGAGCGCTCTCTCTCTCTTATCTCTCTCTCTCTCTCTCTCTCTCTCATTGTCTTGGACACTTAGAGCATTCTTGGTGCATTCTAGCATTGGAGGAAAGAAGGCAAAGGAAGCAAGAGGAAAAAAATGCCAAGCAAGGAAGAGCAGGATCAAACGGTGCAGCAAAATTACTTGCAGATATCGAGTTGCATGTTTGATTTCCTTTCTAGTTTTGGCATGCATGGTACATGCATGTGTGTTTTGGTTCTCTTGTTGTCATTAGTATGGTTTTTCTAGGTGTGACAGTGTTTTCTAGCCTTTCCTTTCCATTTCTAGATAGCCATGGTGTGATGGGGTTCTCTTGTTTTGGTTGAGCTTGATTTCCAGATGGATTCGAAGCTAAGTGTGGTGGTCTCAGGATTAATCACAAGGCCTAGGAATATCGAGGTGGGATATATGGTAAAGTCTTGTTTTGAATACCCTTGATTGGGCCTAGGAATCCAGTGGCTGGTAATGGTGGGATAAATGGTAAATCCCAGAAGGTGGAGACCTCCTAGGCCTAGGAATCCCTTGACTGGTAAAGGTGGGATACCAAGTAAAGTCGAGAGGTTGAGACATACAAATTCTTCATATTTTAGGCATCCATGCTTGTATAGGCATAGTAATCCGATGGGATTGTAGTAAATATCAGTTGTATTGATGAGGGTTTCATGCCTCGAAATCCCTTGGCAGGATATACGGTAGAGCCTAAGGAATCCCTGGTTGGTTTTGTTGTGAGTCCCACATTCATGCTTGGAATATGGCATGAGGGTGATTGGTTTAAAGAAAGATTTGGTTCAGCCCAATCTATCATCAAGTGGTTCATGGAAGTCCTTGGCTTGGTTGGATTTTGCATATTATTAAGAAGAGATATATTCCTCTTGTGTTTTACGTGTAAATTTACTTTTTACTATGTGGATTTAATGGTTATCTTATCATTGTTATTTTGTTGGTTATATGTTGATTATAAGCATGGTTTATGGCAAACTTTGGTTATAGATCTCATTGTGATTTGATTAGTACATGGATGTGAATGAATATATGACCTAATAGATTATAATGCATCTATTGTGATAAGGCATCAATTCTTCTTGAGGAATATCATATAAGTATGAGACCCCTATGCTCAAATCAGTTGTTATGACCTGTAGATTACATGTGTATGATATGTTTGACGAAATGCATGTCATGGCTAATAGGGGTTAGGTCAAGTCCTTGTACCAATGTTTGCATTCATAGCTTGAATTCATGGTTATTTATCATTTTTGGAAGTTTCATGAAGTTCTGGGCAGAGGCTTGAGACCTAGCCCTGAAAAAAATGGCACAGAACATGGGGTCGTTGACTTAGAACTCCCTGAAAAAGGGCCATATTCATTGGCATGCCTTGTTGTGGGAGTGAATGGAGGGCCTCAATCGCATGCATGGCTTGTCATGGGAGCAGATGGGGGCCTATCTCAGCAAAATGACAATTTAACTCATGGTTTAGGCACCTGGAAGGGTTGGTTATCTCTTGAAGGTTCAATATCTCCTAAGGAAGGTCAGATTGGTCTTGTCTTGTCGGTTGAACTTCCTTAACTATACATGGAGAGTTGAATCACATCATAGTAACTCTTCGTCACATGTTTATCCTAGTGGGTTGGTTAGCTTAGGTAAATGTGGGAGAAGGGTGTTATAGAGTGGTACTAGAGCATGGTTCACCCCTTTGGATTGGATGGGAGGAATGTGTTGGTCATGCATACATGTCAATTACATATGTTTTCTTTATGCTTGTGGTCTATGTGCTTGTTGTGCATGCATGGTGGTGGCCATTGTCACAGTTGTGTCACCATGTGAAATTTTATAGTGTTGTTATTGGATGTGTTCATCATGAGTGTATGTCAGTTATGCACTTGTTATGCATGTCAGTGTCTATATATTGTTATGTATACATTGACATGGTTATAGTTGTTTTGCATGATGCCATGGTATGTGGTTGGTATGGTCATGCATGATAACTACATAATGATTGATGTTTATATAATGCTACGATTATGATTATACATGTATTGTGCTAATAAGGTTGATCTTGCAAACAATATATCCTCCCTTGAACTATACTGAGGTATGTTGATTATGTTATGTTTTGGTTTAGTTGACATGGTATACTTACAGGAAAGAAAATCAAATATGGCTAGCAATAACAGACACATTAATAATTTTGAATGTAGAAATAAGAAGTTGCAAAGAAAATAATGACATAATCATTCAGGCACAAGAGAAACAACAAGAGGTAATTGTGGTTATTCTTCAGATTTTGTCAAACTTGTAGAGACGGGGACTACCTAGGATCGGCCATGGGCAGGAGGATAGGGCAAATGGAGCATATGGAAGCATGTCTCATGGTGGGCACAAGTTATATAGATATGACACGATCAGAGATGGCATGTTCTTAGATACGCTAGATGGGAGAGATTATGAACATAGGTTATATTCTAGCTCTCCTTAAGACAGGTACCATGGTCATCATCGTTATCATCCTTATAGGTGGAGTGATATGGAATGTTTTCTAGATGAGTTCAAGAAAGCTAAGCCACCTACCTTTGATGGGGATTTGAAGAAACCGGAAAATGCATAGGCATGGTTACTCAGGATGAATAATTTCTTTGAGCTACATGATTACACAAAGAATACGAAGGCCATAATAGATATCTTCAGCCTCAAAGGGAAAGCAGACATTTGCTGGGAATATGTGAAGCGGGCTAGAGACATCAGGACAAAAGATTTGAGTTGGCATGAATTCAAGAGACTTTTCAGAAGAATTTTTTTTTTTTGTCATAGAGGTACTATGACAACAAAGGTAAGGAATTCTATGAGCTAAGGATGGGAACAATGACAAATGAGGAGTATACGACCAAGTTCCTAGAGTTATTGAGGTATGTACCATATCTTAAGGATGAAAAAGCCAAAGTTCATATATTTTTAGTGGATTTCCATTAGCACTTAGAGATCATATTGAGTATGATGATCCTCGATTTCTTAAGGAAGTCATTGGAAAAATGAAGCATTGTGATGAGAAATCAAAGCGTAAGACAGAATCTCAACAAGGTTCGAAAGGGAAAGATGAAGCTAAAAGTAAATGGCAACCAAAGTGAACAAGACCCTTGAATGCAGGTGAAAAATAAAAATAAAAATGTTGCATCTTACAAGAAGTTTAATGGGTCATAGCCTGAAGGGGAATAGAATAAATGTGATGGTAAAGGGCATTTGCAATGTTGGATATGTGGCAAGGAGCATCTCAAGAGGGATTGTTGTACAGGGTACCCCTCAAAGGAAGATTTTGAGAAAGACTCTACAGATCGAAGAGCGAAGTGCGCAGCGCGGAGTTAAGTTAGTGTCTTAGGGGCTTTAGGGCGGGTCAAATCCCCTTATTTTTTAAAGGGATGGGAATGTTTTGTATACGTTGAGCTCTGCCCATGGATTTCGAACCATGGTATTGTAAATGTAAAGATTATATAAGGAGTCTAGAATAGATATTGAGGGACAATTAGAGATAATTTAAGTCATCGAATGAATTTGGATGTAAGGTTATTTTGAATCTGTATTATGTGTTTTCAGAAGAGGCTCCAACAACTGAGTGCGTGGAGACCTTACGAATTCTGCAGGCGAGTCCGCAGACCCCTGCAACTAAGTGCGCAGGGTGGAACCTATTGTATTGGGAATATTTGAACATTAATGAAAGACTTTTGAAGACAGATCTATGTTATTTTCTTATGTGTTTTCTTTATCTGTATTTTGATATTATCTATACAGAGTTACCGTTTTACTTATAATTGCATAGAGAATTCATTTTTATGGTTATTTAGGTTATTTTATGCTTGTTAAATTAATATCGTGCATAGTACAAGTTATTTCAATAGAAGTGTTTAATCATGACTGTATAATTAGTAGATTTGTTCTGCGAAGCTCTGTCAATTATTGAAAGGAAGATAAGCCCTAAAGCCACACTCCATTTTCCCTCTGGATGTAGAAACATGGTTCTAGCATCCCCCTATATTTCCTTGGGTGATACTTCAGTCTTTGCAGCAGATCATTGCCGAAAGGGCCAGTAATAGTGGGTTTTTTTGGTCTGCACAGCCATATTTGAACTTGGGAATAGGCCCCATCAAGCCAACAAATGGTTATGTTGTCGGGTCTTGCATAGATGGTGATTAGGTGCTCTATTAAGGCACTCCTTGATGTAAAGTCGCCAGTTCAATTCCTTGCCTCAACCAGGGCATTAATGAATAATTGCAGATCAGGGAGCAGGGAACCCTATTGACTATCCAAGATGTTAAGCAAGAGAGGCAGACGATGGCGGAGGAAAAAAGGTTGGTTGTGCAAGAGCGCAATGCAGAGACTGTGCACAGGCAGAAGTTGGAGGAAGCCATCTCCAAGGCTTACATCGACCTACCTCAACTGAAGATTCAGGCTGCAACCACACCAGAAGAAAAAGTTAAAATTATCGCTAGGACAGTTCCAGGGGTGAAGTCGAAAAAGTGTGACTCGAAATGCAAATGAAGATAGTTGAGTTGCAGATGCAATTGCAGCCCGCTACTCTGCCAGAGGTCCATGAAAAACACATAGTAGAGATCAAGACTTCCAACGAAAAGATTGAATCCATCGTCTAGGAGTGAACTCATGTCTTTATCGACGTTATGGATGTCTGGGCCTCACTACAAGAGGACCCTCAGGTGCATTAAATTGAAGAAGAAGTTCGCGAGAAATTGGAACAAATGGACCACATTAAGGTCATCACGAAGACTTTAGCGGCAATACAGTGGTATGTTCATCTCCAAGAGGGTAATTTTTTGTAGGAATGAATCGATGAGCTATGCAGAAAAGAGCAGTTTATCATAGCCATAATGAAACCATGGGAAGTTGAAGACAGTCAGCTATTGCAGGCTGTCAAGAAAAAGTTGAAAGGACTGCACCAGACATAGAAAGATATTTCCAATAAGACCATAGGGCCAGCTACAGAGACATTGCTAACTGAAATCAGTGAAGTAGAGAAGCAGTGCGCCGAAGCATTTCCACTTCTGCAAGATGCCTTGAGCGAAATCAAAGCAAAAATCAAGGGTGCACTGGCAGAGTGACTCAAGACGAGTCACATTTTTGTGTTGGGGGCCTATTGGATAGGGTACCCCTCGATGGAATATTTTGAGAAAGACTTCGCGGATCGAGAAGTGCAGCGTGTAGCATGAAGTTAATTTAGAGTCTTAGGGGTTTTGGGGCGGGTCAAAGCCCCTTATTTTGTAAAGGGATGGGAATGTTTTGTATATGTGGAGCTTCGCCCATGGTTTTCAGACCATGGTATTGTAAATGTAAAGACTATATAAGGAGTCTAGGATAGATCTCGAGGGACAATTAGAGATAATTTAAGTCATATAATGCATTTGGATGTAAGGCTATTTTGAATCTATATTATGTGGTTTGGAAAGAGGCTCCTACAGCTAAGTGCACGAATACCTTAGGAAGTTTGGAGTTGAGTGCACAAGGTGGAACCTATTGTATTGGGAAGATCTGAACATTATTGAAAGACTTTTGAAGACAGATCTATGTTATTTGCTTAAGTGTTCTCTTTATCTGTACTTTGATGTTATATATGTTGAGTTAGGGTTTTACTTAAAATTCCATATCGAAGTCGTGTTTATGGTTATTTAGGTTGTTTTATGCTTGTTAAAGTAAGATCACACAGTCTTTAAGTTAGTTCAATAGAAGTGTTGAACTGCGGTTGTATAATTAGTAGATTTGTTTTGCGAAGCTCTCCATTGTCCCTCTGAATAAGCCCTAAAGCCACACTCCATTGTCCCTCTGGATGCAGAAACCTAGTTATAGCACTCCCTTTTATTGCCTCAGGTGAGACTTCAGTCTGCGCAGCAGATCATTGTCGAAAGGGTCGGTAATAGTGGGTTTTGTTGGTTCGCGCAGCCATATTTGAACCTAGGTCTAGGCCCCATGAAGGCAATAGGGATTGTCTGCAAAATCAGGGTGGTAGGCCTTATATTTACAGTGCACAGGAAGCGCAGATAGTTGGGGATATTAGGTAGAGCGTTCCACGGATTTATGCAGCACTAGATAATAGGGAGGCAGATCATCGGGCATCTATTATCAAGATGGACGCACATGCAGAAAATTGGTTAGTGTAGTTGCCTACAGATACAAATAAAATAGTTCATCATTGGGTAAGAGCTTGTGCATTCGATTTTAATGGTATGCCTACCTCAGTACATTTGAATGTACTATCGTTGGGATCATATAGTATGATTCTAGGTATGGACTGATTGTATCTTCATGGGACTAAGGTGGATTTTTATGACAAAGATATTGAGTGTTTGGATGACAATGGAGAATAAAGAATCTTGCAGGGTAAGAAGGAAACATCAATTAGAATGATGACAACTATGCAAGTAAAGCGTAGTTGCAGGAAAGGATGTGTGTTATTTGCAGTGCATATTTCTAGTGATAAAGGTAAGGATGTTGAGGATGTAGAAGTTATGAAGAGGTACTCGATCTTGCAACAGTTTTAGGATGTGCTTCCAGCATAGGTTTCAGAGTTGTTGCCTCACAGAGAAGTGGAATTTTCTATTGAGTTGGTACCAGGGGAAGCACTAACATCAAAGGAACCATACAGGATCAGCACACTAGAGTTAGTAGAGTTGAAGTTGCAATTGATGGAAATTCTTGACAAAGGATACATTAGGCCAATTTTATCACCTTGGGGAACATCGGTGTTGTTTGTGAAGAAGAAGGATGGCACTCTCAAGTTATGCATTGATTATAGGCACTTGAACAAGGTGACCATCAAGAACAATTATCTGCTACCGAGGATTGATGACTTGTTCAACCAGTTGAAGGGAGCATCAGTGTTCTCGAAGATTGACTGGAGATCCGCATACCACTAGGTATGCATTAAAGAAGAGGACATCTACAAGACTACTTTCTGGACCATGTATGGGCATTATGAGTTTGTTGCAGTTCCATTAGTTTGACTAATGCTCTAGCTACCTTTATGTGCTTGATGAATAGTGTGTTGTGTCTTTATCTGGACAAGTTTTTCATTTTGTTCATTAATGATATACTGATATATTCTAAGAATGAGGAAGAACATGTTGAAAACTTAGCAGCAGTATCGATATTGTTGAGAGAGCATTAGTTGTATGCTAAGCTCGGTAATTGTAGTTTATTTCAAACAGAGTTACATTACTTGGGACATATTGTTTCCAAGGAAGGCATAACAGTAGATCCAAAGAATATAAGGGTTATCATGGAGTGAGTATTTCATAGAAATATGGATGAGGTAAGATAATTTATGGGGCTAGCAGGTTATTATAGGAGGTTCATCAGGAAATTATCTCAGATTTCATATCCTATTACGTCATTGCAGAGCAAGGTAAGAAATTTGAATGGACAGAGGAACGTGCAACCAATTCGAGAAATTGAAGCATTTATGTTCGAATGCTCTAGTCTTAAAGATCGCAAATCCAGACAAAGAGTTTTTTTGTGCACAAATTCCTGCAAGAGAGGACTTGGTGGAGTCTTAATGTAGGAAAGACAGGTAGTGTGCTATGAGTCACATAAACTGAATGAGCACAAGAAGAATTATCTGACACATGATCTTGAGTTGGCAGCGATCATCCATGCATTGAATATGTGGAGGAATTATCTTCTTGGTAGGAGATTTTTACTGATGACTAATCACATTGGATTAAGGTATCTATTTGATCAACAGAATATGAATTCCAAAAAAGCTAGATGGTTGACCACGATTATTGAGTTTGATGTTGAGATCAGGTACATCAAAGGTAAGGAGAACAGGGTTGCAGATGCTCTTCGCAAGAGAGTGCAGGTGAATCATATAACATCTATGAGTTCTTATGGGACAAACTTACAGGATCAGAGCTTACAAGCAAGGCAACAAGATGATAGGTATAGGGATCTTATGCACAGGTTACAACAGGGTGCAGGTGAATAGGATGTGGACTATCACCTTACAACAGATGATTTGATTAGATTTAGGGACAGGATCTATGTCTCGAATGACAGCGAGCTCAAGAATATTATCTTGAGATAATTTCATGTTAAACCATATTCAGGTCACCCACGATACCAAAAGACATTGACAGTGGTGAATAAGTTTTATAATTTTCTTAATCTAAAGAATGAAGTGGTAGATTTTGTGGCTAGATGCTTGGATCATCAATAGGTAAAATCAAAGTGTAGCCATCCAAGTCGTTTAGTATAACCAAATTTGATTCTAGAGTGGAAATGGGAGGTAATTTCCATGGATTTCATCACAGGTTTTCTGAGCACATCTAAACAATATGATTCCATCATGGTTGTGGTGGACAGGTTGAAAAAGGTAGTGCACTTCATTCTAGTGAAGTCTACCTATTCAGCTAATGACGTAGCACAAGTCTTCATAAGAGATGTTGTGAGGTTGCATGGTATTTCAAGGAAGATTGTGTCAGACAAGGATGCTAAGTGCACTTCTAGATTTTGGAAGGAGTTATTTTCATGTTTGGGTACAGATTTGGCCTTCAACACCGCTTATAATCCGCAGACAGATGGACAGATAGAGAGGGTCAATAGGATATTGGAGGACATGTTGAGGATGTTTGTGATGCATCAACAATGAAAGTCTGAAGAGTATCTTCCATTGGTTGAGTTTTCTTACAACAATGGGTATCAAGAGTCACTAAGGGTGAGTCTGTTCGAGGCACTATATGGGTGGAGTTTTAATACTCCCATCATTTGGAGTGATCCAATGAATAAGGTGTTGATAGGACCAGACATGTTGGCAAAGATGGAACAGGAAATGCAAGTAATCAAGAAGAATATGAAGGAAGCATAGGATAGATAGAATATTTATGCAAATCAAAAAAGGATGTTTAAGGAGTTTCAGGTTGGGGAATAGGTGTACTTGCACATCAATCCCGAGAAGATCTCCTTTAGGATTGAATCGTGTGCCAAGTTGCCACCTCAATATTGCGGCCTTTTCAATATTCTTGAAGGATTGGACCAGTATACTATCGACTTACACTGCTTCCGACAATCAAATTAAATGATGTTTTCCATGTGTCATTGCTTAAGAAGTATGTTAAATATGTTGGTCATGTGATTGAGTAGTCTGTATTGGAGGTGGCGCCAGAAGGAGAAATCTAGTTGGAACCTTAGTGTATTTTGCAGAGAAATATGCTCATGCCCTGGAACCGAGCAATCGAGCAAGCTAAAGTGAAGCGGAAGCACTTTGGGCCTCATGAAGCTACATGGGAGATGGATGATCAGATGCGTGTAATGTATCCTTCTCTATTTGTTGGTTGAGCGAATGGTTTTAGCATATGTTTTGGTGTGATGTTTTGGTATATGTATATGGATGTAAATATTTCCATGAGATGTGTTATAAAGCTCCAATAAGTGGTATGGGTGTCGTGTTGTTATGTTTGTCATGTTGTTATGTTTTCATGTTGATTTGCTTCTCAGTAGGTTGATCATTATAAATACTGCATTGAGCTAAGTTATAAAGCTCCATGGGCAATATGTTTCTATTTTCAGTAGTCTTATTGGTTGTAGGTGTCATTGAACACCAAGGATGGTGTTCTCCCAAGGGGGAGGGTTTTGTAACAGCTCTGGTCAAAATTCCATGCAGTAAAGTTAATAAATGAAAAATAATAACCAAGGTCATCAGACACTTATTCCAAGGTGAATGTTGGGAAAAACATCCTAGTGTGGGTGTTCATTTGGTTATTATTGCTAAGGAAATTGGCAAAGGCAATGAAAAAGGCTTCGGAAAGGAAAGAGACATTAATTGGAATTTTATTTATGAAAATAATGGAAATTGGGAGAAAAGGAAAGTGAAAGGTCATAGGTTGCATGTGAGAAGGAAAATGAAGGAAAATAAATGAAATTGAAGAAAATAGAGGCCTCATTAATAAAAAGGGTTCTAAGGATCACTTCAAAACCTTTTGTCAGTTCATTTTTGGAAATCTCTCTCTCTCTCTCTCATACTCTTGGACACTTAGAGAATTTTTGTTGCACTCTAGCATTAGTGGAAAGAAGGCAAAGGAAGGTCAAGTAAGTAATAGGAAGCAAAGATCAAGCAAGAAAGAGCAGATCAAGCGGCTACAACAAAATTACTTGCAGGTATTGAATTTCCTGTATGATTTCCTTGGTATTTTTGGCATGCATGGTACATTCATGTGTGTTTTGGTTCTCTTGTCATTAGCATGGATTTTGCCAGGTGTGACAATGTTTTTCAGCGTTTCCCTATCATTTCCGGATAGCCATGGTGTGATGGGTTTATATTGTTTTGGTTGAGCGGGATTTCTGGATGGATTCAAAGCTCAGTGGGATGGTCTTGGGATTAATCACAAGGCTTAAGAATCCGGAGGTGGGATATACGGTAAATACTGCTTGTGAATACCCTTGATTTGGCCTAAAAATCCCTATATCGATAATGACGAGATACATAGTAAATACCAGATGGTGGAGACCTTGTAGGCCTAGGAATTCCTTGACTAGTCATGGTGGGATACACAGTAAATTCGAGAGGTTGAGACGGATAAATTCCTCGAGGTTTAGGTGGAGAGATATGGAGGCATCCATTCTTGTATAGGCCTACTGATTTGGTGGGATTATGGTAAATCATGGTTATGTTGATGAGGGTTTCAAGCCTAGGAATCCCTTGGTGGGATGTACAGTAAATCCTAAGGAAGCCCTGGTTGGTTTTATTGTGAGTCCCACATTCATGCTTGGAATTTGGCATAGGGATAATTAGTTGAAAGAAAGATTTGGTTCAACCCAATCTATGGTCGGGTGGTTTGTGGAAGTCCCTGGCTTGGTTGGCTTTTGCATATGATTAATAAGAGTTATTTTCCTCTCTTTTTTATGTGTAAATTCACTTGTTATTATGTGGCTTTAATGGTTGTCCTATCATTGTTATTATGTTGGTTATAAGCATGGTTTATGGCAAACTTTGGCTATGGATCTCATCATGATTTTATTAGTACATGAATGTGAATGAATATATAACCTAATAGATGATAATGTCACTATTGTGATAAGGCATGAATTCTTCTTGAGGAATCTCATATAAGTAAGAGATCCCTATGCTCAGATCAGTTGTTATGACCTGTATATTACATGTTTATGATATGTTTGACGAAATGCATGTCATGTAAAATGGGTATATTTGCATAAAATATTGTTGTGTCTTATAACAGGTACCCTAAATCCATGTCAAAGAGATTAGTCAAGGTGATAAATTCACGTTAACCCCAACCTTTATCAACCTTTGAATAATGGTTCTACGATTCCTTCGTAATCGATTTTCCTTCATATATTTGATTCACAACTATTAGATGAAAACTAACAAAACAATCCCAATGAGAAGAATTATTATGAGGACCTGTAACTACAAGAAACATTGAAAGGTAACTAGGAGGTTGTGATCTCTCTTTTAATTCATGAATTCTTTTTTTCTTTTGCTTCCCCATATTCATTGGTTGTTTTGGAGAATTGAAACAAAATATCTGTAATATTTATGTCAATGAAATCACCCAAAATCTGATAGGGTGCATGAAACAACTTATCCTTTTCACACAATCACCTTCTTTTGATCACTAAGGGAAAAGGGCATGGATTAGGTCAACTAGTAATCCTAGCATGATGACAATATCTTACACCTGTAATAGGTGCCTTTGTTCTCCTATAATGAATCACACTTGATCACCATTTTGATCTTCTTGTACTATCTTTGGAGGAGTAATGACCTACCAATTTTGCACCATCATATATCTTTGTTCAAGTAGTGTTTGAGACATTACTTAGTCCTTCTAAACCCTATTTACTTTTCCTACATTATTTGTTGTTAAAGGTAACATTATGGAGTGAATTCTATTTATACGAATCCAGGAAGCTCCTTGTATGCATATTCTACCTTATGAAAATGTTTTTCTCATGAATGGAACCATTCGTAGTTTCCAAGAATCTTGGATCCCAATCACATATCAATTCGCCAATGGCTTAGGCGTCATTTATAGTAAAATAAAGGAAGACAAACAAACATAGCATAGACATGCAATGTACTAAGGGACGTCATAACTGGATAAGGGAGATCACAATTTGATAAGGAAATATGTGATATAATTAGAGAAGGATGTTATGCGATTAGGTAAAGGAGAATGTGAAGAGAATGGTTGTGGTGCAATTGAGGGGAATTAGGTTGCAATAAGAAAATCTAGGTCACGATGCAAAGAGCTAGTCTATGATGTGAAGAGCCAAATTGTGATGCAATTGAGGGAAATTAGGTCATGATAAAATGATGAAAATTGTGATGTGATGAGTCAGATTGTTATGCGATAATAAATGCATTTTTCAATGTTAAAATTCCTCCTTTATCAAACCTATGCTTAGCATTGACGCCTTACTAAGAAAAGCCAACCTTCTTCCCCCATTTCCCATGTGAACTTGTTGATGGGTTGTTTGTCTCTAACAACATTTTATGGGAAACAAAAAACCATATGAGAATCTTGAACCATAGTGTCCATGAGAGCCGCATTGACTGGAAATTAATCCTTTGGTGAACCTATGGTCTGTACAAGGGAGCATTCATATATGGTTGTCACTTGTTGAGTGAAAATCCATAGGCATGCAAGACGACTATTTTGTTAATTTGGGAGACTAGGCAGACTTATCACTGGGAAACTTGCTTCATTTTCCCTTGCAATTGGAGCTCCATTTGGGTCCTTAAACCATCAGAAAGATGAAATCTTGCATGGCAACAGGCTTAATCATATTTTACAAATCCTTTAGAAATGTGTCCTTTGCAATTATTAGTTCCAATTAGCTTCCCTGTGACTTCATTGGAAGTCTACCACTTTACGTACACATCACATTCATGGACCTCCTATTGTTGAAATTAATTCTCCTTATTATATGGTGATTTGATAGCAACAATGTATATATTAGGAGTTTTTTGGGATTTATTTATAACAGTTATTTGTTATTCATGTCATATCAGTCAATCTTGAATGAGGGCCAAGACCATTGGTTGAGAAAGAGGTTTGGACCCTCTCCTTGAGTCAGCCTAGTTATACTATTGATATATTTAGATTGATTTCCAAAAATTCATGACCTAATGGTAGCCTCTTTCGATACATAAAATATTTGGGACTCATCTTTCGCAAATCCTTCAAAAATGTGTCATTTTGTTTGCATCTCTATCTTGGTATTTCAATTGATTTTTTGTTTTCAATTTCATGACATACTCTTCCATGGCCAATAAATGAGTACCAAGCACTATAGATTCCAATCCCAAGGATTCATCATTTTTCTTTGGAGGAGAACTAGGAAAATACATAATGGAATTTTCCTTCGCCCCATAATCTAGTGCCCCAATGGTCTTGTGTATATCTTGAGAATTTGGACTTGCATAGAGGACCATCAAAATTTTGGCACCATCACCCTCAAAATAATCTTAATTGAAGTATGGTGATTTTATTGTCTATATATGGCAGATTTGAGTTCCCATTTGCTATGTATTTCACAACCCTCTTCAATGCTATGTTTCCCTGGTTAATTTTTCCTTAGGTCCCGCAGAGTCAGATTGATCTATGTTTTTTGAAATAGACATATCTACAAGAACAAGTCTTCCTCCTAATCCATTCACTTCTATTATTATTAGAAAAAGGTTACGAGAAATTTCATCATTGAGAAGAGTGGTTTTGACAAATTTCTTCTTTTCTACTCTGACAATCTCCTCGATAGTCTTTGCAGCTTCAGTTCCACAGATGGAAGTTACATTGTTTACCTTCTTGCCCATTACTTCCTACTTCATCAAATGTGTAGGTATACATTTTTGCATCACGATGTCAACCCTTGTTGGGTATGGAACCTGATTATCTGCATTATTCAGAGGTATCTCCGCATTGGACCCCAGTTCCTAACGGGGCGACAACATCTCTCATTTAATCGCCATCAAGGGGGTCCAAGGGGGCGGGGGCTAAAAATAGAAGTAAAATTTCCTTGTAAAATATTGTAATTTCGTAGTCAATCTAGGTCGTTCATTAGGAAGATAATTTGACAGTAGAAGTTATGTTTAAGTTAGGTTTTCTAGCCCTAGAAGGAAACCCCTTGGTATATATGAGGGAATTGTATTGCAGTTGTGTATTATGTGTATTCTGAGCGAGAAAGAGAGAGGAGAATTTGTGAGAGAGAAGATGAAATTACAACGGATTTGTTGTAGGTTGTATCTCTTCATTTTGTTGGATAATATAAAAGGAAGGACTGGTTGTTTCTTCGTGGACGTAGCCCAAATTCGATGAACCATGTATATATGTGTCTCTCTTGTTTAATGTGTTTTTTGTGTTTGTGTTTCCACATATTTTATGTGTTCCATTGATCTGTAATATATATATTTTTTCTAACAACTGGTATCAGATCTAAAAGTCTATTTGGCTGATAAACTCACAGGAAAGAAGGGTTCCTAATTCGAGTGGGAGAAATGGCAAAAGATGGTATGTTTAGGGTCGAGAAATTTAACAACCAAAATTACCAGTTGTGGAAGATGCAGATGGAAGATTATATGTATGAGAAGGTCTGTACCTACCATTGAGTGGAAATACAAATAAGTCGACGAGTATGATAGACGCAAAATGGGAGATTCTCAACAAAAAGGCACCTGGAACAATACAATTGTGCATGGCGGCGTCAATAGCCTTTACTATTTCAAAGGAAACGACAACAGAGGGTTTACTGACGACATTGCCCAAACTATATGAAAAACCCTCAACCTCAAATAAGGCATTTCTTATGAAAATTTTATTTAATATGAATATTTAAGAAGGTGGATATCTTTTTGATCATTTAAATGAATTTAATATAGTTACTAGCGAGTTAAGTTCCGTAGAGGTAAATTTTGATAATGAAGTTATGAATTTATAATTTGTTTGTTCATTTCTAGAAATTTGGAATGGTTTAGTAATGGCCATTGGTAACTCCGTCTCTGGATCTAGCACTTTAAATTTTAATGATGGTGTCGGTGCCATCCTTAGCAAGGAAATGCGATGGAAAAGCTCCGGTGAGACATTAGGTAATGTGTTGAGTGCAGAGACTACGGGAAGAAAAATGGAATGAGGAAAGAGCATAGGATATCACAGTAAGTCAAGGAAAGGCATACCCAAGTCTAGATCAGGGATAGCATGCTAGAAATGTGGGAAGAAAGGACACCTGAAGAAATATTGTAAGTATTGGAAGGGAAAAGAATGAGACGCACAACAAGAAAACAATCATGAAGCGAATGTGACAGGTGATGTGTTACAATACGCTTTGCTTCTTTCATTAGAAAATATTATTGATACATGGGTGGTAGGTTCAGGGGCCTCATTCTGTGCCACACCTAATAGGAAACATTTTCATGACTATGTTCAAGGAGATTTTGGGCAGGTTCGTTTGGGTGATGATAAACCTTGTGAAATCGTTGGAATGGGTAAAGTTTTTATAAAACAACATACTGGAAACCAATGGTTATTAAAGGAGGTAAGACATGTTCCATATCTGAAGAAAAATCTGATTTCAATCTAGCACATATTGAATGAAAAGATCTTGTATAAGGATCATATGCAGGACCTGAAAATCATAATGATCAACCACAACAAAAACAAGCACCTCAAACACATGAAAGTGGTGTCATAATATCTACTAGGATAAGTAGACCCCTTGAACGATACTCTCCTTCATTATATTATGTATTGTTGATTGATTCTGGTGAACTAGAACGTTATGAAGAAGCAATGCAGGTAGAAACTAGGAAGAAGTGGGAGCAATCCATGAAAGAAGAGATGGACTCCTTGTGTTATAACATTAGTCACCACTCCTGTAGAGTTGATGCTCTATGATATGGCATTGGGAATCCTTTTCCCTTCATACTTGATCACTTTATTAAAAAACAAACATTTTTAATTCCATACGCAACTCTACCCTTCAAAAAATGTGTATACATGTGGTTCCATCTATATATAACCCTCATATATAATTTAAAGTATGAAAAAAAATATAAAAATCTTATTTTTTGGACAGGGTTCACGGGTTTCACCGAAAGCCCACCTATAGGAGCTTGTGGTCTAACTGTATCCCAACTGAATCAACTATTTTTGGTGATATAAATACACCTCATAGGAAGGACTAAAGGAGGAGGTGATAGGATATTGATATTATAGATGATTGGTCCCTGGTCAAATCTGACTTTCCTTGTGCCTCCTACACTTCCAGTCATAGGAAACCCTTGTTTCCTCATAGAGATGTTCATTTTCCATTATATGACATTCATGTGTATATGCTTGAGAGATGATTGTTGAGGCTTGGGTTGGACGGATCCGAAGGAAGGTTTCACTTGGAGCCGTGGTCAAATCAAGTTGTATTCTTCCATATTATTTTGTTGATATCAATAAAGAAGCTCTATCTTGTTCTTGAATGTTATGGTCTTATGTTGTAATTCATGTTATGATCTTATTATGTATGATTCATGATTTATATATTTATGCTTATATGCTCTAACATGCATATCATATACATGCTTTGAACTACTTGTAGTATACATGATTCTCTGAACTTTATTGCAGGTTTTAAAGCCTTGGAGGAAGCAGAGGATTTGGACCCTACGGGAAAGACACCAAATGTAGGACCTACGGGTACTCTCTCCTAAACCGACTTTAGTATTTTATGCATTAGGACTATGTGATTGCTTGCTTCTTGTTGATAAATTCCCTTCAATCTATTGGGGTTCTCAACCCTGAACCTAGGGAATTTTCTCCCGCAATAGAAGTTACAACTCCGTTGGGGAATACAATCTTGTATTTCCTTGTAAGGGTTGTTTCTCTCTTGATTTGGGACTTTTTTATTTGGTTTCTTGATTTCCCCAATGTCATTAGCTTGTTTGTAGTCTGGGAAGGTAGTCTAATCTTCTGGATCAGACCTGTATTTTTGTTTTTCTTTGTTGGTCTATATATACGCATTTTTCTTGCACGGAGCCATGTACATAAGTATTTAATTCCAAAGAAACCTGCGTATCCGCAAGTTTCCTTGGGCATAGTTGCATATATACACAGATTTGTCTTTGTACAGTCTCGTATATTTGGTTTTGATTGAATTTTTTAAATTTTGTTTCCAGTCAAAGTTCTTTCCTGGTTTTTAGTGCTTCCTTTTTTGGTCTTTTTGGTTTTTGAACAAGTGTGAAATTTTCCCTTAAGGTTGAAATCTTCTTGGCTTGGGAGAAATTTTCTTGCATTTGTTCCTTCTTGTGTGTCAAATTTTTCCTTTTGGTTTCTTGAAAGAACCCATTTGTTTGTTTAGAAGAAATCCGTAGGATCTTGCATTTTAAGTACTATAGTATGCATTAGGATAGATGCATTCTATAAATTAATTTCTTTTGTTATTTTTTTGAATGTGTGAATGCAAATTTGATAAAGAAAAAAGAGTTTTTCTTTATTAGGTTTCTCGTAGAAATCAGTTTTCATCAAAGGGAAAAGAGTTGCATTTCATGTAGCCGGGTTTTCATTTATTTCTTTTTGAGAAAAAACACCATTAGTTGCACTTTTGTTTCCTTGCGTCCTAAATAACAACTAATTAAAATCAAGCGCTTAATTAAAATGAACTAGACTTTTTTTTGTCATAGATACATCAACTAGTCTAGGGAATTTAGGGCCTTAGAATAGGTGTGTGGAGAGTAAACTATCTAAGGCCACTCCAAACTGAAACATAGAAGTTGATTAAAGAGTGAAATCCAATCTCGTTAAGCTATCCAGGAAATCTCTTCTAACATGAGTTAAGCACAAGGACAAGTGAATAGAGGGAAAGAGAGATACCCCCTCTCCTACTTGTTGGATCCCGTGCCCTAGACTGTTCTACTTGGATTCAGATATGAACTGGTGACCTTATTTTCCTTTCCTAGGGACCACATAGGTGACTCCGGAGGGGAATACCAGTGGTACCTGAGGCAGACATTGTATCACTCTCATTAGTACTTCTAGAGGGTGCCCTTGTGAAACTCGAGTACTTGCACCCGCAAAAGCTTTTGTCTGGAGGTCAGCGTAATTGTTTCTGTTACCTTTGTTGGTAAGCCTGGGCCGTAATTATCCCAGACTATATTCGGAAGGCCCTTATCTTCACTTTCTTGTATTTTGGTGTCTGGTCCTAATAACCCAGAGCGCAAATACCTGGAAGTTGTGTGTTTGGTTGCATCATTAGGACTTTATAGCAGAGTGATTTTTTCTCTTTGTATGTAGTTGGCTTTAGGTGAATTTTTGTCTTGTCACTTTGGACCTTGGCTTCTAATTAACCGATCAACCACTCCACTATTCTTGAAAGGCTCTTGATCTTTCCTTTGAAATTGTGGATTTTCCTCCTTAAGGGTGAAGTTTTGATTGTGCACCTCTCTTCCTTGAAAATTCATTTGAACTATCTCGTAAGGGAAGGATATGCGTATAAGTTGGGTATGGCCAATATTCTTGTGGATGCCAACCAAGGAACCCCTCCAAAAGGGGAACCTTATGCTTTTCCTTTCTTTGGAAATGTTGGTAACCCCTTAATGGCCACTTTGAATATTCCTGGATTAAATGTTGGACTACCCTTTTAGTTGTGGTCCACTCAGATGAATGCTTTATTTCAAGAGCATCAAATGGGCATTAATTCTTCACCCTCTTTTCCAAAGAAATTTGGGCTTCCTCTTTCTCCTCCATATTGCAATAAGAAATCTAAAAAGAAGAGAAATAGGAGGGATAAGGAGAAGAATAATTCTTTCCATGCATCATCATCAACCTTTGCAAGTCATGTTGGAGATGAACCTTCAGTCATTGCAAGTCATACTAGCGTTGATTTACCTACCTCTATCAGTCATGTTGATGATGACTCACATGCTTCTATGAGTCGATCTGGGGGCATAAGTCCTATATCTCGTGGAAAAGAGTCACCAACCTCTGCAAGTCATGTTGGAGATCCTCCACCAACAACTGATAGTCATGTTGGGGGCATTAATGTTGACCAGAAACCTAGGCATAAAATATTTAAACCTAAGTTCCAATGTAATATTTGTAAGGGAGATCATCTTACTCATTTGTGCCTTGATATTTCAGTGGTACAAAGGTTGTGGTCTGATTCTGTAGCTTCTTCTAGTCCTAAACCTATTATGGTTTTTCAACATTCAAATCAACCAATGGTTGATGAAGTGGTCGAGCCAATGCAATCTCTAGTCGATCCCACTCCTCTTTTGGGGGGTGAAGTGTCTAACAACGTAATCTTCTTGATTTCTAGTTCGCAGTCTTCTGGTCTAGGGGTCGTGTCAGTCTCTTCTAATGTACCCCCTCCAAGTTCTAGGAGTGTTTCATTTGATTGGGATAGTCTTGTTGAGCCTCGTCTTCCTTCTGCCGCACCTTTCCAAATAAGGTTTAGAGTTAATTCCACAAATGTCTACCAATGTGAAGTGGATGAAGGATTCTCTGCAAGTATTATATCCTCTTCAACTTGGAAAGTTTTGGGTTCTCTAAATTTGCTAGCAATAGACAGTCAATTGCTAGCTTATGATAGAAGACTTGGTGAATATATGGGTGTTCTTCCTCAATTTCCTATCACTTTAGGTGGGAATACTATCTTAATTGATATGATGGTGGTTGGTCTCTCTTTAGAATTTAATATGCTACTTGGGTGTGATTATTTCTATGTTATGAATTTTCTGGTGTCTTCACTCTTTAGAGTGATGTATTTTCCTCATATTGGAAGTATTGTCACTATTGATCAACTTGCATTTGATAATTACCATCCTAATTGGAACTTAGTTCAAAATACCCCTTGGTATGTTCCTAGTGTTCAAGCTGACTCTACCCTGTCACGGGTGAACTATGTGGCATTATGTCCTCAATCCTCAATTGCTTCTGAGAAGGGTCCTTTGAACCATTATTTCCCTTCTCGGGATTTGACCCTAGCAGTTGATTGAGTGATTTATCCTATGGGTATATGGGACCCCTTGATTCCCTTTTTTTATCCTTTTAGTTCTCATTATTTCGAGGATGTTGAGTTGCCATCGTAGGAGGAACTTTTTGAAGCCATGAGTTTTAGCTACCAAAGGAGTCCTTGGCTTGAGTCCTATAAGGGGATTGTCCTGCAGAACTATTATGCGTAAGTCGTAAGGTTGTGTAGTTCCCTGTACCATATTATATATATAAGGTACACATTTTCAAGTTTTGTATTCAGTAAACACAAGCCTTTTTCTGAAGTTTATATATGGGATGTATTAACTTATTGCCTAGTGTTCATGATTATGTATACAGAACTTTTAAAACTTTTTCTTTGGGTATTTTTATGGTTGATATGCTCTGACAGGTATTGGTTCTTCAAACTGGAATATAGGTTAGGGTTCCACCTTCATTGTGCATTATCAGTTTCCTTTTCCATTTTGGCCTTAGGATCAACCCCACCAAGCTATGACACATAACCTCCTTGTTGCTTAAAAGTGTCATAACTTGTGTGGTAGGAGCCTATCTTATGATGGGCACCCTAGACAGTGCCTTGTTGTCACTTGGCACCCATGTTGAACTTTTGTTCTTAGGCTCGAGAGTCCTCTTTAGTCCCGCCATGACTTTGCGATGAAGCTTCATTCCTCTTCTTCTTTGTTATCTTTCTCGCTATATACCCTAGAGGCTCCCACATGTTAAGTTGTACTGTTGCATTGCGTGTTGACTATTTGTAACTTTTTGGCCTTAAGACGGCTTCATTTGGACTCATGTATAAGCCACTTTTTGACCATGTCTTTCTGCAAAATCAACCATGCAATCACTTAGCCTCTGTGACTTGACACCTTTTTTCTCTGGAAAGAACATTCCTTTGAGTGTCATTGACCAATTTCCTCACCTTGCATTGAGCATAAGAACGTTCCAATCCCAGGAACTAAAGAATCTATATTTGGACACTCATTCTTTTGACAGTACTGTAGGCATTCTTTTATTCTTTTTCAAACTTTAAAACATAAAAAAGACAATATATATATATATATATATATATATATATATATATATATATATATATATTTATTTAAAAAAAATATCGAGAAAGGGACATTACTTCCATAATTGATCGCAGCAAGAGTCAGTTGTGTTTCCCTTGAACAAAACACTCAAAACTAGTCTTTCCTCCATTGGGATGGGCTTTAGTTTGTCTTAGGAGAGCCATAACCTTGTCATTTGTGTCAGTACTCCTCCAATTGGTTATCTCTTCCAATCACATGGAGAGTTTGTTTATCCCTCCTACATGACAAACTTATACAAAGTTATCATATGTTGCCATACAGTCATATTTGTGTCGTGCTTTTGTTCAAGGCAAGTAAACCTGAGTCGACATTTTTTGCGGTGTCTCTTGACTCATTTTTAGTCGTCCATACCTAGTATGTTAGAGTTATGTTCAGTATCACATCATCTATTTGTTCCTTTTCTCGTGCTAGTTAAGAAGGTCTCCATTGACTTCTTGATGGTGGATTTTCTCTTATTGACTTTGACAAATTTCTCTGAGAGTAGGCCTAGAGCCTCACCCTGGCCCTATTTCCATCATTGATAGTTGACCTTTTGCTCAGCATCGATCAGTATCATGGGTCTTTGACTGAGTGGTTTACCTTGTGTTCGATGACATCTTACATTATCACAAATTGGAATTCATGCAGTACCTTGGTTTTCATTTTACCCTATTGGTGGATTCCTCGCCTTTGTGGCAGCTTTCATTATTGGTTGGTTCAGAGGGTTTTTTTCGTGCACTAGCCACATCTTGTGTACGCTGGAAACATGCTTTGAAATGGTTACTTCATCTTTGTTCATCTGAGTCCTTCCAAATTATTGGTCTGCGGGTTACACTCACGTTGGATTGATGTGGGATGCCTTAATGCCTTCCTTCCAGCAGATCTTTTCCCATCCACTACAACTCATTTCTCTGGGAACAAGATCTAGAGTCATTTTTTAGTACCTTAGGGTTTGAAGTCATCAGCAGCAGACTCCTTTGCTATCGATAGTGAGAATACATTAATGTCTCTTGATTGTTAGATTCACTCAAGTCTTCGACTTCAACTCATTTATCCTCACTTGTTAGATTGTACTGGGGTACCTTGACTCTCATCATCATTATCAGTGAGTTGTCTCATGTTTGTTAACGGTATACATAAATGAACGGTAATCAAAATATTTCTCACATGGTCGAATTTAGATCATTCAGTCCCATAGTATAGAAATGTACCATCTATGGTCAGTGAAGACCTCGAGTTGTGTGAGCATTTTTAGTTCACTTGTCAACTCCTTTAGTTTCCTGCCAGTGACACCATAAACCTTATATGTTGCAGTTCATCACAGCGACATCCTATATGTTGGCACCCCAATTGCGTGCAGTAGTATTATTTCACCTTTATGACTTGGTACTTTGAAGATCAGTTATGTGACATCAGTGATCAGACATCTCCTTGAGTATCATTGATGAGATTTTCTATATGTGATATTGGGACATGGCCTTGATATGTTCTTATGCGGCTATGATCAGATAATCCACTATGTACTTCATGGTTTCTTTGTACTAGTATACATGTTGGATCCACTCTACACTTGATCAATAGACATGCTTTACTATCTCTGAGCATGGGTATGCCCGCCTCAGACATGAGCTTTCTTTTTTATCTCTTCCACTGGTTTTTGGCAAGCTGGAATTTGGTGATATCCTCCCAAGTCCTCGCATGATTCTTTGATACACTTAATACATTTTGGTCATCATGTACCCCTTATGACCCCATATATTAGAGGGCATTTTTTATAGCATCATTTAACATTCATGTAGATCTGATGCTCTGTGATATGGCCTTGGGCAACCCTTTCCCTTCAAACTTGATCACTTTATTAAAAAAATATATATTTTAGATTCCATACGTGATTGTGCCCTTCAAAAAATGCGTACACACACGGATCCATATATATATAACCTGCATATATAATAAAATATGAAAAAAATATAAAAATCCTATTTTTTGGGCAGGGTTTACGGGTTTCACTGAAAGGCCACCTACAGGAATCTATTGCTTAACTGAATTCCAACTGAATCAATTGTTTTTGGCTAATATAAATACACCTCATAGGAAGGCCTAAAGGGAGGAGGAGATAGGCTATTGATATTATAGTCGATTGGTCCCTGATGAAGTCTGAGTTTCCATGTGCCTCCTGCACTCACATTCATAGGAAACCCTTGTTTCCTTATAGAGATGTTCATTTTCCATTATATGACAACCATGTGTATATTCTTGAGAGGTGATTGTTGAGGCTTGGGTTGGACGGATCCGGAGGAAGGTTTCACTTGGATTCGTGGTCGAATCAGGTTGTATTCTTCCATATTTTTTTGCTCATATCAATAAAGAAGCTATGTCTTGTTCCTGAATGTTATGGTCTTATGTTGTAATTCATGTTATGATCTTATTATGTATGATTCATGATTTATATCTTTATGCTTATATGATCTAACATTCATATCATATACATGCTTTGAACTACTTGCAGTATACATGCTTCTCTGAACTTTATTGCAGGTTTTAAAGCCTTGGAGGAAGTGGAGGGGTTAGACCCTATGGGAACGACACCAAACGTAGGACCTATGGGTACTCTTCATAGCCCGACTTTAGTAGTTTATGCATTAGGACCGTGTGATTTCTTGATTCTTGTTGATAGATGCCCTTTAATCTGTTGGGGTTCTCAACCTTGACCCTAGGGAGTTTTCCCCCGCAACACTTGGTACATAACCAGACTTTGGACTAAGTCAGGTTGCTTGTAGGTAAAACAACATTTTAGAAGGTAGAAAGAGGTACAAATCTAGACGTGTGGTTAAGGGTTTTTCACAGAAGAAAGGTATTTACTTTGATGAAATATTTTCTCTTGTTCTTAAAATAAATTCAATTAGAACTATTTTAAGTCTAGTGGCACCAGAATATTTACATCTTGAACAATTAGATGTAAATATGGCATTTCTGCATGGAGATTTGGAGGAAGATATCTATATACATCAACCATAAGGATATGAGGTCAAAGGGAAGGAAAAATTAGTGCTTGTATGGCTTAAAACAGACTCCAAGGAAGTGGTATCTAAAATTTGACAGGTTTATGCATGAACAAGGTTATACTAGATGTCACTCTGATCATTGTGTTTATCTCAAAAATAAAAATGATGGCAGATATATTATATTGTTATTATATGTAGATGGCATGCTTGTTACAGGGTCTAACATGCAGTAAATAAATATGCTCAAAGGAAAATTGGAAAATTCATTTGCACTGAAGAATTTGGGAGCTGCAAAACAAATCCTTGGTATGAGAACAAATAGAGACAAGAAAAATAAAAAATTAGTGTTGTCTCAGAATGAGTACATACAAAAGGTGTTGGAAATATTTAATATGCAGAATGAAAAACCAGTTATTACATCTTTTGCTAGCCATTTCAAACTAAGGAGATGTGTCCTAAGACTCAGGCAGAAATGGATTATATGTCTAAAGTTCCATATGCATCAGCAATTGGAAGCTTAATGTATGCAATGTTTTGCACAAGGCCTAATATTTCACATGTAGTGGGATTTGTAAGAAGGTACATGAATAATCCAGGAAAACAACATTGGATGACATTGAAATGGATTCTCTGGTATTTGAGAGGTACCACAAATCAAGAATTATGTTTTGGTGGTTCAAACATTGCTCTACAGGGATATGTTGATGCATATATGGCACGTGATAGAGATAACAGAAGGAGCACTACAGGGCATAAATTTATTGTAGGTGGAACAATTGTCAGTTGGGTTTCAAAAATGAAAAGTGTTGTTGCACTTTCAACAACGGAAGTAGAGTATGTTGCTACCAGAGAGGCTAGTAAAGAAATGATTTGGTTGCAAATGTTTATGGATGAATTAGGTAAGAAGCATGAGATTTGAAGGTTATACAGTGGCAGCTATAGTGTCATTCACATTGAAAAGAACTTAACATTTCATTCCAAGACTAAACATATACATCTCAGGTACCATGTCCTACGACCAGTGTTAGAAGATGGACAGTTGAAGCTGGAAAAGATACACGCTAGCCAGAATCCTGCAAATATGTTAACAAAAGTTGTAACTAGAGAGAAAATGAGATTCTGCTTAGTTTCAATTGGTCTTCAAGTATGATGATGAATATGAGAAACAACCAGGTCCAAAGTGGAGTCATTGTCCAGCAAATGAAGCAGTGGTGGAGTTGCTACAATCAGTCTCCAAGTGGGAGATTATTGGGTGTGGAGCCTGGTTATCTTCTTTATTCATAGGTATTGTCACGGTGGACCCAAATTCGTAATGGGGCAGAAACTCAGCCTATTTAATCGTCATCCAAGGGGTCCAGGGGGCTAAAAATAGATGTAAAATTTCCTTGTAAAATATTGCAATTCCGTAGTCAACCTGGGTCGTTCATTAAGCGGATGATCTGATGGTAGAAGTTATGTTTAATTTAGATTTTTTTCCCTATAATGCAACCCCTTGGTTTATATGAGGGAATTGTATTGCGATTGTGTATTGTGTATTATGAGCGAGAGAGAGAGAGAGATGAGACTATGTGAGAGAGAAGAGGAAATTACGACAGATCTGTTGTAGGTTGTATCTCTTCATTTTATTGGATAATATAAAAGGAAGGATTGGTTGTTTCTCCGTCAATGTAGCCCAAATTGGGTGAACCACGTATATCTGTGTCTCTCTTGTTTTATGTGTTTTTTGTGTTTGTGTTTCTGCATATTTTATGTGTTCCATTGCCCTATAATATATATATTTTATAACACTATCATTGTGTCCATTTAATGTCAACGACTACCAAGAACCATCTCTATGATAGTTTATTGATGTTGTTATGCATGATCGAGCAACTTCATTATTTTGTAGGTGGTGATCTACTAAATTCCTATTGATCCAGAAGCATCAACCTCTCCTTGATAACATCAACCTATAAAAACAAACTATTTGGTTCCATTGCAACATCACCTAAACCTTTGGACATGTAAAAATATGAATAACTATAGTTCTCACGGGCTCCTAAAAAATAAATCACTCTTCACCTATGTTATACAAAAATACATAAATCTTAAGAATAAGGCTAAAACATCCTTTGCAATATTGATCGACTGCAAATTCTACAAACCATAATGTGTTCATAAAAATACGGACGAGGATGAAGAAAGACAGGCAAGCATAGATGATGTGCTTTGCAAAAGTATGATTAACTATAACCTTCAATGGTAGTTATGATATTTTAAATATTTTGTCCAAGTCCTATAACGAGAATGACCATTAAGACCTTGAAAATAAAGGGGAACCAAAATTTGAATGTGGAAGGTGAATTATTTTTTCTTTTCTTGGTGGGGGGGAGGGGGGGTGTGTTGTAGCCCTTACAACAATTTTTCCCTGATATAGGTTGCAACTTGGGTACCTGATACATGTCACATCTAGGGAAGGAAAAATCAATATAACTACTCTTTGGATCTAAATTGATACATGAATACATTACTAGGAAAAATTTTATTGGACATGGATGAAGCAATAGAGGAAAATTTTCTCATGATGGATGAGCTGAAATTGTACATAAAGGCTTTGGACTAGTGCATGGAGAGGATAGAATATCATCTTCACCTCCCAATTGCCCCAGGCATATATCCTAACAACGACAAGACACCAACAAAGGTGGATTCGTTTGACTCATCTCAGCTCACATGAACCGTTACTGTTTCTTTTATTTTTTATCTTGAATTTTTTCTTATCATGATATCTTGGATTCTTTTTTATACAAAAATATTATTAAGACCAAATATTTTGGCATTCATAGGAAACCATTGCAAGAGAGATCACACAAGTGAGTTGTAACTTATACTGAGTGTCGGATGATGGGGTGGGGATTTCCCCCGTGTCAGTGGTTGAAGACATATAACTATTCATTATGGGGGTGTACTGCCATGTCCCATGTCCATTTGACCTAGTGGGATGACGATAGCCTCACCCCCACCTTTTCTAGTCCTTGACACCCATATGTGAAAATTTCAAATCTGAAATTCTACTGCAATTACTGATTTATTTATCCTACTTATTTCGACAATAACTTATTTACAAAAACCCTTCAGTAAACATCGAAATAAATTCTACTGTGATTATCACACAATTACATAGAGAAAATAACAGTGAAATATAAACACAAGAATCAATCACATCGACACAGTTACTTTTGGACAATTGTCCCCAGAAAAACCCAATGTGGGAAAATTGGTGCAACAGGTGAGGGTTTATATATTAATCTTTAGTAAAAATTTCTTTACAAGGAATGACTCGAATAATAACTGAGAAACTTTCAAGAAAACACTTGAGATAATTTTCTCCTAGCCTCTGGAGAAATTCTGACACCCGAGAGGCTCTCTAGCCTTCACTGCATCACCTTTGTGTGATCCTCTGCGCAAAGACTACGTGAGGACTGCATCACCACTGCGTTGTCCCTCTGTGATGCACCTCTACTCTTCTGTGTCCTTCTCCCTCAAGCTCTGACTACTACTGAAACCCTCCACTTCCTCTGCCCTAGAACTCTCCCTCTGAAATCGAATTTAAATTTTGAAGAATCGACTTCCCTCGGGTTACTGAGTGTTTGCCCGGCTTGCTTTCCAAATGGCCCTCAAGCCTTCCTTTATAATATTATCATTGACAAATCAACGGCCCAGATTAGAAGTTTAATCAATGGCTAAGATTAAATCTTGACTTGATCTTCGTTCTCTAGAAGATTCACACTATGTTTTATTAATACCCATTAATTATTTAATTTCCCTATGGCCCTCGAGCCTTCCTTTATAATATTCTCATTGACAAATCAACGGCCCAGATTAGAAGTTTAATCAATGGCTAAGATTAAATCTTGACTTGATCTTCGTTCTCTAGAAGATTCACACTATGTTTTATTAATACCCATTAATTATTTAATTTCCCTAAGTTTAGACTTAGGGTCCCCATTAAAATAATTAATTATTTTAATAAAACATGAACCGAGTGGAATTTCCACAAACAGTTTCTATGTTCTTTAGAATACTGGTGTCCAAGCCTCCTCACCAAATTTGATACTTAGATCACTTTCTTATGCTACAAAAATCAACACTCCCTCTTAGCGAGGAAAGTGTTCTAGCAATTTCTCTGCTGCATACTAACTTTGAAGCATCTTTACATTGCTTATGCTCGATTATTGCCCCTCATCTACTGCGTTGTTGCCTTCTATACAGCTCCTCGTGACACTACCACTGTCGCTGCCTCATCTATGCTGCAACTCCCTCTCAAATTTTTCACTTGTCCATTTCTGCTACTGAAATGGATTCTTGATCATCCCCATCTTCTCTCTGAAATAAAAAAAAATCTGTTCTTCTCGGAGCTTTAGCGAGGATGTTTGCCACTTGTTCTCCTATGGGAGTGTACTGTAAGTGTACTACTCCCCGCTGGACACAGTATCTGATAAAATGACACCTAATGTTAATGTGCTTTGACTGATAATGAAACACGGGATTCTTAGAGAGCTTGATGCAACTATGATTATCACATATAATTTTGGTTACTTCCATCCTATCCTTGAGTATATTCACAAGCAACTTCCTAAGCCATATGGCTTTACACGAAGTTGTGTTGGCTGTCATATATTCCACCTCAGCTGAGCTCAAAGCTCTGGACTTTTATTTCCTACTGCACCAGGAAGTCATCATTGATCCAATGTTGAAACAGTACCCACTAATACTTTCCAATCTACTAAAATTCCATACCAATCTGCATCTGTGAACACACTCAATCAGATGTCAATGTATTGGGTGTATCTTAATTCATGCTTGATTTTTCCTCATATGTATATGAGAACATGCTTGCCTGTTGTTGAAAAGTATAGATAAGTCGGTCTTCATGTTGACTATGTAATTATGTATTTATGTAAATAAGAAGACAAAGATAATAAAATGTATTTTTGTTGTACTTTCTTCATTGGTTTCATGAGCAAGATTTTATTATGTAAATAGACTTCATCTTGATGTCTACTAGGTTTTTATCTTCTAGGAATAAATAGAATTAAGTGGCATAAACATGAAGGATTTAGTTTAGATGTTTATGCTCCAAAGACCTAGTGAAGACACTCTCAACATCCCTCATATAACATTGAAGATGAGATCCTTACTATAGTGAAGACAACCTTCAACGTTGCTGAAGAAACATCTCATGAAATGTTGAAGAAATTACACTTCATGTTGGCCTACATGCTGTGTTAAATTCTGCCTAATTACTTTTGGATGGTCGACCTAAAAGATGTGAACAGTCCACTATATATCACCTTGGACTGCGAATCATTTGATGAATAATAAAGTGTGGATAACACTAAACCTATTGCGGACATACCTCTAAACTACAATGTGGAAAAGGGACAACATATAATGCAGAGAAGGGACAGTAAGAAAGTATGTGTATCTTAAACAGGAATGCAGGAAGAGAATGTGGATATCACTGAACCCTATTACGGATATCACTGAAACATAAATGCGATATCATTGAATCATATTGCGGACATCACTGAAATATATTGCAGATTGAAGGACAATATACAGTGTGAATTTTAAGAGGAAGAAAAGCACAGGATATCAAGGTGAATATGTGTGAATTTCTACGGTAAGATAGTGCAGAGAATAAGTCGGATTTCTAAGTTAAAATAGTGCAGAGAACAAGTCGGATTTCTAAGGTAAGACAATGCAGTGAACAAGTGCGGATTTCACTGTGTATGACGTGCGGGTATAAAGTGTAGTCTCATCAAAGTTATATCAGTAACTATTTCGAAAACCTAAAGCAAGGAAAGGGTTGCAGATATACAACTGTTATTCTACATATTGATGTATGATTCCAGAACTAAGAAGAAGGTCTTAAAACAGAAGGAAGAGTTTGTTGAAGCTAAGACAGTGATTGTAAGAAGCTGTGACAAGGCCTTGGAAGCATGTTTAGGTTAGGGATCTGAGTCTTGGTCATGGTACTTGTCATTTGAAGATCTATAAGAAGAATTCTTTGCGGGTTTTCCTCTCCAAGAGGGAGAGGTTATTGCCCTGGCTCTAGGAGCCTAATTGTGTGTCTCGTGCATTTTGATAATTGACTTTGATTAAAGACTAACTAAGCTAAAGGAAAGAAAGACAAAAGTAACTCAAGCCAGTTCAGAAGTAGTTATCAAGAAGAGAATTTGTAATAACCTATAGCCCTCCAAATTCTCAACATGGTATCAGAGCTAAGGTGTTGAACACAAGGGTTGCTTGTCGACAAAGACACTCAAAGAAGCAAAGATCAAAGTTTGGGTTGGAAAGTAAAATCAGTTTGCAAGGAAGACTATCTAGCTACTTCAAGTAAGATCTCCTATCTCATTCAAAATCTCAACTCATTCAATAAAAATAATCTTTTCCATCAAATATTTGCAGTCAATACATTGTTTGAAGAGAACCTCCACTTCTAAAGATATTCTTTATAATCAAGGATTCAAGTACACCTACATTGAAGAAGCTCCTATCTTAAAGGAAACCCTTGACTTCATTTTCAACATAATCAAGGAGGCTGCAAGCCACACTACTCAAGTAAGTATCCATGACCCTATATGTCAATATGCCTTATTATAAAGAAAGTAACAAGCTGGTTGGGTCATCAACCTTTAGTGCCTGGAAGAAGAGGACAGACTTGAATTTAATTGAAGACGAAGTAATGGACTATATCAAAGGATCTACTATTCAACCCCCAAAACAAGATGCTCCAAGCCATGCCAAGTACATGAAGGGAGAAAGTAGAGCCCATAGGATTCTCATAGAATCCATTAAAGACTCTCTCATTTCCTATGTATCAAAGCTAAAGATTGCAAAACAAATATATGAGAAATTGGTGGAGTTATTCTCTGTGAGTACTGTAGGAGAAGCAATCTCTCTAAGACAAGAACTATACAACATTAAATTATCAAGGGAAGAAGGAATCACTCCATACTTTATGAGGATTTCTAAAATAAGAGATCAACTGCAGGAACTAGGAGAAGTAATGTCTGACACTGAGATGACTTTAGTGGTGCTGAATGCTCTACCAGAGGAATGGGGAAACTTCACTTCTAGTATATACGGAAAGAAATAAACCACTCCATTCCATGATTTACGGTCTCTATGTAAAAAATAAGAAACAAGACTAAAGGCCAAAGTTGATATAAGACCAAGTGAAAAGAATCATGCCTTTGCAGCCTCATACAGGAAGAAAGGAAGATTCAAAAATTTGGCCCTCAGAATAAAAGAAGGAATATAGACAACGTACGATGCTTTGGATGTAATGACCTTGGGCATTATAAAAGAGATTGTCCTAAATCTAGAAAGGACAAGATGAAAAAGGAAGAAGCCCATGTCACTAATGAAAGAGAAGAACCTGATGCTAAGAAATCTAAGAAAGAGGAAGCGAGAGATCTCTATTATAATTAAGATCATATTTCTATTTAAGTGACTTTCAATTGATTGTAAAATAGTATGATAGGAAGCAGTGTACATTAATAAGCATCAAGATAGAAATATGAAAAGGAGCTCTCGGTGAAACAGCTTCTGGAAAACCTCTCTACTAGAGTAAAGCAATCATGAGATCAAGCGTCATCATGAAGACAGAATTATGGGATGTGATGACATATTGATGGAGCAAGCCAAAAGAATGAAGCTCTTCATTCTAGAGAAATTGCTACAGGATGAATCATGGAAATAGGTATGAGGTATGAAGACATATATGTTGATATTGGATGTTGTGAAGTCATGTCATATGATTGCAGGTAATAGACTTCCATATTTAGAAGTATGATCTATGAAGGAGGATCTCTTGGTGCACTAACAGATGAAATCAACATAATATGTTCTCATAGAATATGAGGTGGTTGTACATAAACAATAAATTGGAAAATTTGTAAGATCTTGGGAATGAATAATGTGCAAAGAGGAAGAGATCATGAAATGCAACCATGTCAAGAGGCAGTTATCATCCAAAGGCCAAGAATATTTGACTAGGAGATCTCTTGGGAAGATATGTAGACTCTGACGGAAGTATGGTAAAGAAAAAGACCCTTGGAAAAACATATCATTAGGAGGTGTGTCAATCTGTATGAAGGATGTCGATGCCTACAGAAAGATTTCATGGTGAAAGATCATCACTAAAGTAGCTTTTGTTCTAAAATTTCATATGTATATGTTTATCTGGATGAATTTGTGCAGGGCTACTAATCATGAGAAAAGATGTATGATCCTTGGAGATGATTCGAAGGAAAGCAGCAAGGCATAACGATGGACTAGATAAGGAAGTCTGATGAATCACTTTCTGATAGCTGACATGACTCATGGATGAAAGTGATGGATGATCTATGCCCTATGAAGCTAAAAGCTGAAGATTCCTCAATATCAAAATCCATGACATCAAGGACGGGAATTATTCATGAGCAGCTGGGTGTCTCACCATTGCTATTGAAGGTCCATAGTTAAGAGGGAGCCTGGTGATAAGTTTCTTACTTGGAAGAAACTTGGTAATTCCTAAGAAAGAGCTTAGGTACATTCCTTCTATTGGAATGAGTACATTCCCTTGTGGAATAGGTCCTCCCTGGTTAAGAGGAAGACATAGACACATCATTCTGGTCTTCACTTGGGAATACAGAATGGAGGATTGGGTAATCATCTGGCATTCGATACTCTTTGAGAATGTGTTAGGGAATTTGAGATAAGAGTATTCGGGGACCAATATTCTTTAAGGGCTAGCTACCCAAGAGAAGAATAGTCCAAGAAGGTCATACTTTGGGAACACCCGGGTGGAGTATGTACCTTGGAGAGATAATGACGATGGTGTCTATAAGTCATGTGTCTCGCTAACATTGTAGCCCATTGTCTCGTTGATAGATAGGGTTGTTAGTCAAGGCCTTGCACTAGGACAATGCTGGTTGATATGATGCGATTACCAATCCGATTCTTCTTATGAGACTCTTCAGTTTGAAAGTAACCATGTACCTGTATGAATACCTCCCTAGTTAAGAGGGAGTGTTGAAAAGTGTAACTAGGTCGGTCTTCATGTTGACTATGTAATTATGTATTTATGTAAAGAAGAAGACAAAGATACTAAAATGTATTTTTGGTGTACTTGCTTCATGGGTTTCATGAGCAAGATTTTATTATGTAAATAGACTTATTCTTGATGTCTACTAGGTTTTTATCTTCTAGGAATAAATAGAATTAAGTGTCATATACATGAAGGATTTAGTTTAGATGTTTATGCTCCAAAGACCTTGTGAAGACACTCTCAACAACCCTCATATAACATTGAGGACAAGCTCCTTAATATAGTGAAGACAACCTTCAACGTTGTTGAATAAATACCTCATGAAATGCTGAAGAAATTACACTTCATGTCGGCCTACATGTTGTGTTAAAGTCGGCCTAATTACTTTTGGATGGTCAGCCTAAAAGATGTGGACAATCCACTATATCACACCCTGGATTGCGGATCATTTGATGAAGAAGAAAGTGCGGATAACACTGAACCTATTGCGGACTTATCTCTAAACTACAATGCGGAAAAGCGACATCATATAATGCGAAGAAGGGAGAGTAAGAAAGTATGCGGATCTGAAACAGGAATATAGGAAGAGAATGCGGATATCACTGAACCCTATTGCGGATATCACTGAAACGTAAATGCGATATCACTAAATCATATTGCGGACATCACTGAAATATATTGCGGATTGAAGGACAGTATACAGTGCGAATTTTAAGAGGAAGAAAAGCACAGGATATCAAGGTGAATATGTGTGAATTTATAAGGTAAGACAGTGCAGAGAACAAGTCGGATTTCTAAGTTAAAACAGTACAGAGAACAAGTCATATTTCTAAGGTAAGACAATGCAGTGAACAAGTGCAGATTTCACTATGTATGACGTGCGGGTATAAAGTGCAGTCCCATCAAATTTATCTCAGTAACTATTTCGAAACCTAAAGCAAGGAAAGGGTTGCAGATATACAACTGCTATTTTACATATTGATGTATGATTCTAGAACTAAGAAGAAGGTCTTAAAAGAGAAGGAAGAGTTTGTTGAAGCTAAGACAATGATTGTAAGAAGTTGTGACAAGGTCCTGGAAGCATGTTTAGGTTAGGGATCTGAGTCTTGGTCATAGTACTTGTCATTTGAAGATCTATAAGAAGAATTCTTTACAGGTTTTCCTCTCCAAGAGGGAGAGGTTCTTGCCCTGGCTCTAGGAGCCTAATTGTGTGTCTCGTGCATTTTGATAATTGACTTGATGAAATACTAACTAAGCTAAAGGAAAGAAAGAGAAAATTAATTCAAGCCATTTCACAAGTAATTATCAAGAAGAGAATTTGTAATAATCTCTAGTCCTCCAAATTCTCAACACCTGCTGCCCAGTGTGCCCTCTTTGGTTCCACCTTGAACTAACTGAGAGTGTTGACAGCATAACAGATGTCTGGCCTTGTGTTGATCAGATACATCAGGGACTCTATGAGTTGTCTATATAAGGTAGGATCAACCTCATCATCTTTGGATGCATCAATCTCTTCTAGTTGGTGATATTTGGTGTAGCCATGGGTCTACAATCTTGCATCCTGAACCTCTTCAAAAAAATTGTAGCATATCTCCCTTGTCCAAGGAAGATTTCACCCTCCTGCTACCAAAATTCCAACCCCAGAAGATAATGCATCAGTCCCAGATCCTTCATGTCAAATTTTGCGGCTAGGCTTTCCTTGCAATCCTTGATAAGCCTAGATGAACCTCAACACCTGTATTAGAGGCTCATTCCCTACTTTTAGATAGTATCTATTAGGATCTACGCCACTCTTGATGAATCACATCTTATGCAAGTAACCATCAATTTGACCGTACCAAGCTCTAAGTGATTTTTTAAGTCCATACAAGGCTTTCTTAAGCCTACATATATGAGTCTTTTGATCATGTGTTGCAAAGCTCTCTGGTTGTTCAATATATACTTCTTCTTCTATCACCCCATTCAAGAATGAAGTTTTAACGTCCATCTGGTTAATCTCCCACCCCATTTGCGCTGCAAGGCATATCACAAATCTGATAGAAGTATATCTACCTACTAGGGTGAAGGTTTCTTCATAGTATATCCCTTCCTTCTGAGCATACCCCTTAGCTACGAAACTGGCTTTGTGTTTTCCACGCTGCCTTCTGCACACTACTACATTTGGCGGAAATTCCGACACTTGGTTCTGACGCTTTTGACCAAATGTCGGAAATTTCCCCAAATTTTTTCAATCCCACCCGAAACCATCGCTATACCGACGTCTAGATAAATGTGTCGCAATACCGACACTTAGACAAAGTGTCGCAATTGTGACATTTGAAGGAAGACGTCGCAATTGCGACACTATGCCCCAAGGCGTCGCGATTGCGACGGATGCTTCCAAACGTCGCAATTGTAACACAATGTCTAAGTGTCGCAATTGCGACGTTTGGAGGCATCCGTCGCAATAGCGACGCTTTGTTTGCGACACAATGTCTAAGTGTCGCAATTACGACGTTTAGAGAGATTCGTCGCAATAGCGACGCTCTGGCCGCCGTCGGTATAACGACACTTATATGCAATAAACAACACTTATATGGCCTTTGCAAAAATGCTCGGCTTACAGAGCAGCGCGAGGAGTAGTTAATGGAGGCACCTTTGCGATTGCGCATAATTTGGAGAGAAAATAGTAATAATGAGAGAGGCTCCTTTAATTGAGTCTTTGATTTGTGAAGGTATGGATTGTCCAGCCTGCAATTCTATGCTGTCGAGAAAGACTCGCAATCCTCTGGAAACAAGATTGTTGTGAAGATGCCTAGCGAAGAAACGAACATCGAGTTCACGACTGTTGATGAACACATCGTAGTCCGGGGAAGAAGGCACCAAGAAGGGTATTCTCAGTGAATGAGGGATGTTGAAATATTAATTTCAACTACCCTGTCCTCTGGCCGCTTTCTAAATCTGTTTGAATGGCTCTGTCAAACAGCCGCTTTCTAAAACTGATGAACAGTCAATTTTGGTTTTGAAATCACAGTCCCTGCACACTTAAAAACAGAGCGCTGTATTATTTTGGAAACAGAGCAATTTAATAGTAAACGCAGGAGATTTTAATTCAGAAGAACGTGGTCCCACAAACCACAGACCAAATCAGCCATCCACGTGGAAGCAAGTGATTCGATCGCGTTATTTTTTGGCCCGTCTGCATTGTGGAATTTCGGACTCGAAACATTATAGGGCGGAATTAATTTGATTTTCGCGTCACAGTTTTCCTTCGTACGAAAAGCCAAAAAACGGACCCGAATTTTTATATGGTGTATTCTATGAAGTTTTCGCGTCACAAATTAGGGTGACATCAGCAGGCTATTTTGGAACGCGAATTTGTGATTGAAATCGGGTTTATTTTTTTTGAAGTCTGGACGTATGATATAGTTTTATTAATATTTTGTTATAAGTTTTGTTTCACCGCCCGATAGTTATTTAAACCATTGGCTCATATATAACATATGCGCAAATATTTCACTTTGGGCATTTGTAATGTGGGCCCCGAATACTTTAAATAGGTACATATACATTAGATAGTTTAAAATTTTTGAGGATTGCACCCCCGGTGCAATTGTTTGTTTATAAGATTATATGATACATGTGAGATAAAGGTTTATTATTTATCATATATAAATAAATTTTATCAATATTGGACATTTACACTTTTATGAGGTGATGTTATAAGTAAATTCTTAAATATCTCTTTTTAATCCTCATTTTACTCCATGAATATGTTTGGAAATGAAATTTCAATAGATTAATTTTCTCCTAACCTATGTATCATCAATATTGTACATTTACATTCTTAATTATGAGGTGATGTTATAGGTAAATCCATGAATATCTCCTTTTAATCTTCATTTTACTCCATGAATATGTTTGGAAATGAAATTCAATAGATTAATTTTCTTGCTATTATATGTTTTACGAAAATATGGTAAGGAATTCTCTCTTGTTCTTCTTAGAAATAATTATATATAATTTTTTATTTTTTTCAAAATAGATTAAAAAAATTATATGAGAAAAATTATTAATTCATCAATATGTGTGTGTGTGTGTTGTGAGGAATAATTTCATAGTTCAACTTAATGGTTCATTATATAATCATGTGATCATCACCAATGATATATCTTAAAAAGCAATTGAAAAGCCATGTGTACAAAATCGATGTATACTCTAGAGAGTGGTTCTCATATCACTATGTAAATTGTTTTATGCTACTTCAACAAAATTATAAGATAAACTATAATACACATCATATATGCACCATAACAATTGGTACAGGGTAAAACCCACCTGCCACACCTTTGTACTCGATCCAATTTTCTCTGTCAACTCTTCTAGCTGTGGGAGTTTCCTCCAAGGATCATAATACCCCCAAGGCCTGTTATCATCCTAGTAATTCTCAAGTTGTGGGATAGGGATTTTTGTAGTTAAGAACACTAGGGGTAACCAAGAACCGCTTTGGGAATTCAAGATCTAGCCTTCTTGAACTCTAGAGAGGGATCTCTCCGTATAATTTAGCTTTGTTTTAGTAACAGATATTAGGCTAGCTATGATTGTGTATTTGGGTTTGATTTTAAAAGATTGGTGGGAATAAAGAGATTTCAAGGTAAACCAGAAGGATCTACCAAAATATTGGACAATGGAGTCAACTCTCCAGGCAAGCAGAACTAAGAAATAAGGCTTAGAGATGCAAATGTGTTAAGGGCAAGATAGGTGACCTTCTAAGGCTATGTATAGGCTTGATTTGATGGAGTGGATGGAATCTGAGCAAAAGGGCACTTAAGAATCCTTAAGCTATAGATAAGAAGATTGAAGAAGGGGATCTAACTGGGAACCGTAGAACTCAGCATAAGGTTTTAATAACAAGCATATTTACGGGCCTACCATCTTTAAGGATGCCAAAAATTGCGGCAGTTCTGATAGCCGCCAAAGTGTGACGCCCCGGGCAAGCCCATTGAAATGCCTTTGAACCTCTCAACTCAGTGATCGAACTACTAACGCTCGGGCACTTGATTCTTTGTCAGTCTCTATTAGTCCCTCCCTCAAAACCAAAAAACATACATCCTACTGCAACCGAATATGTCATTAAGTGGGTCGAAGCAGAGGCACTTTCGAAAGCTATAGAGGACTCTGTAGTATAGCTTCTTTTCCAAATCTCTGTGCGCTATGGTCTCCCAAGGGACATAATCACAGATGGAGGACCACAATTTGTAGGTAATAAATTAGCTGAAACATTGCAAAACTACCACATTCAGCACAAGATTACAACTCCATATCACCCACAGGCCAATGGCCAAGTAAAGAGCACGAACAAAGTAGAAAACATTAAAATGCCAAGTAGAGAGCACGAACTATAGTTGTCTTGAGAAACTTAATTCACACTGAATACTTCGAATTGTGAAGTATTTATACAAAAAAATGTTTACAAAATATCTCAGGAATTGAGATAATGTTTTAATCAAAAATAGGAAAGAAAACTTAAAAAGAGGGACAACTGCAAAACAGTTTGCAAGCTGTTACCTTTTTACAAGCAAAAATAGAATTGATTATTCTAATTTGAACTGATTGTTGTTGTGCACTTTAACCCTGTATTTTTACCATTTGAGGTAACAGTAAAAAATGAATTTCCAAGTGAATTTCCTATTTTTTATCCATTAAATTCACAACAGATCTGTGAATTCTTGCCACTTTTCTGCAGAGGGGATCTTCATAGTCTTCAATTTTCTATAACTTTCATCTGCCTCTGTATACTTGGCAAAGTTAGGCTTTATAGTGAACATATGCCTGATCTCATTATCTAAAAAGAACAAATTTTCAAAATATTGAAGAAGTATTCTGCCTGTTGGTGATCCTTGAGGCAATTGTTGTCTGGCTTGCTCTTTTGCATGATTTCTGATTTTTAGATCATAATCTTTCTGAGGCATTAAATTGTCATTCAATGCGTGATAATTAGGAAAACCTACTTCTGACAATGTTTTGTATTTGGCTAAAAATCTTGAGATGGATAAATTCATGTCTTTACACCGGTCCTCTAGATTACTCATTATGTTTCTTTTGTTCAGGACCTTTTGATTTGAAGAATGGTTTCTGTTCTATCAAAAATTTTCAATTCTTCCAACTCTTCCCTGGTTTTACTGTTTAAAAAAGCTATGAGTTGGATTTCTTGGGTTGGTTTTTTGTCAATTTCCCTCCTAGTCTTGTCAATCTCTGCACTAGCAACTTGAAGTAACTCCCTTTGTTCATAAATTATCCGAATTGAAGGCCATTGAGAATGAATGCCATAAATAATTTTGGTCCATAAATGATTTTTTATAAAGGCCACTTGATCTGTAAGATTTACTTGTGCTTGCAGAATCTTTACCTGTTCTTGTAGTCGATCAGCCCTTTGCTCATGTCCTCTAGAAGTAGTCAAGGCATCATTTTTGGATTTTTCTAAATTTTTAATAGTGCCTCTCAAACTAAGAATCTCTTTATCTTGGTCTTGTGGTGTGGTCCTCTGTGAGGATGAAGAAGAAGAGGTAGAGATTAGAGAAGTAATTGGCACTGCAGTTGGCAGTACTCCGTTCGGTGCCAAGTGTTCTGCCAAAGTAAATGGTATAGCAGTGTTTACAGTGGGGATCACTGTAGGAATGACCATTGGTTGTGCTTTTCTTAGTTCTTCATTCTCTTTCATTAGAGCTTCTATTTGACTTTCCATTGTTTTTATCTGACCTGACATTTGATGTACAAGCTGCTTTAAATCATCATTCTCTATTTTTTGCTGTAGAATTTCTTTTGCTTGAGAGTTTTCACTCAGAGGAAACTTCAACTGTTTTCTAAGAGCAGCTATATCCTCATTTTTTTGTTTAATTAAGACTTTTTCCCCTTCAATGTTGGCTGGGTCACCCCCTGCTTCAATCACTATATCTTCTAGTGCTTTTATTCTTAAATTATTAGCATACAGTGAGGCTTTGTCCAACCTCATTTGATTTTGGAGGTTGAGCACTGTTTTCTCAAGCCTAATTGATTTCATAGTTTTACCGACAATTTTGGAATATAGCATTTCAGTATTGCTCCTATGAAATTCAATTTGATCTAATTCATGAATGGCATCTGCATCCAGTTCAAGATCTTTTTTGGAATAATCTGCCACTGATTTTGGCTCAGCCACTGTAGGCTTCAAGAATGACATTACCAATTTATTGGATGAATAATAAAATGCTGAAAGAAGCCTGTCTTTGTTTCCAGGCTTTTCCTTAAGAAATCTAGAATGAGCTTGATTCTTGAGCTCTTCATTCTTCTCTTTAATCTGTCTGAATCTAATCTGAATCTCTGACTCTGTATTGTCAGTTTCCTGAGAAGAAGGAGGCAAATCAACAGTAGCCTGGTTTTCCTTCATGACTGTATGTTTTTGTTGTGTTCCAATTTTCATATTTTGAAGCTCTTTTAATGTTTGAGTGACTATTCTTGTCGCTTCATCATTTATATCAATATATACAGCCTTATCCTTTTCTTCTTCTGTTGACTTGCTTCTTTTACTATAAGGAGTTCTGAATTTTATGTCCTCAATAGTCTCAGCTATGAAACTATCTCCTTCTCTGTCTCTTTTATGTACATTATAAGTATCTTTGCTTGTAGAAGCCACCTGTAATGTCTGTTCAATCTGTTTTCCTTTGCCACTGTCTACCTGTATTACCTGTACTGCCTTTGAATCATCATCAGATAGGGTGTTTGGCTCCCATTCAATTTTATTTACATATCTTTCAATATGGGGCTTAGGATCATGCAAGTAAACAAGAAACTTACATTTTACCCTTATTGCACTCAAAATACCTTGTGGGTCATACTTCCATGTAAAACTACATGGGAACTTATACTCTTTAAGTTTGACATTTATCTCATTGCCAGCTTCTCTGTTATTCACAATGAATGGCCTAATTTGATTTTTCAGCTTAAATTGGGTCTTTTTCTTGAAAGCTATGAAGTGGATTTCATCTACATTCAATAGTTGTCTCAGATATTCTAAAGTAAATATTCTTGTAGTAACAAATCTGGGTAACTGATATGGGGCCAGGGATGAGCCATACACTCTGATTTTTGTATGATTTTTATATAAATACCAATCTCCAGTTTTGCAGCTCTCTGATAACTGCAGAATTCTTCTTGTCTCATCATTGATCCTAGGGATCTCCTCTTTTTCCATGAGATACATAGCAGGGGCTATAAATGAGTCATTGAAATCTGTAAAACTATACTTTCTGTTCCATTTCCTTAAAATAGATGACCAAAATACTACTGATAGAATTTTTCCTTCTGCATCCACTTTCTTACATTCAATTGGAAACTTATCTGTTTGATAATATAGGAAGAGGTGGAGTAGATAAGAGGAGTATCTGAAAACTCCTTCTTCTGATAATCTGGATAACTGATAATGCATACTTTCAGCAATAAATCTAGCAAAATTGAACTGAATGGATGATGATTGACCAGGGCTTAGAGTTGACAGGAAACCTAGGATAGCCACATCAGTGAATTCATCATTGGTGTATCCTAGTATGAAGGAGAGCATTGAGACAATCTGTCTAGTTTCATCTAGGAAATCAACGGTGTCAAAAGGAGGATTTAACTTAGGAATATCAACTTGATTTGGACAAAAATTCTGCTATATTTTGAATCTAGCATTGAAATCCAAGTCAAGATATAGTTGGGTTAAATTTTCTATTGATAGGGAAGCAGAATTGGGGTCATGATTCATTTGCAGCATGGAATTTATCGACTCTTCAGTGATGTAAAACAGGGTATCTTTTTCTTTGTTTACAATACATCTTTGTTCTGGCATATAATAGGCTTGGCATAATCTGATAAAGTCAGGAGCAGAATGAGTGAGAAGGACAATATATCTAGGCAGATTGGATTCCCAAATTGGAATATCTTTGTCACCCTTTTCCACTGATTTTCCATAGCACCAATTATAGACATCAAGCAGGTTAAATTCTACATTAGGGTCTAGTATTCTATAGTCCAGATCAACTAAAGGGTTGTTCTCTAGAGAAATGACTGGAGGGTGGACTGGTCTGACCACTTATGTAGAATCAGCCGTGAGTATAGGAGTTGGTTTGTCGATTTTGAAGGACATAGGCTGAGGAATCTTTGCAGAAGAATTCTTTTGAGATTTTGGGCCTCCATTCTTGGGGGTTACCTGTTTCTTGGTCATTTTTAATAATGAACGAAGCAAGCTTAAACGGTTTGCTAAGTTCCTTTACGAGAAACAGGGGTTTCTTGGCGAATTTCCACTGAAAATGGGGTCTCTGAGCAGGGTTTTTAGGAAATGCAAGGAATTTAAAGCTCAAAATGTGTATTTAAAATCGATTTCAACAGCAAAACGGACCAGGGTATGGAAAAAACTGTGAGAAAGGGCAATTAGGGATTCCAGGGAAATTTTGACAGAGTTTTCCCTGAAAAATGGACACTTTTTTGCAGTAACTTTGGTAATTATTTGAAATCGACAGGAATTTTGAAATCTCAGAGGTCAACTTCGAATAAAAGTACCTAGAGAACCAGCGAAATTCGGTTGAAGACGTTGCAGAGGTGCTCAGTCTTCAATTTTTTGAAAATGGCTTCGCAGAGGACAATGTAGTACTTTGTAATGGAAATTCAGGGCAATGGGCGTCGAAAAATGGTACTGGTAGGTTGAAATGGCTCTGCAAAGTTTCTCAGGGTTCAAACGGCGTGATTTTGAGGAAAAATGGTTCTGCAATGTTTTTACAGGTTTAAAGCGAAAAGGTGAAAATTTGAATGAAAAATATAATTTTAATGTATTAAACGATGGTATAACCATAGTTAAATGACATTAAACTCTGGTTAAACGGGTGAGGTTTAGGGAATACCGCTAGTGGTATTCGCGAGGGTAAATGGTGGTAAGCAGAAACTAGTTTTTCGAACGCGATACAACGTGGTGTCGACACGTAAGCGCGGGTGGTTTGGAAAAACCACCCATTTCGCGCGGCTTTGCCAAAACATCAAACGATTACTTTATGAGTGCGGAAATGTATTAGCGCCGTCGGATCTGGATTCAACGAGCGAACGGCCACGATCAAAAGGAAAGGTGCGGGGAAAAGGTAAGTTATCGGGTTCACTTTGGGCCATTGATCTTGGGAAATCGTCGCTATACCGACATTTAGAGAAAAGTGTCGCAATACTGACACTTAGAAAAAGTGTCGTAATTGCGACACTATGCCCCAAAGCGTCGCTAGACAGCTGCCTCCAAACGTCGCAATTGCCTCCAAACGTCGCTATTATATGTTTTACGAAGATATGGTAAGGAACTCTCTCTTGTTCTTCTTAGAAATAATTATATATAATTTTTATTTTTTTTTCAAAATAGATTAAAAAAATTATATGAGGAAAATTATTAATTCATCAATATGTGTGTGTTGTGAGGAATAATTTCATAGTTCAACTTAATGGTTCATTATATAATCATGTGAGCATCACCAATGATATATCTTAAAAAGCAAATGAAAAGCCATGTGTACAAAATCGATGTATACTCTAGAGAGTGGTTCTCATATCACTATGTAAATTGTTGTATGCTACTTCAACAAAATTATAAGATAAATTGTAATACACATCATATATGCACCATAACAATTGCCATACAGCTAATTTGTTTTAGGATACATGTGGCATTCTAGGGGTAAATTCTATATGATGTGTATATCAATCTATTAGGTGTTGGTAAGTTGTGAGTATCTAAGAAATGATAAGGAATATCCATACATCATGATATTGTAATGTGATTATAAATTGTGTCTATAATTTCCATAAAATGTATAAATGATTTGTTTAAAAAAAAATCAACACAATCAACCCTAAACAATGCTCATGATGTGGAATGTCATTGCCGAAACCAAAATGATGGTCACATGTCCCATTTATATGGTAATGGCGATCATATATATGTTGTAGCGACACTTGATGAGTAATTAAATAAATCTCAGAGTGTGACTCATTGTGCCATATATTTTTAAAGCATGATTTGTTTTCCTAGTTTTTACTAATTTGTTAACATATTTTATTCATTTGGAAAGCTAATTAATGATGCTTTAAGTAATTAGGACCTAATGAGAGATCATATTCACATCTTCACCGAAATATATTTGGTAATTGTAGTCATTATATGGACCGCACATGCATGCTACTTAAGAAAAATTGAAATATAAACTATAATACACATCTTATATCTGCCATAACAATTGTCATACAACTTATTTACTTCTAGATACATATGAAATACTTCAGGTAAATGTCATATTATGTGTATACCAATATAGTAGGTGTTGGTAAGTTATGAGGATCTAAGAAATGATAGGGTATCTACACATTAGTAGTGCCCTGGTGAATTTTTTGCATAATTTTCTATTTGTTGTAATTTTGTTGCCTGGATTTGTTATAGATTTCAAATAATATATACAATTATCTACCAATTGTTCTTTATAAAGAAGAAGTACAATAAGCAGTCACCTAAAAGTGAGCCATGTGAAAATATTGGTAACATGAGTAACCTAGTAAGCTGTAAATGAAAAGTGAATAACCTCCACTCACCAACAAGTGGCAGGCAGGGTTGGAATTTGGATTTCTCTTTACCCGTCACACAATTTTTTTTGACGTTTTGGTCATTACTTTTCTAGTCAATAAACGTTACGTTTAAAATTTTGTACTTCATTAATGATGTTCTCGTAATAAATTAACCCTTCACCGATAAAAGTTTGATTAAAAAAATTGAACGCTCTTCCATTTTCTTTGGATTTTGGAGTGTGATATATCTGTGTCATGGAATTTTAATACCTTAAGTTTCAAGAGAAATAATTGATTCTTGTCAAACTAATATTTCCTCAATATATGCTATGATCTACTAAAAATTACTTCAAAAATAAAGTAACCTTCCAATATAAAGAAAAAAACATGAACGAGCTTTCCCTAAATTGCAATAAATTTATGTTTATTATTAATATTGCATAATCTGTCTTATAAAAATTGCATAATCGGACTAAGAACAAATCCTCGGTGCATTTTTTATTGTTGTTGTGATTAAAAAAATGAGCCAAAGAACGCTAAGGCACTCAAAGAAATCAATCTATGTATTATTTCTCACAAAATCATGTTGAGTAGTGGAGACTAAGCGCTAGATTTTTTTCTGTCCTCAATCTCTCTATTAATTATGTATATGTAGTTATAAGAATAATAAGCCAAAGAAATCTCAGGCTTCCAGATAAATTAGTATCTGTGTGCAAAAATTGATGATTACTGTTGACTAAATGTTATACCATTTGAAATTGCTGAGCGAAATTAATCAGGCCATGATGTACCATTTGTCAGTATCTATTTTCTCATGTATGAAAGTTTCTTTTTTCTAAGTAAAAGTAATTCTATTAACAAAAGGAGTATAGTACAGCGGGCCGAAGCCTGATCATTGCCGAGTGCTGTGGCATTTGAAACAAAAAACCATAGTTTGAAGACTGCCCTGCAAGAGGGAAACCAGTCTGAAACAGTTCATTTGAAAAATCTCGCGCAGGGGAACCAGAGAATTGTAGTACTGGAGACCATATCAAAGCAAAAAAAACAGATGCATTTTCAGAGACAGCAGGAAACACATGAACAGGCCCGTGAGAATGGGCAGAAATAGAGCAAAAAACCAGAGTGAAGAGGAGGAACTATTCATCAGGAGGTTCGTAGACAACTCTGCACCAGAGTTCATCTGGTTCCCCGTCAGCATTATACAGGTCAGCAATAGAATGGATCACCTTCCCGGGAGGAGGAGGAGTAATCTACGCCTCGCTCGCTTTCACTGCGTCCTGCCTCTCATTAGGTTGACCCACCGCTTCCTTGCTCGCCAGGTCCTGCGTGGCCTTGCCCATCTGACCCTGCACGTTCGCACTATCAGGGTGCTTCAGCCCAACAAACTGCGCCGAATCCTGAGCCGCCGAGAGGCTGCATTCCGCCGGGTGAGAACTGGGAACAATTTCCTGAGGCTCTTCACGAAAGACGACCGTAATTGAGGCAGTCATCCTGGGTCAATTGAGAGTGTTGTTAAAGGAAAAATGCGCGGTGTGGGTTTGAGCAGGAGGAGCGGAAGGAGTGGGGGAAGCAAGGCGACGGCCCGAGCGGAGAAGGCGCCCTCCAGGTTGACTGTCAGAGTGGGAGATAGACGCAAAGGAGGTGCCAGAGGTGGAGGGAGAGCGTCGAATTTGGCGACTCGTGGAGCCTCTTCGGCAGCGCATTCTCTGCCTGAGGCGCGACATAGTCGCACTCGAGACAGCAGGGCAGGAAGGCAAAAGATGGACAGAATATTGAGGCGAGAGGGGCAACAGGGCGACAGAAGCAAGCTTGCAGGAACCAGAGTGGGAGAAGTGGAGATTTTCATTAAAATCCAAACAACAATTGAGACAGCTCCTCTTACCAGTTACAGTGCAAACATTAGAAAGCCCTGCTCCTGGAGCGCACCACAGATTCATAGGCGGGGGAATTCTGTTCAGACCAGAGGGACGCTCCATAATAACAACCCAGTCTACCGTGCAACTGTGAATCGACTGCAATAAACCACCATAAGTATGAACTGGAGGCTGAGCCATGTCGCGGCATGCGAATGTGCATCGAGGAGCGGGACTATGGTTTATTCGAGCACCAGGAGTAAATGGCATTAAACGCCGATCAGTCGACATTAAGAACTGAATGACAGCACTCTTGCGGGTGGGCCAGTGGCTTCCCCTTATGCCACACCCCCATCCCATCACGTTAAACACTACCAACTTCACCCGCATCCGGGTTCTCATGTATGAAAGTTGATGTACCATTGAAAGTTTAATAATTCTATTGAAAGTTTAATAACTATAATAACTATATATATATATATATATTTTAATTTAATGATTAATAATAATTAAATTAAAATTCTTAAAAGACAAAATAAAAGCCTAATAATCATGAACTATTATGATAATTTAAAAATATAGAACTCGGGCTGAACATAGTTACAAAGATACCAAGAAAAGAAGAGTGCATGTGCATGATAACCTCTTTCTTGAAAACTTATGAATGCCATTCTCAATGAAGACTCAAGACTCAACTAGATTGGATTATGTATCAAAACAGTAGGAATGAATCAAAGTTCAATGAATGAATAACTTGATCGAGAAAATTTATAGGGAAAGGTAACTTGACTATCAATCTACTAAACCTCACTACCATGATTAAAAAAACACCCCCACCTTCTCAGTGGTCCCATCATGGTCCACCTATTGAAAAACAACCAACAAATATTATTTTTTTTATATTTTTGCATGGCCATTGGACAATGATTTACTATGGTTTTCCTACTAAATTCCAATGGATGATTATTCAAAACTATTGAGAATTAGTTTAGTCTCAAGGCATAGCCAAGAGTCTTACTGGATAATTATAGATTACCTCTCCATTGGATGATTGTACATTTTTCATCTACTTTCTCACGTGAATTTCAGTTGATGCTAGATCTTTGCCTTCTATTTCTTTAGTGAAGCTAAGAGTTAACTTTGATCTTACATTAATAACTATACGTGCATGAATATCCATGCTTTTATACTTCCCCACTATGGTCAATGTTGATGTATGGCCTTGGCCCATTGATCTTACAATTAACTCACTATTCATATTCAATTTTCTCCAGTTCAGCCCAATAAAATAAGGAAAACAAAAAATGAAGTCCTGATTTATCTTTCCAGTGCTCCTACATAATACAAATACTCTTAAAAACCAGTTAATATATAAATTGTCATCATTCATGCTAAAATCAGTTTGAATTTTTATAATGAATCTACTTACAATTAATAGATTACATTGCTCACAGAATAAGAGATAATTTAGAGCTATGATTTCACAATAATAAATTATCGGGCTCCCACAGGGCGATGAACTTGGTCGGATGTGACCCTTCTGCAGCAGCTCCTGAATCTGCCTCTTGATTTCATCGTTTTCCAGAATAGAGCAACGATAGATCGGTCCATTGGGTAGCGGCGCACCTGGGGTCAGATCAATCGAGTGCTTGACTTGACAGTGTAGAGGAACCCCTGTGGGTGAGGTGAAAATGTCCCCATACTCCTCCACAGCCTTATCCATTTGTTGTTGTCGTGCAAAGGAGCCTTTTCTGGAGGTCGTGACCATAGTCTTCTTCTTGCCCTGGGGGCGGATCATTAGGAAAACGAATTTCCTAGTTTGGGAAATGAGCTTACTACATTGTTTTGCAGTAACCAAAGAGATAGTAGCAGGAGGTGGTACCTCTGGTATCCTGTACAACTTATTTCCCAAAGTAACAATAACAGCACAAGGCCGAGACTCATACACCGCATGACGCTTCCACAAGTATGGTTGTCCTAATAATAAATTAGAAACATCAATAGGAACAACGTCGCATAATACCTCATCCGTGAAGGGCTTGATGCTATAGGGAAGGCGGCATTGCTGGCTGACACGGAGATCTTGTCCTTGGTGAAGCCACCCGATGGTGTATGGATGTAGGTGAGCTGTGGTCGGCAAGCCCAACCGCTTCACGGCATCTGCCGAAATGAGGTTCTTTTGGCTCCCATTGTCGATAATGAACTGTACCGGGGAGCCCTTTACCCACATCTGGGAGTGGAAGAGATGTTCCTCTTTCTGGATCTTTGTAGTGGCAACAGTGGCATTGGGCTCCGCATCAATAATCTGTTTCCCTTTGTCATTCCCCTTGTCAGGTTCTGATTCAAAGTCAGAGCATGCATCTGACTCAGAAGCCCGCATCTCGGCCACCATCGACTGCTTGGCCCGACACTCACTTGTGTTGCGAGTGGAGCTCTTATGGAACTCACACCACTTTCCCGTGTCCTTCTTTGGCTTTGCGATGTTGTTCTTTGCTTGTGGCTTCGACAGGTTGTCTTGAGTCACCATGCCTTGGCTCTGTCCTTTGTTCTGTGGTTTGGGAGCACCTTTCCCTTGCTTTTGATTCACAGATCCAAAGTCTCGCTTCTTCTGTTTGAATTTCTGCTCAATCTTGGCAGCATACCGGTATGCCGTACCAAGCGAGGAGATGTCGAGGAACTCCATTACCTCCTGAATGTATCTGTGCAGACAATTGCGATACTTTAGCACCAGATGTTTCTCTGAATCTTTGATACCCAACTTGGTGCGCAGGGTATGGAACAGATTCGTCAACTCATGCACATCTTGATCCCTTTGTTGCCGCAGCGTGGTCCATTGTATGTACTTGTCCTCATAGCTCCCAACGGGATAGTATTGTTCCTTGACGGCGTCTCGGAAATAATTCCAAGTAGGTACGACCAAGAACAGAGAGGGTTCTGTCTCGTCCTTTTTCTCACAGTGGCTTTCCCACCAGTCCTTGACATGGGGGGCAGCTTTGAGGAGTGCAAAAATAATCTTCTCCCTATCGGAAAAGTCATGAACCAAGAAATATCCTTCTAATAGATTCAACCATCTATCTATGGCATCTGCATCTATTTGACCCTCAAATATGGGAATGTAAAAATTTACTTGTACCTTAAAAGGAGTCACACCTCCAGAGTGGCTTCTGGATGCGGATGCGCCGCCGGTGGGCAGCTGTTGAAGGATATGAGCAAAGTTATCCATCATCGTGTTCCTTTGTTTTTCGAGGGCCTCCTCGAGCAATATTTTGATAGGATCTCCTGCTCCCTCATCTTTCTTTTCATCCCCCATGGGTGTCCTTCGAGGTTTGCGAGGCTGATCTTGCAAAGGTTCCACCAGATCAAGCCCTAGCTCCTTATACCCCGACCTCGTTGGGGACATGCAAAGAAGGATCGAGAAAAAGCAGACCGCTCTGATACCACTGATCCGGATTTATGCAGGAACGCAACAAAATAAACACATAACCATAAATACAGAGATGCAACGGAAATAACACTTCATTTTATTAATATCAAAGAACTGAAATTTTCTTATAGACAGAATGGAAACAAAACTAGCTAGGGCGCTGGTAGCTATCTCTGAGGAGAGATGTGGCGGCTACAGGCCTCTGAACTGAGTTACAATGAGGCTCGAGGGCCTATTTATTATTGAGAAACAATGGAGAACCTTAAACATCCAAAAACCTAACCCTAGGAGATGAAGCGCCAAAACTATGGGCCCCGTTTGGGTAAATTGGTGTTTCAACTTCCCAGGGACGTAACTTTGGCATACTATCTCTGTTTGAAGCACATGACACATCATTAGAAAGATCTATCTGAGGACTACAACTTTCACCACGAATATAATTCCGAAACGAAATGATACATAATGATATTCGCTGGAGGCGCAATGCCCAAAAAACGTCATTTAGGGCCTCAAAACGGCTCCGGAAGTTCAGGACCCGAAAAACTGCTAAAAATAGTAAGTTGTGCCGAAACTGAAAAACTGAAAGAGACAATGGTGGGGCCCCAAGTGGAATAGGTGGGTGGCCACCAGTATCCACTTGGATCATTGAGTGAGCCAAAAAAGTAACTTTCCTTACTTTTTGAGTACAACCTTGCAATTGCGAAGAGGACTAGTGTTGCAAAATTATTGGTAAGTGGAAATTAAAGGGCGTAAGAACGTTTTTGAAAAAAATTCAAATGTCAAAATTAAGTCTTCTATCCTTCCAGCACCTCATGGAAAACGGGAATCCGCAAATTCTAGTCGTCAAATATGTGCAAAATGCCTTATGACGGGCAAAATGGAGGACTGGTCCTATGCTGCTACATGAGTTAGGGTTTCATGTGGCAACAGGGAACCTTGTATAGTTTTTCAAGGGTAGGAAAGGAGAATATTGTCAGCTAATCATCACATGAAACTTCATCACCATTTGAAAATTGTTTCCTAATTTGAAACAATAATACTACCCAACTATTTCATTATTTAATTTTGATTGTGTAATACAAAAAAATATCCTAGATAACTTAAATAATGTAAGCACTTTTGCAAAAATTTAGTGGAGAGAACCTTCAATTACATTTATTTTGAAGTTCCACTCGCATTTTAAGCCATTTTAATTAGTCTTTCATGGCTATTCTAGTAAAAATTTCAACCTCTTGTAGAAATTTGTTTGTCACTTGTATTAGAAATGCAAAAATCAAATGTAAATAAAAATGATTTGAAATGCTAAAATTCAAATGCGTGCTACATAAAAATGATTTTTTTAAAAACTACATTAACGTCTGATATCACGTGCGCATTCGCCCTCAGCTCTTGCAGAACAGCATTCGCCCTCAGTTCTTGCAAAATGGTAAGTTCTTACTGCAGGCCCTTCCTCCTGTAGTAGGGTTGACCCTATTTGGGTTTTTTTGGAGCCTCTGAGAATACAAACGTTGTGATTGATTACGGGGCACTGCCTATATTTGTGGAACTTCTTACCTCTGGGAATGATAATGTTCGAGAACAGGTAGCACGTTCATTTTAGAGGCATAAAATTATTCTTCCCAACTATCTTTATACGTCTGTAATTTTGGAATTTGATTTAAAAAACTACTACCCAACTTTGAGTTCAAATGGTGTTCGTGTAAGGTTGTTTGGGCTTTGGGAAATATTGCTAGAGACTCTGCATCATTTAGGGATCTTGCCCTCAGTCATGGAGCTCCGAGACAGGTGCTTGCCCAGTTGAATGATACTGCCAGAATTTCAATGATACGAAATGCTACATGGGCTCTGTCAAATTTTTTCCGTGGTAAACCCCAACCACTATTCGAACAGGTAAGCAGAATACATTTTCTGCCTCTTCTTCTTAGTTTGTAGATACTGTGGATTTTTTTTTATAGATCTTGGTGCTTGGTAGATTTGGACGTAATATGGACCTAGGCGCTTGTTCATTACAATGTCTCCATCATCAGGTTTTAGAAAATGCTCAGAAATTTGGGTTTCACAAGGGGATTACCCTTGCTTGCAATTATCGATTATCAATCACATTCAAAAAAAGTCTTTCGTAGCATTGTTGAGCTCTTTGTAGGTGAATTTCCGAGGCAATTTCACAATATCTGAACTAAATTTGTCTGTCCTTTTCAATACTTTGCGCTTGTAACAAAACCAGACAAACAATTTAGTGGCCAATGCAACAACAACAACACCTCCTGTTGCAATGCCTGCAATTCACCCTCTCTGCACGCATGAATGACTATGGCACCCTCTTTTGTGAACAGGTACTGGAGTTGAAGGTATTGGTTTCCATTAGGATCGTGGAATTCAACATCCAAAATAGTATCAAATTCCACTGCAATAGTATTCCCCAGCTAGGGCAACAATTCATTGAGACCTATTGGACTCATCACCCCCAAATAGCCTCCAGGGCTACCCAGAGTGTGATCATTTGGAGCAATAACAAATGCTCATCCATCCCCAATTGAAACAAGAACAGGACCCACATTGGTTACAGAAAAGGAGAAACACGTTTTGAAAGAAGAAGAAACTTTTGTATTAGGGTCCAGAAATCTAACTGGTCTATTGTACAATTCCCTACCTGAACTTCAAATTGGTACTCCCAACTCCATGCTAAGGCTCACTGTGCCATTCTTCAGATGAGCATCTTAACCTGAAGTTTGATTCCAAAAAACCCAAGTCCCATGTTCTATGCCCAAGACCTCTGTTACAACGAGTAGAGTTCTGAGCAAAATACTTCACAATAGGAAGCAAAAGAAACATCGCAAAATTGCTCCGCTTTAGACTGATAATTTTCTGTGCGAAAATTCAACTGCGGACAGTAAAAACATAATATCAAACACAACCAATCGACAATGGAATTTGAACATGAGGATTTATAACCACATAAAACCCTCTCCAGGTTAAAAGAATTCTAGAATGGCTTTAAGATTCTACTAATGAGCGCTTACAACACCATAGCAATTACTGTCACAATGAAATCTGCTGGAAGCAAAGCCCTTGTACAGTTTCTACATTTCCATAGTGGAAGCAAGAATCTTGCTATCTCTCATGATCTGGTTCTGTGGTCAAATCCTTTGCTATGGCTGTCTTGTTCTGCTAAATGTGGATCTATCTTAGCTTTGGCTCTGGTTCTCATTTAGGATCATGGCTATCTGATCTTGCTATGGCTTTGACTATACAAACTTGTTCAATAGGAAAATGTTGACTCTGCTATATATAGGAGCTTCAATGGGTGCTCTCAAACACTTTTTTGGGCAGCTTTGTTTTGTCTCTGATTCAAGGCAGAACTATGTTGGCCTTGGTTTTTTAGTCCTTGGAACTTAGCTCTCTCATATTTGCCATCCTACCCCCAGTTTGCTACCGAGAAAGACATAACTTCACGATATCAAAATTGACTATTTTTGGCCATTTATCTTTAGTAATGGTACAGCCTTAATTTGGTGCATTCGTACAGTATCTAAAGAGCACTCTCAAGCTGCTATTCAGTATTTTAGCATAACTACTACATTTAACTTCCATGCTCTAATATATATATCAACCATAAGCATTATTAAGGTAGTTCCACGTTTGTGAAGTAGAAGGAATGCTTCTGACAGCTTCTTATCATAGTGGTACAATTTTGTTCGCAATTTACCTTTTATAAACCTCCAATTTTCCAAACGTAGTAGAGACTACAGTTTGCATCTGAAATTTTGGACAAATCTATTTAGTATTCTACAGAAAATGCATTAAGAATAAAAAAAGCCCACAATTTGTAAAAAGCCCACAATTTTGTAAAAAGCCCACAATTTGTAAAATGCCCACTTTTATTTTCTTTTTGCTTATATATTGAGCTCCCATTGAGTTCAAAAATTCTTGGGTTTTCTACACCATTGAGAGAGATTTATTGTTTTCTTTATAGGATAATTTGCATCAATGGAAGAAAACATTGGAGCTGGAAAAAAAATTCAAAAGGGTGAAAGGGGTGATGGCAGAGTTTATTGCCCTTGTAAAAAATGTTGTATGAGAAATAATGTTAGAGTTTTAATAGCAACAGCAACAGTGCATTGTAGGAAATATGGCCACATTGATGGTGGATCGAATGACTATCGTCCCGTGGTAATTAATTATCTATCTTCATTTTGATTATATCGTAAAATTTTATATTATTTTAATATTTTTTATATGCGCACTAATGTTTAATTATTAATGTTTGTAATTTTCATAAAGGCACAGTTGCCCCCCAACTTTTTGCAGATGATCAACTAGCTTCCACAGCAAAATAGTAGTAGATTAGATGATGTTGCACCAGTACAAGAAAATATTGCAGCAAATATTAGTATTGGAAATGATCGTGTACAAGGTGAAGAACATGAATCGAATGATGAAGTTAATTTTAATGATCCCATGGAGGTAGATCATGATGACAGTAATGAGACAGTTCACATTAATGATGGGACAAATCAAATGCTCCAAGACTTGTATGGTGAGTCAGATGATGATGGTGGAGATAGCAGTGACGGTATTTATGATGTACCTCTAATTGAAAGGTCAAGTGGACGACTTCTTGAACACTCAAATGCAACTCTTCTCTCTGCTACATTGTTGCTGGTGAACTTAAAGGTTATGAATAATTTGTCGAAAAGATGTATGACACACAACTCCTAAGGTATGCAATATGTATATATGATCACATATACGTAAATGTTGATTATTTTCCCTTTTTTTAGTTGTAATAAATGTGTAAAATAATAACTTATATATAAGTTATTATATTACACATTTATTACAACTAAAAAAAGGGAAAATAATCAACATTTACGTATATGTGAGCATATATACATATTGCATACCTTAGTAGTTGTGTCATACATCTGTTCGACAAATTATTCATAACCTTTAATTTCACCAGCTCTCTGCTATTGTTGCTGGTGAACTTAAAGGTTATGAATAATTTGTCGAACAGATGTATGACACAACTCCTAAGATATGCAATATGTATATGTGATCACATATATGTAAATGTTGATTATTTTCCCTTTTTTTTTAATTGTAATAAATGTGTAAAATAATAAGTTATATATATATATCATAGTTATCAAAACCGGCCAGTCAGGACAGCTGCCGGTTGGAACCGGTCTTGCAACCCGGTCAATAGCCTATTCTCACCTATTTTGGCCGGTTAACCGGACCTAACCGGCCGGTTAAGTAAGGAACCGGCCAGTTTATGCATAAACTGGTCAGTTCCGTACTTAACCGGCCGGTTAGGTGCTCCTCCATGAGTTGCAAATTCCTCAGTGTCTCCTCCATGAGCTGCAAATTCCTCTATTATACTAGCAACAAACTTGTCTAATAACTCATACTCAACACCTTATAGTAGCAACAATACACATGATGACTTATAAATACAAGGCTGGCTAGCATAAAATCCCTGGCAGCATGCAACTCATCAAGTGTACTTGATGACAATTTCTGTTCTCAAAACAATCAGCAGCAACCTTATTTCACACTCAGCTAGGAACTGTCAGACCCTCTCTCTCTGCTCACACATAGCAGCAGCATAAATACAAAACCTTTCACACAGCATACAAGCAATTTGATCATCACATCAAGACTGATGCAAATGGTCCGACGCCACTCAAGGGACAACAACATACAACCTAATGAAAATGTGACTGGAAATAATAAATTGACCACTAGAAAATTCCCGCTTGGAAATGCACTAAACTGGCTACTGAGTTTTTTGGGTTTTAATGAATCTTTTCAGTGATAAATTTTGTCAAACACATTGTGAGCAGACTGCTGAAGTTGTAATGCTCTCTCAACTTGTTACAAATAGCACTAATAGCGGGTTTCATAAACCAATTCAATACCTCTAAGTGTTGTAGATGTTTTTCTAGAAATTTATTGGCAAGCAAACATAGATAATGAAGAATACAAGATCTTCAAAATGCTGGTCTGATATATATATATACTGAACCCAGAATTGTCTTTAAGGCTGATACAATGAATTGACAACAGATCTGAGCAGGGACAGATTGTATATTATAATATTAACTCAGCAATAAAACACAGTGAATAATATAAGAGAAACTCGATACATTACTTCAACAAGTTTGCTTATGTATTTTTCGATGATATGTATTGCATTTGGTGCCATTTTGATATATTCACCTTTGCATGGTATATAAATGAGCAAAATTTTCATATTTTGTCTCTATTGGCTTGGAATCATGGTTGCAAATCTTAAAAATAGTTTTTATTTATTTATTTATTTTTCATTTTATTAAAAAATAATTATTTAATGTATTTTTTTTAAAACCGGTTCATTGAGATCTGATCGCTACAGGTTAGACCGGTTCCGATTCGAAACCCGGTTCATTAGCTCCACTGATCCGGTCACCGGTTCCGGTTTTAATAACTATTATATATATATATATATATATCTATATATATATATATATATATATATATATATATATAGATATATAAATATATAATAATAATAATCTTTACAAGACACTACTTTTTGTTTCTGTTGTAGATTGTTGGGTGAATATTTGTTACCATCGCCAAATACTTTACCTCGAACATATCGAGATCTACGTGCTATTATGAAACACTTTGGAATGGAATATAAAACTATAGATGCATGTCCTAAAGATCATATTATATATTACGGAGAACATGCGTTGAAAACAGAATGTCCGAAATGTGGTACCAATAGATATCGAACAGATCAACTAACCAAAAAGGTGCCTCAAAAGGTTCTTCGTCATATTCCCATAATTCCATGTTTGCAGCGAATGTTCAGGTGTAACAGCATAGCACAACTTATGGATTAACATTCAAAGAATAGAAGTGGAGATGGTGTTCTTCGAATGACTGCAGATGGTTCTGCATTTAGAGAAATCGAGGAAAAATATGTAGATTTTAAAAATGAACCTCGTAATGTCAGGCTTTCATTGGCAGCTGATGGTGTTAATCCATTCGGAGAGCTTAGATCTACTTACTCAGTGTGGCCTATTTTCGTTATCAACAATAGCATTCCTCCTTGGATGTCAATAAAGAGGGAGCACATAATGTTGACTATGATTATTCTAGGTATTTGATACATTATTTCTTTGAATGTAACATTTTCATTTCTCTCGTTGTTTGCATAAATATATATTTTATTTATTTACTTACTTATATATACATATATCATGGGAGTAATTATTATGTACTGTAATTTTGAACAATTAGGTAAGTACCAGGTCAAAGATATGAATGTACATATTGAGCCTCTTATTGATGAGCTAATACAGTTATGGCATGGCATCACTATGTATGACATCACTAAACCAATCAAGCAGAAGAGATTTCAATGTCGTGGAATGCTTGTATGGACAATTCATGATGCCCCAGGACTAACACATGTTTGTGGCATGTAATATTTCATTGCACTTTAATATGATACATAATTATCTAAATTAGATATACCATATTGCATGTTTTAAAAATGATCTCATAGTATATTAATTGTTATTGATCCATCTATTGCAAGTCTTCAAACAAAGGGTAGATTTGCATGTCCAGTTTGTGGCCCTAAGATGAAGTATCGTCATTCGCCAGACTTAAGAAAGATGGTGTTTGATGAGTTTAGGCACTTCCTCCCTAGGAACCATAAGTATCGTACTACTAAAAAACATATTTTCAATGATAAAGAAGAAACTAGATTAAAACCACGAAGAATGACACCTCAGTTGTGGATGTTGGAATATAACAGAATTAATAATCGTCGAGCAGCTGGTACGTAATTTGTGTGTATATATATATATATTATTTGTTTATGTAATGTTTGGAATTTTTGTTTTAACTAATGAATTTATTTTATTGTATTTTATAATTAATATTGTTCTGATTTATTTTATTCTTTGATATCAAGGTCATCGTCGCCGTGAAGGTACTAATATTGTACTTCCACCTGGAATGAAATGTTATCCTTCTCAATTCACGAGGTTGCCCTACTATGAGGACTTAAAAATAGCTCATTTGTTTGATACAATGCATGTCGGGAAGAATGTGACAGAAATGTTATGGCGAACCATAGATGGTGCACATGATAGAGATAAAATTGACAAAATTTGTGCTGACATTGAGAAATCAAATCATGCAATGAAAAGTGTGATCGACAGATCAAATAACAATGGAGGTAGAAATTATAATAATATTCCATGGTTATTAACAAAACAACAAAGCAATGATGTAAAAGAGGTCGTTAGAAGAATTAAATTTCCAACATGTTTTGCTTCAAACATAAATAATATCTTAACGAAGAAAGGTGACTTCAGTGGGGTGAAAACACATGATTGGCATACCTTTGTTAAGGTAATTTTTTTGGTATACGTTTTTGTTTGTTATTTCTTGAATACATATTTTAAATTTTCCTTTTTTCTGTTTAATTTGGAAACCAATAATGATTCATTTTTTATTGTTATAGTATGTTCTACCTGTATCTCTCCCAAACGACTTCGACAACAATGTCAAACAAGTTATATATGGTCTTAGTAAATACATGAGGTAAGTAGTTTTGATTTACACGCAAAATCTAATTGCTACAATTTCTTTTCGTACTTGATGAAATGATGTATTAATTTACTTGTAATGAAATATATATTATGTTTCATTGAAATAACCTTGCGTAATGATTTGCAGATGGTTGTCATTGAAAGAAATCCATCAAGATGAAATAAAGTAATGGAAGAGAGAAATTCCTCGGCTAATGTGTGAAATGCAAAAGTATCTACCTCCAGCATTTTTCAATGCACAAGAACACTACTTGATACACCAAGTTGAGGAGATTGAAATGTGTGGACCAGTACACACAAGGTCAATGTGGATGGTCGAGAGGCAACTGAAATCCTTGAAGGCTTTGGTTAAACAAAGAGCACGACCTGAGGGTTCTATGGTGGAGGGATATGTAGTATATCAATCCATGGTGTATATTAGTCATTATCTTCCTAAATTAGCTGCGCCAGTCATGAAGGCGGTGGATTTCATTTGGGATGTGAACTCCATCAAAAAATTTGAAGAGGAGCACCTATTGGGAAAAGGTAGAATGAAGAAAGTGAGAGGTAAAAGATTTATTATGTATAATACATATAATGTTTCATTTTTTTACATCATGTATATGATCATTCTATTCATTTAGGTCTTATTCTTTCATAGTTTATTAATTAATATAATTTACCATGGTTATAAGTAATATTTATTAATATTGGTGAATTATTGTTTTTTTATTCAAGTGCTCAAGATTATGAGGCACTACTTTTATACATTGCAAAAAATCTTGAGTGGATGAGTGAATGGATTGAAACATGTAAAGCACGTAACAACGGTAGGTTATCATGGCAACTACTGTCTGAATTGATTAGAGAAGCGTATCGTAGTGGAGATGGGAACGTTACGGACAGGGAAATTGATTTAGCATATGGTTTGAAAGATAAAAAGGTAAGCAATTAATTCACCTATTTTATTCATTACTTATTTTATACTATATTTATAATGTGACAAGAAGTTTGATTTTTCAATTAATTTTCATGCTGTGTAAATTATATGTTTAATTATTAATTGAGAATGCATCTTTTTCATGTTTGGCATATTGCAGTTGAAACACCACAAGGCTATGTGGTGCAATGGTCGTCAATTTCGCGTTAAATAGTTGGATGATAACAGGAAAACTTCTGATAGTGGGATAACTGCAGTATTCCAAGTCACTAATGTTTCCTCCAGGAGTGACAGACATCCTCGAGAATCTGAAAATAGATATTATGGGTTCTTAGATGATATAGTTGAGTGTGACTTTAATTCCTTCAATATAGTTTTGTTCGACGTCAAATGGTATAGGCTACGAATGAATGTACGTGATGATGATAGAACACTTATTCAACATGACAATGGATTTCCAATGGTTAAAACATCGCAGTTTGAAGCAAGAAAAGATCGCTATGTTTTTCCAAGCCAATGCGAACAAGTATTTTACTCAGAGGTTCCAGGTGAGAAGGAATGGTCATTTTCTATTAGATATGATCCAAGAGGAAGGCCAGTAGAGTATACTGTAGAGGAAGAAGATGATATTGATCAAGAAGAAGATGATGCAATGGCAAATGAGCAGGAAGATGCATGGACAGATGAAGAAGATATCTTAGAAGATGAACCAGGCTCTGGAGATGAGGCGACAAATATTGATGATGATGTCGATGAGGATATTATTGAAAATGACATAATTGATGATGATGATGACATGGTCGATCATTTCAACACCGTTTCTGAATCAGATGTTGATATAGATGTCGATCAGTTGGATGAAGATCAAGAAGATACAGAAGAAGAATATTGATACAGATGTTATGTTTGAGTATGAGCTGGTATGTTATAACTTTATATTTTAATATGTAGGAATTATTGTTTGTTGGGAAAAATACTTAGAGGGGGGGTGAATCAATATTTAGGGCTGACTGAAAACTTTTCACCAGAGATCTTATTATGCTGTTAATTCTTTACTTAGATTCTTGCATCATTCTTTTAGTAAACATGTGAAAAGAAATAACAGAATAAGCCATTACACAAAAGGAATACATATGAACACCAGTATTTAAGGTGGAAAACCAATTTGGGAGAAAACCACCGCTGCTGTCGTCTCAGTCTTCAATATTTATTATAAAGAAAACATCTTACAATTTTGTGCTGGCGCAAACTCATACCAGCACGCAGGCACCAACCTGCAGAAGGCTTCAACCTTCTCTCGTTCTCCAGCCTCTCCTGGAAGGGAGCTTCGACCCCCTGATTTAACACTAGCTTGAACTGGCAGAAAGCTTCCACTTCTATGCAGAAGACTTCAACCCTCAGATCCACCGAATTTCTTCAATTTCTTCATCAGACTTGCATCAGATCTTTATTATTTCTTTGTTGATCTTCCTAGAGCTTTTTCATTTCCTCGATCAACTCCATAGGTGCATCATGGATTCAGCGTTATCAGACAACAGCGTTCGATCATGCAGATCTCATAAAGAGATCTTTATTTACAATGCCTCTGCATGCACACCTCGTACTATGATTCTCATCACCTTATATAGTTTTCGCCTTTATTGAAACCATGGGTCAAAACCATTCAATTGCTAATGGTATTATTAAAAGTCGAACCAATCCAAATTGAAATCCCGATCTTTGTTCTTCCATGCTCGAATTTTCCCAAAGGTAATCTCTATCTCCGCCAAATAATACTATAGCCAAGGTAAAGTACCAATAACGTGCCGCTGATGGTTTTCTTTCTTTTATTTATCAAATTCGTGGAATTTGATAAATAAATATTATTCACAACCTTTGGCAATTAAATATATAATAGAACTTTATAGTAATAACCAGCGCTTTTATCAAAAGGCTTTTAAATAGACCTTTGGTTTCGGCCCCACATACATAATCGACGGCCCAATCAATATAATTTAAAAAACTGGGGCCCATCGCTTACGATCGTTTCCATCCGACGGCGGAGAACACATCGCTCGGCATCAAATGATCCGATGGATATCGTTCGTTGATGATGCACGGATGATAACGCGCGATGGCGCGCCGTACCTTGAGTAACTTTCGTGCATCTATAGCAAATGAACACCGTCCGATGACCCCTTCCCAGATCAACGATGCTTATCAATATCGCTGGGCATCCTGGGTCGAGCAATAACGCGCGATGGCGCGCAGTGACAAGCGGTTTTGTGGAGTCGTACAAGGACGTGTGTCGCGCGTTCTATGGAATCGCTCCCAACCTCTTGAAAACTGCTTGCCCGTCGAAGGTGGTGCGATAGAAACCACAAACCACCTTTACTGTTTTCTCAGTCACGGTTCCACTCTTCCACGCAGGGTTCCGTCGTGCTTCCGTTTGTTATGTTCCACCTCTTTCCTTCCAGGTTCCGTTCATGATTCCAAAGGGTTAGTCCGTGTTCCACCGAAAGTTCAATGTCAAATACTCTATTTTAGTTCTTTCACGTTATAACTGGTTTTCTCTCGCTCCTCGTTCCTTTCTCCATGAAAGCCAGTCAGCTCCTTACTAATAGCGTAGACCCTTCCATCATATATTTAACGAATATATATAACTCCACTATCTACCAGTTTGGATACACTGTCAACCGTATTAACATCGGTTCCTCGATCAACATACAGAGCACAGGGTTTCTTACGGATGTCAATTATCCTTCATCAGGATGCATACATATGTTCACACATGAATTAACTCGTCCTTATTTATATCGATTCTCCATTAAATACAGAGATTGCCATCAAGGACAATCATATAATAGGATACAGGAAACATATTGCCAACATTGTCTTTAAATAATTTACTAATTATGCGGGTTTGTTGCATGTTGTTTATTATTTCAAACCAATAAATAATGGCCTTACTATTGTTTATTATTTCGCAGGATTCGCAGGATTCATTTGATTCTATGGTCAGGTCTCTGAAAAAACCAATTAAACACTTAAATAGTCAAGATCTGGAAGACAGGCTTTACTCCCACCATAAATTGCTGAAAAACCGGCCTTCAGTTCAGCTTGTTGTGCTGAAGATGAGGGTGGATTTGCTGATCAGTTGAATGAAAATGAATCAGATATTTGGGATGCTTTTGAGGGTAGATCCATAAGCCCCATAGATGAAGATCCCATTGCTGCAGAATTTTTGTCTGCGTTGAAGCACAAGTATAGTGTTGTATCGGAATACAAATTAGAGGACAACTATACCAAGTCTAAATCAACTGAATCCAGTTCTAGTGCTCTTGAACTTACCGAATTAAAGCCAGAAGCAGGATTTACAATCTCTAATGGGAACGGGTATGGTAGTTCCAATATTGGATTGGATGTCCGGAGCTCTGCAATAGGCACTGGCCCTGATCGTAATGAACCCCAACTAATTCAATGTGATGAAAATATGGACTTTGATGATGATCAGGAAAACAAGCCAGAGCATTTTGGCAATATTGAAGAATGTGAAGAGGTTTCCTGTGATCGATTGAATCAACTCAGCCATAAGACATCTACTGCACACTGGTTTGTATCAGAAGGAGAATCGGTTTTGCTTTCCCATGATGATGGATGCTGCCCTTTTCACGATATAGCAAATTCATAGGTGTGGAGGTTTTAATTATTGTACTTAATTTTGGGGTTTATGGGTGTTATAATTTATACATTTTGGGATTTTCTATTAGAAATAGGGAAAAGCCTAGGGGTTAGATTATTCTCATGGTTTAAATTTCTATATTTGAAATAAAATTCACCAATTTCTATTTAAAAAAATGATTTGCCTAAATATTTGATGTAGTTTAAATAAGATGTAGTTCATTTCAAAGACTGTTGAAATTTTCTAGAAACTATGATTGGGATTTCAAGAATATTTATGCACTCTTTAAATTTTCCCTTAACATAAAGGGCAGTTGATGTATGAGTAATACTTAGTATTGTTTTTTTCCAATCTCCAGGAGAAGGTTGAATATAAAGCTCCATATGGGCTTACCCCAAACATGTGGGGTGATTGCTGGTTGATCAGAGCAGTTGGTTCAGATGGTCGCTTTGGTAAATATGTTGTGGCAACATCTGCAGGTTGTACATTGGACTCAGGTTTCTGTTCATGGGACTTTTATAATAAAGAAATTATGGCATTCCATACTGAATCAGAGGCCTTCACTTCAACGTCCAGTACCATCTCTCCAGTTTTGGCAAAGAGGGATGTCTCGGGGAGAAATTTTGGCTTTGCAAATGTTGTGCCAGAGAATCAACATTGGTGGTATAGGCCATGTGGGCCTCTTATGGTATCTACTACCAGTGCCCAAAAGACAGTTAATATTTATGATATTCGTGATGGAGATCCTGTGATTTCAATGTGTTTTTTTTGAAAGTTTAGGTTTCATAGTAAATCATCAATGGGCTCTAAAATAAGGCCATATTGAAATCTTGGATACATGTTTCATGCCAAAATCAGTTGCATCTTCCATAAATACACAATCTTGGACCACTCTGTATAAATCTGCTTCTCGGACAATATTACATCTCCCTCATTATACAGGTGGTGTTCTTACATGCATAGCAAAGGCATTGTTTTGGCAATCATTTTTTAGGTCACTAGATATTGTGGGTACAAGGATCTAGGGTCTCCACATGAAACTGTGTTGCCCGGAGACTCACTCTGCCTGTCCTTAAATTTGTAAACATAGTAGTATGCCAATGCTTCTTTCATTTTCTATGCATAAGACGAATTTTTGTCAAATTCCATAATTGTTTTTAAGTTTTATCCATCCCAGTTTTGTTGTGAATGCACAGGTTTTTGGCTCAACACATATCTGTTATATCTTTGTACTTTTCCTTTACTAACTATTTGAAATTTCTAGTTATATTTAGAGGTGTCTTTTAAGGGATGAGGGGAATTACTTGGATTTAGTGCTCCCATGCTTATCATTTATTCTCCAAATGAAGCCCTGTAATCTGTAACACTATATGGGCATGCAGCTCACTTGTTAAAATATACTTGATACAATATGTTGTACATGAAGCCTGGAATTGTGTACATTCCTGGAATATATTAATTTGCAGGCATGCTTAAAAGAGAGATAGGGTTTGATAAAATCAAAAACCCTGAACATGAAGAAAAAAAAGAGGCAATTATTTTATACATATAGAACCAAGACACTATCTCCTCATTAATAACAAAACCTCAGTCCAAAAATCATATGTACAAATTCTAGAAGTCGAAAGTTGAAAATTTCTGAAATGTAACCAGGCCCTTTTCAAAAGAATAAATTTAGTAAAAACGAGGGTGAAGAAAGTTATCTTATCAAAATTTCCACATACTGTGTTAGCAAGGAATGACTTCGAGTCTTGAGCAGTGAGACTGAGGAATTGCTCTTTGTCACTGGCCAGCAACCTTTACAATAAAATTTATTAGACCCGTCACGCTACGAGGAAAATTTGACGTGATCACTGATCATTGATTTCTTATTGTGATAACAAACATTGGAGATTTACTGTCCTGTTTTAAAGTTTCATTTTTTTTTTTAAATTGAAACCGCCGTCGGTATACCGACGCCTTGTAAGTGTCGCTCTTCTGACGTTTTGAATGATTTCCATTTTCGTCGGTCTTTTGATAACCGTCGATATTGCGACAGTTCTAGAAATGTCGGAAGAGCGACAGTATAAAGACGTTGGAAATGCGACAGCTTAGACACGTCGGAAGAGCGACAGTATAAAGACGTCGGAAATGCGACAGCTTAGACACGTCGGAAGAGCGACAGTATAAAGACGTCGGAAGAGTGACGTTCAAAACGTCAGACGACATTTCATCGGAATGGCGACACTTTACAAACGTCGGACCAAATTTCGTCGGAATGGTGACACTTTACAAACGTCGGTTTGGGAAACGTCGGAAGAGCGACACGTGTTTGGAAGCCACATAAAAGGTGTCGGTAGTGCGACACTTTGTAAATGCGTCGGAATTGCGACCGCATGACAAACCACGTTTTTCCTTACCTCGAACTGTCGCTCTTGCGACGACTGTGTGTCGGAATAGCGACGATTTGGCCGTCGGAATTGCGCCAAATTTTCTAGTGGCAGCATATTTGATCTTGTATATCCATCTTGAATCCACAACTTATCTATCCTGAGTCCTAGGAACCACTTCCCAGACATCATTAGCCATGATGGAGCTGCATTTTTCTACCATTTCATCTACCCATACATGATGTTGAGCTTCCTCCTAGAAACTATAGGGATCTCCAACCTAAGCCACCAAGGCTTGGTACCTATCAGGTTTTCTGCGCTGCCTCTTCTCATTTATATGAGCACCGAAAAATTCTTATGTGTCCCTCAGAATTTGTCCTGATTCCCGGCTTTTCCTACCGCTGGTAGTGGGTGGATCTTCCTTCTCCTCCTCCTGCGAATCTTCCTGAGGTAATACTCTTGGATCCTTGTGCCCTAGAGAGCATTGGTGCTAGTTTCGACTGGTCGAAGTGGCTAGACCAGTGGATCATCTTCTGACTGTGATTCGGATGGCATCTCCTGAGGTTTTCTAAAAGCTCTATCCTCCATGAACTTTACATCTTGTCGTACTACACTCTTCCTACTGTCAGGAATGTAGATTCTATATGCCTTAGCATTCTCGTTATATCCCACCAAATATCCCTTCTCTACAGTATGATCCAATTTCTTTCTCTTTTCTTCGGGTATATGGCAATATGTCAAACTACCAAAGATCTTGAAATGGCTCACTTCTAGCTTCCTGTCAGTGAAGACACTCTCTAGTGTAATCTTATCTAGTTCCTTGTGAGGAATCTTGTTCTGAACATACATAGTTGTACTGCATGCTTCCGCCCATAGAAATTTGGGCATATCTTGATCATACAACATTGTCCTCGCTGCTTGAACAATAGTTCTATTCTTCCTCTATGCAACTCCATTCTTCTCTGGATTATATGGAGCGATCCACTCTCTTTTGATGCCTTCCCTTACATCGAACTCTTTGAATTTTTTATCAATATATTCTCCACCATTATCTGACCGCAATATCTTTATCCTATTTCCTGTCAGATTCTCAAGCAGAGCCTTAAACTCTTTAAATCGATCAAAGACCTCATCCTTGGTCTTTAAAAAGTAGATCCAAGTTTTCCTGGAATGGTCATCAATGACTAAGAGCTTTGGTGGAAATTGACCAGCAGATGTCTGAGTGTATTAATCCCAAGACACTCTTAGCCCTATTGTTGCTCCTGGAGTAATTTGCCTTGGCGTACTTACCTAGTACGCATTCTCTGCAATGATCATCTCTCTTGGTGCTCAATTCTGGAACTCTTGTGACGGTCTCTCTGAGAATTATTAGAGCCCCATGGTGTAAGTTCCCCATCCTTCTGTGCCATAGCTCATTCAAATCCTTCTCACCACTACTACCTATCAATGCCATTGGAGATTTGAGCTGTAAATTATACATTTTGTTGCTCCTGACTCTGATTTGTGCCTTCTTCTTCAAACTCGGGTGTTTGACATATACTCTCTTGCCAATGAAGTACACGTCATAGCCCTTGTTTTGCAGCTGAGACATAGAGAGAAAGTTCATCCCCAAACCAGGCACATGCAGCACATTGGTAGCCCAGAGCCTATTTCCTACTTAAGTTTGAAAAACTACAATACCTCTTCCAAAAAGGGTGTTGTAGCTCCTAGAGACAGCCTTGAGTTGCAACAGACCAATGCCTAGGACATCTTAAAATCGGAGGTTAAATGTGGACAATTGTATAAATGCCTCTGACAAAGTATGGAATAAGAGAACAATGGTTTTGGTGGTTCATGGATGGAGAAGACCTTGGAGTCGATTCATTTGAATTCCTTATATTGTGAGAGGATTCAAGAGGTTGTGAGGCTTGATGGATTTTAAATGGGCCAAGTATAAAACAATGAGCAGAAGCTTTAATAAATATGCAAAGGAGTTGAGAAATAACAAAGAAGGAACCCACAAGAGACAGGCTTAAGAGGATTAAGAATCTGTCCCCCGTGACCTCAGAGGAAATGGATATGAATGGGATATGGACAACAACAGAGGCTCGTGGAGCGCGAATTAAGGGAATGTAGCAAACTTAATACATGAGCGTTCACACTTGAGTGTTATACAGACACGAATTCATGAATAAAATTGCAGACCACCGGCAGTTACATTACACAAACCATCAAAGCAGCATAGCATAAAAGATGATTACACATAAAAAGGAGATTATTGATAACAGAAGGAAACATATACATACTACTCATTACTCCATCTAGAATCCAAATAATAGCTCTGTATCATATTAAGTTTAAACAGCTCTCCAAAATATGTATCTAAGAGCACAGGGAGCACAATATTACAAGACTGCAGCAAAATTCTTGAAAATTCCAGAACCTTTGTTCATTTTTTGAAATCCCCACATATAGAGTTTTCTCTGAAGGTCTACGATCCTAATCATTTATGATCAACCCATACCTATGAAATCAAAATATCCTACCTAACTTGAAGAGCGTACATCGAGCAATTACTTCTGTACTGAGACAATTAAAACAGGAATGGGTGAAATTGAGATTTCACCAGAAAAATTGTCAAAATCAAATAGAAAAGACATGGTTGACCATGGAGGCCAATTATGGGAGCCTTCAAATGGTATGGCGAGGAGCGGTCATAGGTGGGCAGGCTGGTTGTCATCATACGATTCCATCTATTGCTTGAAAGTCTCCACTCCCTCATTCTTATGATTTCCACTTAACCCATTGTGAAGTGGCCAGTCGTACTGTGCGTGCTTGGCTCTTTAGCGGAGGTTTCCTGAGCAAACTGAATAAACCATAACTGCATGCTCCACCCAAAAGCCAATGCTATGTTTGAATTGCAAACTGGAAACAAGATTTCGGAGGGGGGCATGAATGGTTTACAGTATTGGATGGGGGTGCGAAATCACTGCAAGCTGCCACGTAGCCTCGGAGGCAGTATTAGAAACCGGCCATTTCGGACCCCCCCCCCCACCTCGGCATTAACCTTCGAAAGGTGGAGGGGGTGCGAAATAGATTATGAGCCATTGGATGCATTGATGTGGAGAGGAGCTGAAGGTAGGATGGCGGAAGGAATGGTGGGGCCGATAGTATTAACACACGGTGGAAGTGATTTAAACAGAAAAGAGTGGGTCAGAGGCCGAGGGATGGCTTTAGATGACATGGCAGGGATGGGTCCCACCTATCACAAATCACACATCGGCGGATTTAGTTTATGAGCAGTGGAGGTAAACATTAAAACTTGCGATGTGCAAAGTGCGGGAAGAGGGAGGTGAACGTTAAATCTTGCGGGGAGCGATATGCGATGGGCAGGAGTGATGTGGCAGATGGAGGTGGGACTACGCCCGCAGATCGCATATCGCAAGGTTTATATGTAAGCAGAGGGTGGCAAATGTTAAAAGGCGAGATGTGTGAATTGAAATGTACGATAGGGATGATGTGAAAGGATGGAGGTGGAGCCGCCCGCACATCGCAAATCGCAAGGTTTATGTGATAGTGGCAGAGGGAAAACGGTAATATTTGTGAAGTACGATGTGCGATGGCCGGACAGAGGTGGGACCGCCCGCGCATTGTAAATCGCAAGATTTATGTATTAGCAGCGAAGGTTAAATATTAAAATCTGCGAAGTGCGAAATGCGGGGGGGGAGGGTAAATGTTAAAAGTTGCAGGGAGCATAGTGCGACGAGCGGGGAATGAAGGATGACGTGGAATGATGGAGGTGGGGTCTCGCTCGCAGATTGCATATTGCAAGATTTATGGGCGCTCAGCGGAAGGTAAGAGTTAAGACTTGTGGGGAGCGATGTGTGTTGAGTGGGGGGATGAGTGACGTGGCGGATGGAGGACGAGATGCTTACATCATTGCAGGGGTGCTCTGAGGTATGACGCACCCATTGGGGGTCTTCCCCCGCAGTTATCGTGAATCATAGATCTGTGGTCAGCAGACTTCTGGCGAAGTTAACTGCGGAGGCACCAACACCAATAACCTGTGGGTTGTTTGTGCCCGCGAGTTTCCATTTATCTAAGAGTATTTTTCATTTCTTTAAATCTCGCCCGATGATTGGCACGGGCGTTAAGCCACGATGGGCAATGAATGATGTGGCATGGTAGAAGTGGGGGGCCGCCCGGCCTACACTTGAAGCATTGGGCCTTCATCTTACCCACTCCAGCTCTTCATTTGCTTGACTTTAATGTTGTCTTATCCCTCCAAAAGAATCACAAGCCAACATTGGCTCCATTAGGGACGACGCGCTCATTCGAGTGTGTCGAGAACTCGCAGACCACTTGCTTGTGTTCTTCTTGATGTGCCTGGGATCATCGTTAGAACCAATTCCAAGCAACTTTAACCAAGAAACAAAACAGGAATTGATGGAGAAAAACATAACGACCTATATACACTATGAGGATATGTACAATGGGCCATCATAGCCCGCTATCAGTGCTAGAAGTAAGGCTTGAGAAACTGTCCATTGATAGGCATCTCGAGTGTATCTCCTTCCAAATTCTCCAGCGCGAAAGTATTGCTGCCTTTGACCTCTGCCACCCTAAATGGACCAAACCAGAGGGGGTCGAACTTCCCATGCTTCCCTTTGTCTGCTCGCCTGATATCCCATCGCAGCACCAAATCCCCAACTCAGATTTCTCTATCTTTATCTCTTTGATCAAATAAGCCTTTCATTTTTTCTTGATACTCTGCTAGTTTGAGGCTTACCTGTTCCCGTGTTTCATTCAACTCCACAAACTAATTCATTATTTGGATAAGGTCATTTGGCTCTTCCTTGATTTCTTGTAAGAATCAGGCCACAGGTAATGCAAGTTGAATAGGGAAGACTGCAGCTCTGCGATACACCAGTTCAGAAGGGGCCTTTCCTGTGGATCTTTTAGTGGTGATGCGATTTTCCTAGAGTGCAAACTTGAGCTAGGAATCCTAGTTCTTTTGATTTTCCTTTATGGTCTTCTTCAAGACCCTCACCAGTGTCTTGTTAGATGATTCTGCCAGCCCATTCCCCTGTGGGTAGTACACAGTGGAGTGTCCCAAGAGGATGTTGTAACATTGACAAAAATTTACAAATTTAGCCAACTTGAAAGCCTGGGCATTGTCTGTAATGATTTTAGCTAGGCATCCAAACCTAGCTATTATGATCTCCTCCAGGAACTTGATCACCACCGAGTTTGTAGCATTTCTTATGGGCACGACTTCTACCCACTTAGTGAAGTAATCCATTGCAGTGAGGATCCATTGATGCTGATTGCTAGAGGCCAGGTGAATCTCTCCTATGAAGCCAATCCCCCATTTTTTAAAAGGTTCTTCAACATGTACTGGGATTAATGGGAGAGGTGCATAACTTTGATTTTCGGCGAACGTCTGACATTTCTCGCAGGCCCGGATGTGGGCATGTACATCGCCAAACAGCTTAGGCCAAAAGAAACCTGCCTTCAGGATCTTGTGTGCAGTGGATCGCCAACTGTAATTCCCGCCACACATCCCTTTGTGGAACTCGGTCATCACTTCGTCAACTTCTTGCTCTATCAAACACAATAATAAGATCCCCGTTGGGTCTTTCCAATATATTTTCCCATTTTCCACAATGTAATTTTGAGACCTCAGTCTCAAAGTACGATACTTGGTCTTATCATAGTGAGGGGGACACATCAGGGTTAAAAGGTATTCCACTATGTCTTTATACCACGAGGATAGCAGGTACTTTCCATGTGTCTTTTATGTGGAAGATTCTATGCCCTGATGCATACCTGTATCCTCCTGTGCTTCTCCTCTTGTCATAGATAGATTTTTTCTAGAGCCTGACAGTTGGATTCAGACATGATTTTTGCCAGCCCCTAGCCTTTGATGAGTTTGGTAGGCTTTATCTCCATCTCATACTCCTGGATCTTAGCTATCCATTTTACCCTCTTCCCTTCATTGTCGCCCTGTACCAGAATATCCTTCACTGCTGCAGTGAGTACATAAGTTGTTATGGCTGATTATAACACATACACCCAAAATTCCTTCAACAATCTGACCAAAGCATAAGCTTGCTTCTCAAGGATATCATATTTCAGTTTGGGGTCTCATAGGACTTGACTGAAGAACACAATGGGTTGTTCATGCCCCTTGGCTTTTTTCTGTAAAAGTACGGTAGTTATTGTGCGAGGAGAGGTGAAGGCAAAAATCATGAACAGCTTCACATAATCTGGACTTGCCATCACTGGAGCTTCTGCAAAGGCCTGTTTGATCCTATTGAAAGAGTCCCTGGATTCAGGGGTCCATCTAACTTCACCATTCTTCTTCAGCATTCCAGTGATGTTTCGGACAATCTCGGCATAGTTGGGAATGAACCTTCTAAGGAAATTTATTATTCCTGGGAATACATGTACTTCCTTTTTGTTTCTTGGTAGGGGAATGTCGTTTATCACCTCTACCCACTTCGGGTCAATCTTCACTCCCTCCTTAGTTACTATGTGCCCTACTAACTTTCCTTCCTCTAAGGAAGACATGGATTTTTTGGGATTCAGAGACAGGCCATACCTGTGGCATTTATCAAAGGTTCGTCGAAGGTGATCTATGTATTCATTGTCACTCTTTGAAAAGACGGTGATGTTGTCCAGGTAAATCACCACAAACTTATCTTGCTGTCCTATGAAAGAAATGTCCATCGCACGCTGGAATGTGGCACCAGCGTTTATCAGGCCAAAGGGCATTCGGGCGTACATGAAGGTGCCCCAAGGCGTAGTGAACGTCGTCTTCTTTTGGTCTTCCGGGAGCACTGCCACCTGATTATATCCTGATAAGCCATCCATCATGGACATGCGGGAGGATCCCACCACCTTTTGCAAGATGTGGTCCATCTTTAGGAGGGGATAGTTATCTTTGAGTGAGGCTCTGTTCAGATTTCGGAAATCCACACAAAGCCTGATTTCACCATTCTTCTTTCTAACAGGCACCAGCTTCACCACCCATTCGGAGTTCCTTAGAGGACAATGATCTTGGCCTGCAACAACTTCTTTATTTCCTTTTCAATAGCTGGGAGAAGAAGGGGATTGATTTGTCTCAGCTTTTTCTTATGAGGCTTAGCGTCCTCTTTGAGTGGTATCTTGTGTTGTATAATGTCAATATCGAAAGTCTCAGATCCTGGTATGACCAGGTGAAGACATCTCTATATGACTGAAACAACCTGAGGTACTGATCTTGGTATTCTTCAGGGACACCTTTTGACAGCTTTACCACCTTTGGATCTTCTTCTATCCCAATGCTCATGTCCTTGACAGGCTCGTCAAGGCTAAGTTTGTTGGGATTCACCGAGACATCATTTTTATCAAACAGTGTCTTCAATGGCACAAGACCCCTGGGGATGACATTTCCCTTTAATTGCAGAACACGGTGTCTAGCCAGTCTCTCTTCCCATCTAGTTTTTGGCTCTTCATTGGCATCCCTGGTGACTGAGTCGATCACCATATTTAAGAACTCGCCCACCATTTCCATAAAATGTTGGACCTGCTCTTCATCTTCGAAGACTTGCCAATGCTTTACGTTATCCGAAATAGAGGGGCAGTATCACACTTCAACCTCATATCTGAGGAGGGGATTTTGTGGGGAGCGGAAACTACTAGCAGCCACAGCTACTAAATCTTCCATTATGTTCATATCCCTCGGCATGAACTGAATGTTAAAAGTAGAAAAGAAGTTCTAAACCAAATCCCATACCTCATTCCTGTAAGCTCTAAGCTGCAGGTACTTAGTTTGGCATTGGCTCTTGACTTGTCTTACTACAAGCTCTGAATCTCCAAACACCTTGAGATTTTGTATGTTCATGTTCCGTGACGCCTGCAATCCCTACAGCAGGGTTTCATATTCAGCCACAGTATTTGTGACTTCGAATTCCAGCTTAAAAGAGAGGGGAACCAAGCATCCTTCTGGTGATATCAAGAGTACCCCGGCTTCGTTTCCTTCCCGTGAGTTAGCTCCATCAAACTGCAAGGTCCATATCTCGTTTTCCTCTCTGCTCATAGGATTCTTCTGTATTAGAGGACAGATCTTCGTTTCTTGCAGGAAATTTTCGTCCTCCTCGAGCATAAGACAAGAGAATTCGCCCTCCTTACCATATACCAGAGAATTCGTGGAACCATCAGCTTTGGTGACCATCTTCACGAATCTGGATTCACAGCATAATCTTATTTCCTCCCCACCGAATACAGGAATAGTGGCATAGGCGAGGTCAAGTTTTATGGATCCTCCAATCTTGGATCCCCAGGATCTGGATAGCAACATTCCAAACTGAGCTGGGATATTAGCCACAACAATGTCCATTACCACGCTTTTGGTCGGAATCTAGGCTAAATTTACTACTAGATCTTTTATCATGCCCAAGCATTTCACCCTCTTGGAATCAAAAGAATACAGATCTTTAAAGGCCTAGTAATCTGCAACCCCAACTGCTCCATGACGGACAAGGGCAACATATTATGTGAGGCCTCGGAATCCAGCATGCAGTTGTGCAATAATAGGTCATGTATAACTAGAGTCACATAGAATGGGGTAGTGGTTGAGTCCAGCTCTTCTACATGAGGTCCAAAAACTACCATGGGACTTTCTTCTTGGAGATTGAGGCTGTAAGGCAGAGGGCCTACACCATGGGGCATCATAAATTGAGAGACTTGGGCCTTGTATGAGGGTTGTTTTAGGAGCTCGATCAGGGGGACCAGGATCTTGACCTTCTCTAATTCTTTCTGGAAGCTAAAGGTTGTGGGAGATTTTTCTGCAGTGACTTCTTTGGACTGCTCTTTAGGGTGGTCAGGCAGGTTCAAGGCCACAGATGATGACTTCTCATTTGCGAGAGGATCAAATCCTTGCTTTGTGGAATTGGATGCAGAGGCTTTATGATGGGCAGACTCTTCTAAAGGCTTTTTCCCCTTACTGGCAGAACTAGAAGGGATATGCTCTCTTAATGTCGACTCTTCATTTGGGTTCTCTTCCTGGAGGACCTGAGATCATAATTCTTGTGGAGTTGAGCTTGCATGAAATCCACGAACTGCCTGCAGTACTTGTCAATATCTTGATTTGCTGAAGGAACTTCCCTCTCCTCTTGCTCCCCTTGCAAGGTAAGTTCACCTTCTTCATCATCCGAGTAAGCGAGGAATTGATCTCCTTGGCTCTCTATGGCTTCCTGAGCCTGTCCCTCCACTTCCCCCTCTAGGTATAGAGGAATTTGGATGTGATCTTGCTGCTCCTTACTTTCTCGCTGCAGCAATTGTAAAGGGGGCTTTCGATACTGGGGATTAAACCCACGATTAGGAATCATTTGGTTAGAATGAGGAGGGGAATTCTTGGCCTCCAATTCAAGCTTAACCAGTTTATTTGAGAGGTTCTTGAACAGCTTATTCATCTCTTTGATTCTATACCCCTGTGATTCCTACTCTTGATTAGAGGTAGAAGCCTCCTCCCTACTCCTTCCTCTGGCCTCATGCTCTGTCTTCCCTTTGAATTTACCAGTAGAAGTAAAGTTTGCTTCTACCTCCAATGCATCAGTCTGGATCTGATCCAGAGATGTAGACTTTCTTTCTCTTAGGGTGAACCCAAACTCTGGTTCAAAAGCTCCTGCGAAAACCACCTTAGTAGCTGCTTGGGGAGGCTTTATTTCAGCAGAAAAATTATTATAAAGCTTATTGAACCTCTTTATGAATTCTGTTACATCCTGATTGTGTCTCTTCTTGAGAGCATTGAACCCTGTGAGATCATATCCATGGTCCCTCTTTTCTCCCCATTTCAATGTGAAGAAATTTTCCATTTCTTCCCAGGTGTGCACTGTGTGGTTAGCTAGAGACTTAAACCATTTTTGGGCTTCCCCATCTAGAGGTTGGACAAAAAGCCTTAACACCACATCTAAGTGCTCTACATTTACATTCTCAGCAAAGGCGCAGAAGTTTTCAATATGTCTCTGCGCATAAGTAATATCTTCCCTCGTGAGCCGAGGAAGGAGTTTTAGATAATCTTGAGGCATGTTATTCAATACTTGAGTTAGAGCCAGTGGGGCATATTTGTTGAGGAGGAATCTAGGTACAGCCATGATGGGCAGTGGTGGTATATTTTGAGGATGAATTGGCTGTGGTATAACAGGTGTGTGTTGAATAGAGGTTGTTATATTGTTCTGTAAAAAGCTTTGGAGTATTGTAACTTCTTTGACTTCTTCAGCCTCGGGAGTAGTGATTAGGAGTTCATAAATTTTGTTCAAAATTCAAAGTGCTCAAAATTGTGTCGAACCTGAGCGATCGAGTAGATCTCGTCTTCCTGATTCCGGTGTCGTGAACGGTTCAAAAAACCGATGTCGTATGAGGGAGATATCGCATTCTGATCGATTTCCCAAACAGCTAAATTTTGCGACAGGTTTAACTGGGATCCCTAGTCAGCATGAGGTGCACAGTCAGAAAAATAGGAATATTCCATTTTCTCAAGCCAGTCAGAAGCCGACAAGTGGCAAGATGTGATTATTTGGATGGTTGTACGTTTGGTTTTTTGTGGCCAATGAGAGGGTGACACGTGGCTAGCCCTAAGGCCGTCATGTGTCCCCTGGACGGTGGTGTAAAATTTTATGAGGTCCGGGGGTTCGACCCCACAACCTCTGGCCTGCGTGCAAATCCTTCCACCATTCGCACTACGTGTTGAGTCTTAACTACTAAGGGGCACAAGACATATTTAAAGTTTAACAAAGTTCATGTTGGGGCTTGGGACCGTCGACGGTCCCAACCCACCGACGGTCCAAGAGTTATGTTCACATGTTACCGTTACAACCAACTTAATGCCAATGGCTAACCGTCTGAAGACTCTGCCACTCCAATGTTCACATGCAAACTATCACATTAAAACTTATCCGCACAGTTAGGATTACTCCGCTTCAACTTTAGTTTTAACTCAACTGCAACCTCGGTCTCGGCATGGAGTTCTGCTCCAGAACTTTAATGTAACGAGGGTTTCGAGGGTTGGCATGTGACCACCCCCACCCGTTAATGGTTAAAATTTAATATTACGGTTTGGGACTGGCGATTAGACTTAGCGCTCCACCAAATTTTCGGAAAATGGCCAATTTTAACTACAGATAAGTGCAGTTCTCCACATTTAGTGGAGGATTGCTAGGAGTTATTAGGAAAAAGGCTACGAGGGTCAATTATCGACCAATTTGGGTGAAAGAAGAGTCTACCTAGACTAATTTGAGCATTCATGAGCCATTGGAGCAGAGAAAACAACCATTAGAGGCCTGTAAACACATGTATTTGCAAAATTTTGAGCATAATGAAAGATGGACATGTCATTAGGAGTTGGACCAGCAGATGTAGCCCAGGAGGGGTGAACTGCTTCATCATGCCTGTTGTGTAAATGTTATGCGTGGTTTTATTTCTCTGTTATACACTGCCTTCAGCTTACCCGCTCCAGCTCTTCATTTCCATGACTTTAATGTTGCCTTATCCCTCCAAAAGAATCACAATCCAACAAGGGGTAGATTTGGCCTTATGACCCATGGTGACCTTGAATTTCATATTTTCTTCTTAGTAGCTTGAGAAACATTCTCGTATTCCTGTCATATGTGCAGAAGCTCCACTATCAGTATATCAAACCTCTGAGGAAGCAGAGCTTGACAAGCAAGTGAACTCTTCTTCCAACCTGGAAGCTAATAGAGAGATATCATGATCCATCCTTTCTTTCATGCTTTCCTCTTTCTTCAGAGAACTGCGTGAACCCTTTTGAGTTGCTGCTCCAGTAGCATCAAGACTTCATTTCATTGCAGAATCTCCAATCTTGCTACATGATCTCTGCTCTGATACCATGTGAAAATTTGAAATCTAAAATTATACTGCAGTTACTAATTTATTTCTCCTTCTTATTTCCACAATAAGTTATTTACAAAAACCCTTCAGTAAACATCAAAATAAATTCTACTATAGTTATCACAAAACTACATAGAGAAAAGAACGGTGAAATATAAGCACAAGAATCAAACACATCGACATAGTTATTTTTGTACAATTGTCCCCAGAAAAACCCAATGTGGGAAAACCGGTGCAACAAATGAGGGTTTATATATTAATCTTCAGCAACAATTTCTTTACAAGGAATGACTATAGAATAACTGAGAAAATTCCAAGAAAAAACCTGAGACAATTTTCTCCCAATCTCTGGAGAAATTCTGACACCTGAGAGGCTCTCTGGCCTTCACTGAATCACCTTTGCACATAGACTGCATGAGGACTGCGTCACCAATGATGTCCCTCTGCATTGTCCGTCTGTGTTGCCCCTCTGCTCTTATGTGTCCTTCCTCGAGCTCTAACTATTGTTGAAACCCTCCATTTCCTTCGCTCTGCAACTCTCCCTCTGAAATCGAATTCCAAATTTTGAAGAATCGACTTCCCTCGAGTTACTGAGTGTTTTCCTGGCTTGCTTTCCAAATGGCCCTCAAGCCTTCCTTTATAATCTTCTCATTGACAAATCAACAGCCCATATTAGAAATCTAATCAATGGCTAAGATTAAATATTGACTTGATCTTTGTTCTCTCGAAGATTCACACTCTTTTTTATTAATACCAAAATTTCCCTATGTTTAGGCTTAGGGTCCCCATTAAAATAATTAATTATTTTCATAAAAACATGAACCGAGTGGAATTTCCATAGACGGTTTCTGGGTTCTTTGGAATACTGGTGTCCAAGCCTCCTCACCAAATTTGAAACTTAGATCACTTTCTCATGCTACAAAAATCAACACCATATGGGGATAGTCATTCTCTTATAGGTATCATTAGTTAGAAATATTAATTAAAAAATAAAGGATTCCAACATCCACAATGTCTTAACTTTGTACTAGATGGTTAGCCTAATTAGAACTTTAAATCCACCTTAAATAACTTAGTTCTTCTAAGGTATCAATATGAGATTTGAGAAAGCCTTCTTATTTTGATTTGCTTAAATACCCTTGACCAATTTTACTTTGGAATTAACTAAACTTTAGAGTAGGGAGTGCATGTGTATTAATTTTCTTGGGAGTCCTTTAACTTGTATATGCATTGGGATCAACTTCTACAAACATATATTTCTTGTTCATTTTTTTCTAAGTTAAGAGGATATATATAAATCTAGAGCAATAGATAAAAAGAGATAACACTATATTATTGGAAGAGTAAGTTTCAAATGTGTTGTGAATACAATTAAATATAAATAATACCTCCTTATCTTCCATTGCACAAGATATTCCTATTAACTTGAGGCTTATCATGGAAGCCAAAAAATATATGGGAGATAATTCCATTTATAATGGAAATAGCTAAAACTATTTGTTAGACATATAATTTTCAATTAGGTTCTATATTTTTGCATTTTATTTTGTGATGAAAATTTCTAACATACTGACAAGCACAGTTGTTCAAATGATATTATTTCATAAAAACTTACCAAATGCCGAGTATGAAGCAAGAACAATGATGTAAGCTGATGCACGTTTAATAGAGTACCAAAATGGGGTTGTACTTCCTGATGATTGATATGGAACATGGTACCTGTGTGAATATGGTTTGAAAGGATATGGTTCTCCCTGGGTAATTCCAAGACACCAACATCAGTTAACATCATTTACAAGGTAAATAAAGAGGCATTTCATGAGCTCATAATGTTACAACAATAACATTGTTTACCAAGAAGCACATATATGCAGTTAGATTAGTATGATTAGTATGAGAAAAGAAAAAAATGTGGGGATGAAAGCCAATATATTTATTTATCTTGTATTCAATTTCTATAATTAAGTGTAAAATGTACAAATATTGAAGTGGTGTGTATGCATATAATAAATTTCATATGTTTCATTTCATAAACCATTTCATCGTGTATTTATTTCCATTTTATGTAGGTTTCAACTTTAAAATTTCAATGTTACATGGAACAAAAATAGTTTCAATTTAATCTTGAAAAGAATAACACCCAATAAACTGACGAGATTTAGTTTCAATTTCACCTTACATTTGTTAGCAACAACTTTAGGAGTTAACTTTACCTCATAAAAGTTATATTCTAATGAATATACATGTAACTAAGCATTAAGCACATTAACCCATGATGTAAGATATTGTATCATCTCATAGATCACATTTCCCATGTAGATATACTTTTACAATGGCAACCCAGCTTTGGGTCATTAAAAAAAATCCAGCATGTGTGTACAAGAGGAATCAATGTGCAAATTATTCTTCATTTTCATTTTCAAATATATCCATTGATTCACCCATCATAAATCCATACTTAATGATAGTTCTCAATTATAATAGATGATTGGACTATTTTAGAGGACAACAAGTTTATCGTTGTGTGAAAATTATTAAATAGGTGTTTAAGGTTTTTTTATGGTTTCAAAGTTATGTAAGAAGTGAGTTTTGAATTTAGGAAGAATCTGTGTGCACTAAAAGCATCCCCATGTACGATGATTCTTAAAATATAGCACCATTTATGATCTTCATGGTGATATATTTCACTTGATTACACCTAATTAGATGTGCATCTACACTTGATTTTTTTACTTTATCAATGTTTAACATTGAGGTTATATAAAGATTAATATTCATGGGAGATGATTCAATTATAAATTCTATCTCATTTTAGCATTTTGGAAACATAGTCTTTCTTTAAGAAGAAAAAAAACCTCCTCAAAAAATTATCCATTATCTAAAGTGACTCCTTCCTATCACATGTTTTTATTATACTTTGTCTTAACCTAATTTTAAAAAAATGCACTTACATTAATTAACCATTTTATTGAACTTTGGAAATAAATAAATAGAAGCATTTTCCCTACAACTATTTTTTCTAACAAAACAAGGCTCACAAGACTTACCATATTTCTTAAGGCGGTACTTGTTTGCTTGCCTTGTGAAGATTGCATACATTCAATTTCATTTGTAGTCTTCAATGAAATGGAAAACTTAAACTTGCATTACATTACATTTTATTTATAGTCTTCAATGAAATGGAAAATATAAACATGCATTACGTTATGGAAAACTTAATCTTGCATTACATTAATATATCTTCAACATTTTCATGGTTAGACCAATATTTTTATTTAACTATCACATTGGATATGGTCTTATGGCGCTATTGCTATTGTTAACAATGTAGGTCTTCACTAATAGTTATAATATCAAATTCTTATAGCTACGTAAGTAAAATGGGGATAGAGCATTGGTTTTGCACAAGATTGCATAATCACTTAAAGGATAACTTATCACCCTTTATATAATTGTAGATGTTAATATAAATATTAATGACAAATTACTCCAAAATAAGATAGGAAATAATGAGAAAATATTAATATAGGATTATCTGCGGGGTGTCGATTAGATGGTGATAGAGTTTACTATTAAGGAACTCCTTGTGATGTTGTTGGTTCAAACCTTGCCTAGCCTATGTTTTGCCTGAGGGATTTGTGATGCACATAGAGGTTATAGTGGTAGCAGTCGAAATTTACCTTGTATCATATGAGTATGAGCCCAACGTAATTGTCAATTATTCTAGACTTATGTATATAAGTTTCTTCTTACAATATAAAGTGGTTATTTCTAGTAGTGAGTTTTCATCTTATCGTAGTAATTGTCCTCTAGTATAATGTTTCATAGTTTATGTCCAAGTGATTTTGTAACTCTTATTTTTATATATTAGACTAGTATTGTAGTAGCTATGTAATGTATTGACTCTAAGAAAGGGACCTTCTTCTATCTAAGGCTCTCATTAGTTTGTAAATACATGTTTTCACGTATATAAATGAAATAATGAACTTTCTAAGAAAGTTCTTTGATTGGCATGCTACCATGTATTTATTTCTCCCTCTCACTCCTTCCATATCATATCAATAATCGGGTTAAGTTCTCACATTAAGATAGATGGATTTTCCATACTTGTCTATCTTCTTAAGTTAGAAATACTATGAGTATAAGAGGTGATGTTCATGAGAAAAATAAAAATAAAAAATGAAAGTTTTCAATAGAAATTATAACCTTGTTAATATATAAGGCTTCAATAATGTAATTAAGTAATGTTGTCTAAGTGACCATAGATAATTAGACAATAAATTAGTTATGTTGTAATACAACTACATTGTCAATGATATAAAAAGGGGATCAAATCCATTATTATTTTTAAATAAATGTATATCTTTTACATGTTGTGTATTTATAAAAATAGTATGGTATTAGAGTGGAAAGATATAAATTCTATGTTAGAAATTGAAGAAATCATCAATAGTAAAAATTGCACAAAAGAAAAAGTTTGTTACACTATGTCAAGGGAGTTGCCGGAGCCATTGCTATACAGAAGAAAGAGTTACTACTAGAAAAAGAAAAACAAGTGGCCACCATATTAAATTAAAGATTGTCACTGTATTATTGAAAATTTTAATAGCCATCATTCAAAGAATTGAATTACAGAGGAAGAGATGCCTTGTCCACTGTCATTGTGGAGGATTTTGAGCCACTAAGGAAAAGAATCAACCATACCACATATCGGGCTATTAGAACCACCATATTTTTTCACTAGGTAGGCATATCAAAGTGGTGTAGCTTATTTCAGATGTGAGGCCTATAACTTAGGTTAGTATAGATGTGTATAAAAGAGTCATTATCTTATACAAGAGCCATCAGAATAGCCACCATTTATGTTTGCATGAATTTTTTTGTTGCAGGAAATTGGGGAGTGTTCATTGAATGGAGGAGAAAAAAAGGTAAATTTTTGAGACTAGTGTCTCTAATTCATTTCCAATATATGTTAAAGCTTAAGGAAAGTATTTACATCCTATCTCACTTATTTATATTTCTACTAAAGATTTCAAGGTACATTTAACTAATGATTATGAATAGAGGAGTATATATATAATTTCTAATTTTTAGAATGTTTTAGTTTGAATATTATTTTAATTTGGGAAGAAAAGAGGGTAGTTGTATGATTCATGTTTTATTTATTTATCTTAATAAAATAATAATTGAATATAGTGACATAAAAAATGTAAACTTGATAAAATAGAGTGAATGGCCAAGATAAGAGTAGTCTATGAATGTTACCTTAACTAGTTTAAATTCCCAGCAATAAATCATCATCATAGTGAGAGTGATATTTTGAGTTTTAGACTTGCCTAGACTTAAATGTAAAACCTTGTATAGAGAGTTCTAAAAATCCTCAATAGAGTCAAAAATAGATTTTAGTTTTTGAAGTATGTATACACAAACCAAAGCCATATATAGAGAACACATGCAAAGAGAATTGTCCTATTTGTATTCAATAACATTAGAAATATTTGTGGGGTACAAATGCAAATTATTTTATTTTGAGATCTATATATATATATATATATAAAGAGAGAGAGAGAGAGATTGTTTTAATTCCTAGAAGAAGAGGAGATAAATATATAGGTTTCATTTTTTTTGTTTCATTAGATATACTTTAGATTTTTTGCAAAGAAGCCTTAATGCCCTACAAATGATTGAAAATATGACAAGAAAAATGGAGGAGGTTTCAATGTTTTGAGAGGCCAAATCTTTGAAAAGAAGAGAGGATATATTGTAGATAAATCTTAACATGGAGAACTACATAGATATCTTGGGAGTTTCAAGAAATTTATATTTATACCCTCGCAAGGGTCATAAGAAATCCAGATTGAGCACTATGGATGTCGCTTAATATGGATTGTTATCCCATAATTCAAGAGATTTGTAAATCAATAGTTCAGGGATGTGGAATCCAAGAACTCGGGAATTTGACTTGAGAGAGACATTTATAAGAGTTATAGTGAAACTTTATGGAGCCCTACCTAACCCAAACAATGTTTCCAAGGAGAAGTTACTTAAGAAATTTACATTTAATGTGTATTTGTCATAAAAAAAAAAAATTAATAGTTAGTATTGCAATCTTAAAAGTGGGTGTTAGAGTGTAAACCTTCAATAATGCAATAAATCATCTTAACTAGATATCCCCTATTTTTACCATATACCCCTCAATATGTACACACCCCCAATGCCCCTTATCCCTTCACTCTCAATACCTGTTGATTTTTGGGTGGCATCGGATGTGCTCTAGATCCGAAATTTTGTGGAGGGCTAAAACACATGAGATATCCAAGACCTATAAATCGTTTGGATAAATTCCACCTGGAGCTTAAGTTATTCAAATAATTAATTATTTTAAATGGAGCCCAAGTTAAAACTTAGGGAATTTAAATAATTAAATTGAACTAATTTAACATGAGGGTGAGAAACTTCTAAGTGATGAGGATCAAGTCTAATTTATTCGTAGCCATTGATTATAGATTGGATCACGACCGTTGATTCATGAATGGGAAAAGTATAAGGAAGGCTTGAGGGTCAGTTGGAGAACACGCACACAGACTAAATTTAGAGATCGAATTCTTCTAATGGAGCAGTGCTCGGACGAAGATCAAATCTAACTGATTCTGTGTAGTGAGGGGCAGTTCGGCAGCGGGACTTCAGTCCAAGGCCGAGAATACAATTGCAGAGAGGCAGATAAGCACCAGGAGAGATAACAAAGCCCTTAATAGGGTGGCGCAAAGCTGGCAAGGCTCACGCAAAGCTAGAAGGGGTGACACATTCACTTGAGCAGTTGCGTTGGGGTTTCTGTGATGCAGTTCGGGCAGCCATTTAGTAGATTTATTTCTGAGCCAGGAGGGCCCACGAGGAGGGTGACACATCCACTAGAGGAGGTGATGCAGTCTCAGCGCAGATCTTGTTGTATCCATCGTTACGCAGCACAGGGGACAACGCCGTCACCTGTGGGGTTTCTTCTTTCTGCTATTGGATCAACCAAAATATTTGTCTCCTGATAGAGGTAATTCTGTTGAGGATTTTCTCTGTTAGGTGAGCCGGATTTGTCACCCTCGGTTGTATTCAGAAATCTGCATTATAATATAAACCCTCATAACTGCTACACCGGCTTTCCCGCATTGGGTTTTTCCAGGGACATTTGTCCAAAAATAAGTGTCCTTTGTCTGAATGTGTCACTTATTTTTCAGTACTTGATCTGTATAATTGTGTAGGCTGCAAGGTATTTGCAATAGTATTTTTACTGAAGATTCAGAAAAATAACTTGTAATTTAAATAAGGAAAGTAGGTAACGCAAATCAGATATCTAGAGTACAATTTTTGTGATTGAGATTCAGAAATTTTCACATGGTATCAGAGTTGTTGCAGATCAAATAGAGTTGAAGCCATCAGCGAAAAGACAAAGGAAAATTTGTTGCAGGAAGGCATTTGTCCCGAGCGACAACATTGAACCAGAAATAAGCAAGGAAGGGTGACGCGGTCACCAGAGGGGCTAACGCAAAGCCTGCGTGAGCTAGCTAGGGTGACATTGTAGTTGCAACCAAGGCAGTGAAATGTTTTTTGGGCCATCGCAGAGGTTTTGAGCCTCATTCTTTCTCGTTTCCATGGCTGGAAGAGCAATTCGATTTTTCTTCAGGAGTTGTTGGTGGCGCATTGTTTATGTTGGTGTAGAATAGTGTCTAGTGGGGCTGTGGAAAAGTAGAGGGAAGAAATTCCTGAGAAGACTTCTTGCCAAGAAGTCTAGATCTAGTGTTGATTAGCAGCAAAGAGTGATCGGAGAGGAATGTGTCTGTTGGAATAACGATTGTCGTTAGACCAAAACCCGCAGGCTTTAGTCTCCACTACAATCGCCGGAGTTAGGATCCACGAGAGGCAGTTAGTCCATGTCGTGAAACACACAGGGAGTGTTCAACCCAATGTCCAACAATCTCTCCCCCGCCCCCAATGCGAATCGGGTGAGTTTCAAACTCGAGACCTATCGCTCTGATACCAATTGTTGGAATAACGATTGTCGTTAGACCAAAACCCGCAAGCTTTAGTCTCTACTACAATGTCCAGAGTTAGGATCCACGAGAGGCGATTAGTCCATGTCGCAAAACACACGGGGAGCATTGAACCCAATGTCCAACAGTTTCGACATCAGTTGGAAAAAGGATTTCTGAGAAGGAAATCAATTTTCAGAGGGAGCTTGTTCCTTAGAGGGTTTCTGTTGTGCAGGTAAATCCCCTCTGCAGATAGAGGTGATCCCTCTAGCCCTAGAGTGGGTCTAGCAACAAGGGAAACAAGTTGGACTTTCAGACTCCTAGCTAATAAATGAAAACTAGTTAAGATAGATGACCTACCTTGGTCCAACGCTTTTCTTGTCATTTGCAACAGTGATCCGCTGATCTTTGTCTTCACACGTCGCGGTCTTTCAGTGGAAATATCTGTGTACCTGCACAAGGATCAAGTGAACGATGACAACATACGAAAACATATTTTCATTCATAAATATTTGATTGGTCAAGGAGAATCGAAACACTTTGCATATTATCAAACACAAAATTGGAACCAAAAAACCAGTCTTGTATTAAAGATAGAGAGAAGAAGTTTACAACCAAAAAGCCTTGATGTTGCAGCCTCCTTCAACGGGTCTAGTCAAACGCGTCTTAAGGATTCGTCGAGAATCAGACTCGGCGAGGCAATGGGCCTAAACTCTCTCTCGACAATGGATTCCTCTCTTCTCTATTCTCATACCAGCTATAGTAAGGATTGTTCAACTAGCTAAAACTATGTGAGAAGGATGTATTTATAGGAGAGGAGGAGGTGGTTTGGGATCCCTCATAAGGTGGAAGTGAGGCCTTATCCTTCGGGGATTTTCTCAAATGTAGGAAACAAGAAGCCAAAGGAAGGACTTTGACGTTATTCAGTCGAACAAACCATGATGACTCCGCTCATAGTTTGGTTGGGCATGGAAACTTCATTTCTATTTTTAAAAACTTTCCAAAATAAGCTCGGTGCGGGCAGTCCACTGAGACAAAGCGCCAATGGGCGCGAGGCCCAGTGCTAATTTCTCTATGGGCACAAGGCCATAACTGCCTACCAGTGCCAACCCAAAATCATATGTTTTTTAGAGTCTGCTCCAAGAATAGTCAACAGAGGAAATGTTCTTCACATGCCAAGGGATGCAATGACACTTTTTGCAAGGTATGACAATACATAGAAGTCACTGAAATGGTCCTTCAATATTCGGGATGGGGATTACAGGGATGGTGACGAAATACTGTGTAACAGATGTCCCCTAAAGCATGAGGTCCAAGAGAGAGGGAGGAGTGAAATGCTTTATGAGAACATGTTCAAACCAAACACCGCCGTCGGAAGACCTGCAAGTAAAAGCACAACTAATATCTCTCATACATGAATATGTGGCATGGGCGCAGCCATCCATAATAGAGTACAGATAAAAATAAGATCTGAGGTATGGATGCAGCCATCCAACAAGAAGGATCAAGAAATAGACTCAGGCATGGTCACAGCCATCCAATCAAAAGAGTCATGCATATAGTCATGATAAACCAAATTATCTCGCAACCTTGATTTTATCAGACAAAACCCAGGGTCTTGCACTCCATCTCGACTCGAACGGGTACAAATTCAAGCATGTGAATGAGTGAGCTGAAGTCGAACATGCAAGAAAGTCACCTAATTACCAGCCAATGATGAAAGTTGTTAAGAAGCGTGAGAGAAACCACCAATAATGACAATGGCTCTTAAGGTACAACTAGTGCAATCCACAGAATGTGAACAATGAGTTGGCGTTGAACACTCGCGGAATCACTTGATCGAAGGCCAATGATGAAGACTTGTCATCGAATGCAAAGAACTTGCCATTGATGCATGCAAGCTCCAAGGTACCGGAAGGGAGTCTCTAGATCAGTTTCTTGGATAATGAGCTGAATTTGACAGGAAGTGACCTGGTCGAAGGAGGGCCATAATGTTTCCCTCATCATCGACACGAGACAGAGGAACAAGATGATAGTGAATCAGGACCAAATAGGGGATCAGGGATTGAAAACTGCAGAAGGAAACTTCTCTTGAACATATGGCTGACACGATTCCGAAATTTGGCAGTATTTGACATCAGGGGATCTAAGGTCATGATGACGTGGCAAAGAGCAAATGAGAGGTCAAAACAGATTACCCAAACCCATGGAGGCAAAAAATGACAAAATGGGATGTCCCCAACCCGACAAGAATGCAGATGAGTGTCATGTTCAAGAGTGACATACTGCCGACAAGACTGAGAAATGTTTCCATTTTCCCCCACTATTGCTGGCGAGTACCCCAATTATTTTTGGAAACAACCCTGAAGGGGATAGCATGTGCTTGTCATATAAGTTTGTCCTTCGAACAAATCCATCCTAGCACATTTTACAAGCCCTAGGAAGGAGGAACTTGGTTACATTATGGTGACAGTTTCCGATCTCATGTAGTTTTAACGAGTCTGACAAAGGAAGAACTCGGCATCTTTTCATGTTTAGAGAGTTTGCAAAGAAGCGGAAAAGAAAACTCCAGCAGGTCCCTTTTCGTGGGTAGTCTCACAGATCCGAGAAGGTAAAAAAGTATGTTTGAGAGAACCTCTTAGTCACAATAAGCTAAGGTATTCCTTTTTCATAAATAATCTATCCCAGCACGAAAAAGGGGTAAATGTATACTGGGTAGATATCGTTTCGCAGCCTTTAACGAGTTCAAAACGACAAGAGTCTCGGCAATCTTTTCAGTTATTAGGAATTTTGCTTCTGTGATCCATAAAATGTGTAAGAAATTTTTTCGGTGAAAATCACATGTAGGGAATTTTTGCCAACACATTTCGAACCAACCAGTGTGGTTCATCATCAGGACAAGATGAGAAATCTGAACCAAAAAACCAGATTAAATAGATAGGAAAGCTCCAACTAGTCGTTTGTAACATAACGGCTAGTTTGACTAAATTAATAAATTAAATTAATTTCGACAGTTAGAAAAGAGTTGAAAGATGACTCCAGGGGTGACTTTTTAGTGTTTTTATCGAGTTCAAAAAAGTATGAAATGCAACTTGTTACTTCATCACCGTCATGTTGAGGACCTGTGGCACAAGAAACGCACGTAAAACCCACTTTTCGAGATAAAATAGCAAAATAATCGAGAAATATGCTCAAAAAACCTAATTAGGGTTCTAAAAAGTTTATAAAATGCCAAAAATAGTAAAAATAAATTACTTTTTACTTTTACCTATTGTGAGCATTTTTTACCCTTTTTCATTGTGATTTTGCAGAGCTGATAGCGGACAATCCAGAAGGCCAATCGTGAATCCATCTTTTCTAGGTAAGAGCTCATATCCTTGCCTACATTTTGATATAAATTTCATTGCCTGCAATCCATTTATTAGAGTTGTGGAGAGATTTTAGTTCAAATTAGGGCGCGGCGGTCGGCGTGGGTATCAGGCATGGACTCGCGCCAACCTACCTTGAATCCAAATGGGGGCGTGCCAACTGCGGCCACGAATTTTAGCTTAGAATTCAACTAATTAGCCCATTTTAAACACTTCAATAGCAAATAATTTGACTAATGACAACCACATCGATGTTTTGCAGGTGTGAAAAAGCAATATGGTGATTGAATGGAAGGAAAGAGAACATGGTGAAGAAGACGAGGAAGCCTTGGGAAATGTAAGATGCATGGATGTACTTAGGGATTGCGGGCTTAAAAAATTCTTCATGGCACCATGTCTCAGAGCTCAACCGGAGATATTACAGTACCTGATCAGTGTATGGGACATTGATCGGGAAAGATTCATAATTCACGATCAGGAGCTAGAGATTGAGGTCTCGGATGTTTACTTCATAACTAGATTGTCACGGGGGGGGGGGGGGGGAGGAGGGCAGTACCAATCTTGATAGGTACCCGGCCCACAATGGAAAACATGAGCATGGTCATTGACAGAGTGTGCCAAGGGGCAAGGAAAGGATCCAAAAGCGGGAAGGTGGATATCCAAACTATTCCTGATCTGGCACTAAAAGTAGTGTTGCACACCATCACACGAGCTGCTACTTCTTGTAGTAGATTGTATGGCACCAACTCTCTACAACTGACAGAGGCGGTAACGAGCAATATGAAACGCCAATTGATAAAATGCAAGAATGGTAAGATGAAACAGTTTGGCTATGGGTCCATCCTGGTACCATTCATCTTGGAACGGCTACCAATTTTTCAATGTCAGGAAGTGATAGTTCCTACACCACCAGCCCAAGAGCCACGGATGGTCTGTTGGGCGGCTTTGATGCCAAGATCAGGAAGCGGTCAACAGATGTCCTGGAGACCAGAGTTTTTTGAGTGGCTCCATCGACAACTAATTATCGTGGAGGACTAGCCCTATTCTAGCACAGACTTTACTGGTGATGCGGATCTCCCACTCCCAACAAGAGAGGATTGGGATGAAGCATTAGGTAAGACTCATTTTTTTATTTTGATGAGTATTATGATTTTTTTATTATTATATATGTTTTGATGTTAATCCATGTATTTGCATATGTTGGCCCAGAAAGACCTGCAGGAATGTCTCTAATAGCACGGAGGATTCCTCATGATTTTGATGTGGCCCCTCATGGTGAGGAAAGCGAGGAGGAGGAAATCGTACGCAATCTGGAGGGACTCACCAGTAGAATCCCAGACTATACGATATTCAATGATGTTCCTCGTGTGTACCCGAGACACACTGCGGGGGTGTCAAACCGTGTTCACCGCTTATTGAGGCAGCTTGTGCAGGCAGTGACATGCTACCATGAGCATCATGCCGACTAGACACCTAGGCTTTTGTTTCTGCATATTTTTTGAGAGACATGATGTCTCGGGATGTAACCAAAACATACATATTTTTTGAACTTATGATGCACGTGGATGCAAACACTCGATATATATATATATAGACATATATATATATATATATATATATATATATATATATATATATATATATATATATATATATATGCCTATTTTCCTGTATGAATCTTATCATGTGATGATGATGTTTTACAAATTACGCAAATGTCTATATAATACAATATTGGCTATTGTATCAGTTAACGCATTCATTCGTCTAGGAATATATTGATATGTGATGTAATCAAAATGTATTTCTATAAACGAACACGCAAGTACAACTTTAAGATTTGAGGATTTCTACTAGAATAATGCCCATTAAGTTGAAGAACAAAAAGTTGAGAGTCTAGGTTAACAATCAATGCACGAATGTCGAGAGCAATGGCCTTGGTTAAGAGTTCAATGACAGCACTATATTCAGTGACATTGTTTGTGGTTCGTCCTAGGCAAATACCTTTAAGGTCTATCAACTCACCATCCGAATTATAAATCACCCAGGCTGCAGAAGACAGATTATGGGTACTGCGAGAGGCACCATCCGCAAAACCAACATAAGGAGTAACAGACATCTGCACAATAAGCAACGACACAATAAGCAAGAAAACCACTCGCAAAGCACACCACGCCAAAAAATGTACAAAAAAAAAAAAAAAAAGACGTATATACAAAAGAAACATGCACGAGAAACTCATGCATAGTATTTTTTGAGATACAACCCATTTCTAGGCTGATCCTGAGGGTAACCTTCATAATCAATTAGCTCATAAGCCTCGTTCTGCAAAACACGCTTAACAATATAGGGCCCATGCCACATGGGTTGGAATTTGCCTGCCCCCAGCTTATCGTGAGCTTGGTTGTACAGGAGGACGAGGTCTCCTTCTACAAAGGAACAAGGGGAAACTGATTGGTCAAAATGAGCTTTGACTTGCTTTTTCTGTGCTTCTATGACAAGAGCAACAAAGCGACGAGTTTCATCAAGCCTCTCTAAATATAGAAGACGCTCTTCTTCTGGTGAAGTATTAGGCAGCAATTCAACAGCTATCTTGAGAGAAGGGATTTCACATTCAATCGGAAGGGTAGCTTCCAGACCATAGACAAGCTGGAATGGAGTGAATCTGGTCACATCCTTCACTGAGGTTCAGTAAGCCCAGAGAGCTGAAAACAACATGAGATGTCAGTTTGACTTGTGCATCCCAATCGTACGTTGAAGCATAGTGATGAGAACCTTGTTCACGGCTTCAACCTGGCCATTGGCTTGAGGGTAGTACGGTGTTGAGCTGTCGTGACGCAGACCGAACTTATAAGTCAACTCAGCCATCATGTAATGATGAAAATGAGAACCATGATCGGTAACAATGGCTTGAGGGACACCAAACCTAGTAATGACATGATTGAATAGAAAATTTGCAGCTATCTTACCGTCAGCTGTAAGTGTAGGCATTGCTTTGGCCCATTTCATGAAGTATTCAATGGCTACGATAATATAAGCATGCCCCCTGGCCAAGTGAGGGTTACACGTCATAAAATCAATGCCCCACTTCGCAAAGGGACCAACGGTAATGACAAGATGAAGTTGTGTGGGTGGTTCGCGCATCTTGCGCTGATAAATCTAGCAATCGTGACACTTACAGACAGCAACAATGCAGTCTTTAAAGATGGTGGACCAGAAATAGCCAGCATGAAGAATCTTCTCTGCAGTAGCATATCTAGACATGTGACCGCCACAAGCACCAAAGTGGAAATCACTGAGGACCTTTTCAGCCTCCTCGAGAGTCAAACACCGGCGAAGAACAGAATCAGCTTCGATGTGGTAGAGAGTATCTCTGACTATGCGATAAGGCTATGAATGATGGCGGATGCGTCGACAAGCATCCTTCGTCAACTCAAATTGGAAGGTGGAAGTCTGAAGATATACGATGATATCATCATACCAAGGATCGAGGGTGCTAATAACAAAAAGTAAGCCGTCCGGAATGCGTTCCTCGGAACTAGATGGAGCAGAATCAGAAGGGAGAGAGAAAATCAAATCGGCAAAAACCAATGACTTCTTCGATTAGCGATAGTAAAATCCAAATCTAACTCTTGGAGGATAACAATCCACTTCGAGTATTTGCCCCCCAGTAATTGACAAGTCAATATGTAAGTCATGGGGTTGCAATCAGAAATCACGGTCACTGTGCGTAACAGAATATAGTGACGAAAACATTGAACAACTTGAACAACAACCAATGCTAACTTCTCGACATGTGCATAACGTATTTCAGTATCGAGAAGAGTACGAGACAAATAGTAAATGTTGTGCTCGTCACCATCATCATCGTCTTGTACCAGAACCATGGCAATAGTACTAAACGCGGCAGCAAAATAGAGGGTGTAATCACAATGATAATTGGGAGGACGCAATAGAGGAGCATTGATAAGCAACATCTTCAGTGCATCAAAGGATTTTTGGGCAATCTCATCCCAGAGGAATGGGACACCTTGCTTAAGTAATCGCGTAAAGCCTTTGGCCACTTTAGCATAGTTCGGTATAAAACGGCGCAGGAAGTTAGCTTTCCCTTGCAGACTCTGTAGCTGATGTAAGGAGGAAGGAGAGGGGAGATTAATAATAGCTTCAACTTTGAGGGGATCGAGACGAAGTCCATCTTTAGAGACGATAAACCCTAAAAGTCTACCGGAATCAACGCAGAAAATGCACTTATGTGGATTGAGCCGAATGTTATAGCGTATACAGCGAAGAAATATTTGACGGAGATGATCTGGGTGGTCTTTACGCTTAGCCGAATGAGCCGGAAGATCATTCAAATAAGGTTGAACAATGCGTTTGATATCATGGAAATCATATGACATTGCTCTTTGAAATGTAGCCTCAACATTTTTAAGACCAAAGGGAGCTTTTTATAGGCGAAAGTACCCCGAGGACAGATAAAGGCGGTCTTGTGTTGATCAGTCGGAAGAATATTGATCTGGTTGTACCCAGAAAATCCATCCATAAGGGAAAAGATCTCACTCCCCACATAGTCATTAATGATCTGATCAATAAAAGGAGTGGGATAATTATCCTTAGCGCAAGCACGGTTGATATCACGGTTATCTACACAAACACGAATAGTACCCTATTTCTTATCCACATGAACAATATTAGAAACCCATTGTGTCAAGGGAATTGGATAAATCAAACCAGCTCTAAGAAGTTTTTCAACTTCACCTTTAATAGCGGCCGCCTTTCTAGGGTTCAGAGGATGAAGACGCTGGCGAACAGGCTTCGCACCAAGATAAGTAGGAATCTCATGCACCACTATACTCGGGTCAATGCCAAGAATTTCTTCGTAATACCAAGCAAAAACGTCGTGAAAATCGCGGAAGAGAGTAGTATAGACCTCAATCTCATTGGGAGAACAGGTCACCCAAATATGGATGTTCTCGACAACCCCCGGTTTGACGGAGATGTCGATAGGAATTGTTTGCGTGAGGTTTCCCAAGTTACCTTCTGCAAATACTTCGTGTGTTAGGATGGGCGTCTGAAGCGGATGAGAAGGAACTTGAGAAGCAAACTTCTCAAGACAAGTATACATGGCCCCAAGGCCAGGCATGAACGAGGAACGATGATGACAATCGTCCCAAGGAGGATCCTTAAGAGACATAATTTCCATGATGGCCTCATCAATGGGAAATATATCGTTTAAGGGATCTGGCGAATCTGAAGTGCCGAGCCAAGGGGATTGAGAATAAGTGTCAAGAGACATACTCAAAGGAGCATGATCAGAGGGCGGAGGGGCGGAAGCTGAAATAAGTTCACAATAATCAATTTCTATTGGGCTTAACAGTAGCAAGTCACCAAACAAATCAATCTGCTCGGGCAAAGGGATGACCCACGGATCAGAAGCCCTAGAGATCATGTTAACCTGAGCAGTGTTGGGTGGAGGAAGAGGAAAAAGACCCATGAGGGCAGGATCTTTGAAACGACCCGACCTATGCTCTCATAAGGCGTAGGAATACGATCTACATATGGGACATTGCTCTTGGAAGACGAAGAAGTGAAAAAGGTCAGCTGATCGACATTGATAATCTTTCCTTCGTGCGGAAATCAAAGAACACGAAAGAGAGTGGACGGAATGCACAGCATGGCATGAGTCCAACTGCAATCGAGGAGAAGATTGTAATTGAGCTCGACGTCAATGACTTCAACCTCAACGTTAATTGTTCTTCCTTCTAACATAATAGGTAAACTAGAGAGAACACTGAGAGGGAGAGATTCCCTTCCATCAAAAGCTTCTAAAGTGTTTGGAGATGAAGTGAGGGCTAGAGAGCCAATGAATTTCCAGCAAGAAGATGGCATGACGCATGTAGATGCACCCTTTTCCACGACCACTCGATGGACATTCTTTCCATTAATCCCAACTTGGATGATCAGCGCAAGCTGGTGAGGGAGTCGTGGGACGAAATTTTCCAAATTGAAAGTGATAAGGCTCGAACCAGTGGGATAAACCCCACTAATGGCAGATAACAAAGCCTTTCATTGAGACAGACAACTCTGAAGTACTTCCAATGCAGACATAGCAGATGGTGCATGAGCTAAATCCTCAACAATATTGTAATGTTGGCCGCACGAGCGTTAGGATTGTAGGAAGACTTACGAAGTACACCTTTGGAATGTGGTCGTACAATGGGCTCAGTACTAGGCCTTTCAATCTGAAGAGGGCCAGAAGCAGGAAGGGGAGGAGGACCATCAATGATTTCCTTCCCTACTGCCTGATGCAGTTTGATATAATCTTTCAATCGGGTAGAAATAGAAACAGATGCAGAACCGTTCATCATGAAAACCTGAGAGCCAAATGGGGTGGAGGACTGAGGTTTCTCCACCAATTGAGTTTTCTATGATGGGAAAGGTTCTTTAAGAATAGTCGGAGTTCCTTGGGTGTCTTTGAGTAATCGACTCACTTCGGCCCGTTGGGGACAGTCCTTGGTGAAATGCTCTTCATCACAAATCAAAAAAGGGTACTTCGGGTTTCATTGTGAACCATCCTTAGCACAAGATTTCTGAGAATCTTGTTTCGGGGTATCGGCTTTGGCTTTACCTTTACCCTTGTTTTTACCTTTGGAAGTTTTATCCGCCGGATTGGAATGGACAGCATTCACTTCTGCGGTTTTACCAGAATTCGGAGGTGGCTGAGAAGCAGTATCATGGGAAGTAGTAGATTTTTTCTTCGCAGGATTTGGAGAAGACTTCCAAGAAGTCTGAGACATAGAACCAATGATACCATCGACAGATGGTGTCGCCGGTGCTTTGGAAGTTCCAGGTCGAGGGGCATCAGGCAAGAGTTCAGACAATGTGCCAGACTGAGAGTACACGAGATCAAGGTACTGGACATGAGCAATGGCTTGTTCCTCAGTAACACATGCCTCCATAGCAATGTCCTTAGCAATCGGAGCAACAAAGGAGGTAGTGAACCAATCAGTTAGAAGCTGATCAGGAATCTCAAACTTGATCAAATGACGACGATGCCTCCATTCATGAATATGATCAGAGATATGAGTAGCTCGATCTTGCTTCAAGGATGTGAGGAGGTGTGTCCCAGTTTCATACCGAACTGGTAACTGAAAGTGTGTGAAAAATGCCATGGCTAAAGAGTTGAAATCTTGTAAGACGTCGCGAGATAGTTCAATGTACCACTTAGCAGCGGCACCAATGAGAGTTCTTTGGAAAAGACAAGGTCGAATGGAATCGTCAACCCAAGAGTTAGAGGAGCACCAAAGATGGTATGTCATAACATGTGCTTGGGGTCTTCTCCGAACTTGCCCTCAAATTTGGGACAATCGCCTAGAATTTTAGTCAGAACTGGAGGCCAATACAGATTATGAAGGATAGGATCGTTCATCAACTTCGACACGTCGGGCAGTTCCAACGTAGCAATGAAAGGTAATTGAGGATTCAAAGGCATTGCAGGTCGTTGATAAAGACCATTATTAGGATTCCACCCAGTTTGAGAGAAATTATGCCCCCATATGTTTTGTCCTGGAGGATTCTGTCCATAAGGGTTATAAGCCTAATAGTTCTGCCCATACATGGGTTGAGGACCAGGATATTGATTCTAAGCATACCACTGAGGTCCTGTCTGAGCAACTTATGGATTTTGTTGTGGAATGTAAGCAGTGCCTTGAGGTGCATTATACAACACTTGAGTTTGACCTTGAGGAAGAAACGCAGTGCCTTGAGGCGCACTATATACCATCTGGGATTGACGTTGAGGAATGTAAGTAAAGCCTTGGGGCGCACTATATACCACCTGAGATTGACCTTGGGGAATGTAAGTGGCACCTTGAGGCTGAACGAGTTGCCCCTGGGGTGCAGGTTGACCCGGATACTATGGTTGGACAAGCTATCCCTTCGGAGCAGGTTGGCTTGGATGCTGAGAGCCACCGGGTTGCCCTTGTGGAAAAGGTTGGCCCGATGGTTGGGATGGGCCAGGTTGCCCCTGAAGACCAGGTTGACCCAGCGCAGGACCGTAGGGTTGTCCTTGTTGTACAAAAGTTTGGCCTTGTTGAACGTAAGGTTGGTGTTGTTGCACAAAAGGTTGTCCCTGTTGAGGATAGATCTGCCCCCTGGGAACATAAGATGCTCCCTATTGAATATGAGGTTGACTAGCAGGACCGTAGGGTTGTCCTTGTTGGACCGAAGGTTGTCCATGTAAGGGTTGTCCTTGCAAACCATAAGGTTGTCCCTGTGGACCAGAGGGTTGTCCCTGTTGGACCGAAGGTTGTCCCTGTAAGGGTTGTCCTTGTGGACCATAGGGTTGTCCCGGTTGGTATACGGTTTGATTAGGATCAATCGGAGGCAAATAGATGCGATTACCGTACATGTCATAATGATGCAGAGGATTACCAGAAGTTTGCAACTGCTAAGAACCCTGAGAGGCGAAATTATGTTGTTGAATGGCCAATAGATACTCATCGAATGTAAAATCGCTAGGAATGGAAGTAGAAGCCATAGGCGCACTACTAGCAGGTTGGGTTCCTGCAATGTGAGGTTGTGATCCACTCACGGTGGGCCTAATAGGCATCGTGGGATTAATAAAAATGGACCTATGAACAGCAGAAGACGCTGACAATGACTGAGTCATACTAACAACCGGTGCGGATGAAGCTACACAGACAGTGGGTCAGATAGGAACAGAGTTACAATATTCGATGTCATGGGAGTCGAGGGTGATGCCCTCAATACCGAGATAGCTGAGCTTCCTGAGGGAGTCGGTGTATCGAACCATATCGGGTTCTGATATAATGATGCAATGCCAGAAATGATCAGACCCAAAGTACGATAACCGCGCGGAAGAGATACCGGTTGTGAGGAAGGTTAACCTAAGACATAAGGAAAGTTCTCCGGAGGGAGCTGATGATCTCCTGTAGAAACATAAAGCTCTTCACTACTAATGGGACTCGAAGAATCCATGTCAGATGAAGCCATTTGATCGTCGACAAGCTGACGAGTAGAGCCAAGTAAAGCAGTGGCTAGTAAAGATGGTTCCGAAGAGGAGGGAAGTCGTCCTCGTTCCCAAAACCAAACCAAGCATCTCGAGGTTTCCAATTGATATCAAATGGCTCGTCAAGAGGGGATCGGGTAGTGAAAGGTAATATACTCGAAAGAATAGACTGCCAGAAATCAACAGACCTAGTGGGCTGAGATGCTTCCGAAGAAACTTCAGGAGAAGGATCGCCACTAGGAGGTAATGAAGAGGATGACGAAACTGGTTGTTCCGCCACTGTGACTATTTTTCAAAACAGAAGAGAACAGAGATGACCAATTCGAGGCTTCAAGATCAAACACTAAGGAATCACTTAAGAATGAGCCAAGAAAATATATTTAATGGGCATGTGATCGTGGGCAATTGATTTTATGACATTGAAACAAAACTCTGTCGTTTCATATTTTAAGAGTCAAGAAACAGGCAAAAGGTGACTCTAGTCACTTTCATGTTGAAACGAGCATGAAAGGACAAGTGCTGGAGGATCTTTTCAATTTTAGAGAGTCACAAAAATACCAAAATGACTACTCAAGAAATATAAGCAAGAGGGTGTACCAAGTTTCCGTGAACTGCAATATACACCTTGGTGATCAAATGTAAGAGAAATGACCAAGGACTTGACGTACATGCAAGCAGTCTCCCTGAATGTTGTGTTCGGTGTATCATGGCTACAAGGCGACAGACTCGGCTTCCTATGGATAAAGGGTGTTAACCTCGTATGCACGATTGTACAATAGTGTGGATGTCATGGTGAATTCGCACAAGATTACTTCAATTGGCTCACTCACCAAAGCCAAAGGCGGGAATAAAGTCAGGCAAGAGGTTGAAGAATACTTGGACTAGCTCAGGAAGATCGCTACTAAGGAATATCTAGAGGTAAACATGCGTAATATGTTGAAGTACATTGGTGGCCCTGTCCAGATCATTACCATGTTGCCCCCACTAAAGAAGGAAACTCAAACTGGCTCCAAGACAGTGTATGAGGATGTAATGGAGGCCTAAGTCCGCTTCCAACCTGATCCCACCACACATTTTGGGAATTCATCGCACAGAACAAAGCTTGGTACCACGATGTGACCGAGAAATTGCAACTCGAATTGGTTGAGCTAGAGTTTCCCCAAACTCAAGCTTGACTTGTTTTGTCTTATTAGGTTTTCTAGTTGACTCTACCCAATTTTGTCTTATATGGGTATGCGAAATATTGCAATATTCTTTTGTAATTAATTGTAAGTGAAGTTCCAAGTGTCAATTGTGGAATGTGAAGATTCATTTTGTAATGAATTCTAAAGGTCGTGGTTGAAAGAAGTCAAAGAGTCACGAGGGAATTCTAAGAGACACAAAGGGGATATTATTAGTCACCTCATTTGTTATAAATATGCCATCATAACTCATGTAAGGGGCTTTTGGTTGAGCTTTTGGATTAGGATCAAAAGCTTGAGAGTTTTGTTGAGAGCCTTGGCTTCTCCTTAGCATAGAGGGACTTTCTTTGGAGGAGAAGGTTTTGGCTTCATGTTCCACTATTGGGACTAGTGGTTTGGAAATTCTATATGTATGTTTGGTACTTTCACTTTAATAAAAGCTCAGAGCCAACACATTTTCATGCATATGTTGTGAATATAGGAGGACTGCTCTTTTTATTTTTATGATATATGTTATTTCATTTACGTTAATGCTTATGAACTATTTCATTTGCATTAGTATGAATCTTGTTGAATGTTTGTTGTTGTATATTTCAATCATTGTTATTTGTGAACTGTTTTGTAGGCTAACTTATGATTCCTTTTATTCTCATGTGTTCCTTTCAAGTTGCGTACTATTACAGGCTTATAAGGAGCCCACTCACTTTCCCTTTGTCATGTTAGAACCTTTCATGCATTTCACTTGACTCTTCACAGGTTTATACACTTGTTTCACCAAATTCACGAATACATCATTCTATGCATTATTGCAGCCAAGGCATACCACTAAAACCCATTATTTTGGTAATTGGGTCGTATTTTGGATGGGGCTCCTACTCCAAATAGTGTGTGGTCTAATTGGGACTTCATATCAGGGAGACCCCTTGAATGTTGGCAAGTCCAACATTGTCAACATTTTTGGCACTAGAAGGAGGGCCATATGGCAATCTGCACTAGTGACGTATGTTTGAATTTCACTTATCATTATGTTATCACAAAATTGGACCTGATAGGCTGCTTGATCAGACAATCTAATGTAACTATTTCAAACCTAATCTTTTGACTGAGGCTTAGCCTCCTTAGCCTGAGAGGGCTCTCTCAAGGGTTAAAGATATGGATAAAAATATAGATGGCTAACTCTATTTAGGAAATAAACTGATAAAATGATAGATGTAGGCTGAGAATCACATTAGCATGTATACATTGGGCTTATGGAGTCAAAACAATTCAGTAATTCAGTGAATCTACTTAACATGGAAGTTGAGGCATATCAGAGTTTTAGTCATAGAGTACACACACATGAAACTGTAAAAACATAGTCAGTTCACTTATATAGGGAGTCAGAGCATCTAATAGATGAATTCTGAGTAATATAGATGAACACCACTGCAAATGAGATATATAAGAGATGCAAATAGAATAGGAAAACACTAAAACTCCTTCTAAATCTCAAGTTGGTCAAGTAGAAGATCTCTGTATTAGCTGAAAACCAGTCAATTCACAACAAGCACAGTTTTGCCAAAAATGTCCAACCCTTGACAAATTCGACCTCTTGGTCTTTAATAGACATCTTACAACATGAGATGATATGCCTCTAGGCTAGATACATTGAATTTTTGTCCCTTGACACCTTGCATAATCATAAAACATGGAATTTATTACAAAAAGACACCTATCCTACTTAACAATCCTATTCCAGAAAGGACTCAAACTCTTTATCACTACCTATAACAACCTTATCTATTTGAATTTACATCATTACCAAGTGTATCATATTTCTTCATGACCACTTTGCTGACCTCCACAAAAGTAAGAAACAGTACCCTGTTTTTTAGGCATAATACCTTTTGCATTCTTTGAACATTCTGACCATCATTTACTCTTCATTTTGTGGTCCCTGGTTGTTGGAAGTTGGCTTCACACGTCCCATAACTCCTCCCTAGCCTCCAGCTAAAACCGCTTTAAACACTACTCAAAACGCTATAATGTCCTGCGCTACGAAAACACAGCAGTTTCGTAGCACTGCCATTTCAAATGTTTATCCTCCAAAAACTCAATTTTTTCCTCTACATCACTTTAATTACCATTTAATACATCTCCCATAGCAAATTCAGTTTTTAACTCAGCCTTCAACCCTTTAAAATCTGATCAAAATAAGCAAGAAAAGAAACTACAGCAGTTTCGTAGCGCTTTTCTGCTTTTTTACACTGAATGCGCTACGAAATTGTTGCGTATGCAGATTCTTCAAAAAATTTCCAAGTGAAAACTGTGTTTGCCTCCAAAACTCAAAACATAACCTTTCCTCAATATTTATAATTCATACAAACTGTAAACCCACTTCATTCTAATTTTCTTGAGGTTCCTTCTTCATTTACACTTGGTTGAGCTATTGGTTCTTCTATGACTGTCATTTTAATGCCTCTTCTTTTTAAATCATCATGAATTAACTCTAGTTGTTGCTCTAAATCCTTCACCTGGTTTTTAAGTCCTCTGTTAGTAGCTCTTAGATGAGTGTTTATTATTCTGACAAACTTAACTTCTTTTATTGCTGGAACTGTCCATTTGAAAAATTGCTTTGTATTACTTAGTTTTCAGAAGCAGAATCAACTTGTCCTTCCCACATTGCCTTCATTCTTTTAAACTGTACTTTCTCAGCACTGTGTTTTCTAGCTCTCTTTTTCATGACAACAATTTCCTGGTTTTCCAACCTTAATTTCTCCTCAAGGCGCTGAAACTCTGTTTTCTCTATCATTTTCTCTTTTCCCCTTTTTGTTCTGCTGATTACATGCTTCACTGTAGGTGATGAAAGATCAACAATTTCTTTAGGAGATTTAACTGTCTCAATGGGTATTTGAACCTCCTTGATGCTCTCTATCAATTTCCTAGCATGCATTGTCATAGGCTTTCTTGCTTGAAAAATGAAACCTGCATCTTCCCCCTCAAACTCTAGCCTCTTTGCAGACTTGGCGTATTTGAACCTCCTTGCTGCTCTCTATCAATTTCCTAGCATGCATTGTCATAGGCTTTCTTGCTTGAAAAATGAAACATGCATCTTCCCCCTCAAACTCTAGCCTCTTTGCAGACTTAGCCTTTTTCAGCTTATGCTCATCTTCCCCAATGAACTCAGCTTGGACAATGGGTGTTTCTTCTATGCAATAGCATGAAGAATATCCTCTAGATTCCCCTTTGTTACTGGGTTGTCTTCTGTAGCAACTTTATTTCCTTTCAATGCCACTGCTTGGCTTCTAGTTACTCTTTTGGTCACCTGTTTGCTAACAGCTTGTTTCTGTTTTGCATCTTTGACAACCTTTGATCTCTGTTTTGCAGGTGGACGAGTTGGTGTATCAAGCATTTGCATTTGCTCTGGCCCTTTCTCAGTTTGCTTTCTTGGCTTCACTCTTGTAGTTGCTTTTGGTTTTGCAACCATAGGTTGGCTTGGTTCTGCTGCTGGTGATAATGGAACTCCTTTAGCTTTAGGGTTTCTTGCAGGAGTTAGGGTTTCCAACTCAAAACCATTTATAAACAAGAATGATGACCAATCTCTTCCTATCTTCTGAAGTTCATCTAAAATTAATAATTTCATTAAGCAATGATGAAATAAGGATGTTTCACTCCCTTCAGATTTTTCCTGCACCTTATCAGCCATCTTCCCAAGAATCCTATGCAGATAAAAAGGTAAATCAAGTGAAATCTTACCAGTGAAGTGTAAAAGAAATTTGAAATGATATGAATAAACCTTGTGATATCTGCCTTCACAGGTAAAATATTTCTGAATGTTGAGCAGCGGTTTTGAGTAGTTATCTTTGATGCAGCTTCTAGGGATAGCATTATTAAGGTCCATGTCTGTGTGCTCAGGTTTCATGAACTCTTTACACCACTCCATATCAAATTTGAACCCTTTGAACCAGGTTTCTTGACCTCTTGGTATCTCTATAACGGCAGCAATGACCTCTGGTGTAATAGACACACTAAGCATCCCGACTTTAGTGGTTGTTCCATTGAAATTCATAGAAAATTCCTTGGATACTTGTGTGTGACAGCCTTGCAACTTCTCACAAAACCGTAGGCAACCTACTCTTCTGAATGCTTCCATCACTGTTGGGTCTTCAATTATTGCCTTCATGTCTTCAGGTTCATGCCTTAAGCACTGTCCTCCTCTGTGAATTTTTCTTTCCTCTGCCATATTCTTCAGGAAAGCTTTCAGCCTCGCTTGAACAAATCTTTCAGCCTCGCTTGATATGGGTGTATTAAAACCTTTGTATGAACCAGCCACAGGTTTGGCTTGAAACTCAAAGCTCAGACATTTCGAATGGAGGCAAAAGGATGAGAATGACTAATTTAGAAAGATTTTGAAATTTTAAATGTCCTCTCATAACTAAAATGATGCCTCATTCATAACCTATAATGACCATGATAACTGCAAACGTGGGTGTGTACTTCAATTTCATCATTACATGACTCAACATGCCACTATCCTACCCTTTCCCAATGGTTTTTGACATTTTCCAACTCAACTGACAAGACAGTTACAAAATCGCACTTTTGTAGCGCCTGCAGTGTAATTTTTCCTGTTTGCGCTACGAAACTATCAGCATTTTCGTAGCGCAAAACGACTTTTTTTAACAAGTGGTGCTACGAAACCGCGGTTTCTCGACTAGATGGAAAGTTTTGATGAAGAAACTTAGGGAAATGAAATGAAACCAAAAATGATGAATGTTTGACATGAAAGAGCTTTAAAGAAGGCTTTATTTGAAACTTAGGATGAGCTTTAAACTATAAAAAATCTAAAACCTTCCCTTGATCAAACCTAAATTGACTCATAAAACCCTATTTTGATCCATGAAATTTTGTAACCTTGTCAAAATGATGTTTTGAATTTTTTTGGGTGATAACACATTAAATGGCTTCTTCCCATATCTTTACCCCAGCATGTTTTTCTAGTGTTGTAAATTTGAAACTGCCTATGGGAATAATTCATGACTTTTCTAATTTAAAGTTTGATGGCAAGCGTGGAAAAACCATTCTCGAGCACACAACTAGTTATCTTGAATTTTGCACTCATCACGGAATTCATTGCAAGGATATTGCTTGAAGGTTGTTCATCCTTATGTTTGAAGCGTGTGCTATAGAATGGTGTTACACATTTCCATCTGCTTCTATAAAATCAATCAAAAATCTTGTCAAAAAGCTCTACCGCGCCTTTGACGGGTATGATTACAAATTTGTTTACAAGAAAAATCATGCATCTTAGAAAAGCACCTAATGAATCTCTTTAAGATTTTGACGATCGCTTCATTCATTTTTTTTATGAATTTTATGAGGATGATTTCAATTCGAATTTGATGAAAGAGAAGTTCAAATTTCTTGTTCATATTTTGATGAATCCAGCAAAATGTGAATCCTTCGAAAGTCTCCCAACATACATTGGTTATGGACACCTTAAATCTACAACAAAGGAATTTGTTGTTCCAAGTGACTCCTCATCTTCTCCTTATCAAATAGCTTTGTTTATGTACGATGATATTGGAGAACCTGACAGTTCATTCGTTGATCTACCACCATCTTCTCCCACCCAACATATTCAAAATTTAAGTGCAAGTTTTTATTGTGAATCTAATTTTACCAGTGAAATTATTTCTCCTCAACCTCATTTTGTTGGTTCCTTTGATCCTCCTAATTGTGAGTTATCGTATCCACTTGTTACAATCACTTTTCCTGGTTCTCATGAGGATCAAATTTGGGATGGAGTCAGTGTTAACCGAAAAACTTGTGATATCATTTGTAATGACTATATGTGGGATTCTATTTCTAAACAAGGATCTGTGATGCAAGTTGATGTTTCTCCTTTCTCACCTCTCCCCCATTATCCTGACATCTTCCAAAAATTTTCCTTACCTGTTGTATCTTTAGAAGAATTAGTTTCTAACAATGTTAACTCTAATTACACTCAGGAATCAAGGGATGTCAGTTTCACATTTGAAAATGGAGAGGAAAAATATTCTCTTCCTGATCTCTCCCATCCATCATCTGATCATTTTGAACAAATAGAGATTCAAATTCCTTGTTTCAAATCTCCCCCTCTATGATTCATTAGATCACAAGGGTGCCTTTCTTTCTGACAATGGAATTTATGATCATGGTTTTCATGATCTATTCATCGACTCATCTAGTAACAACTTCGTATTTTCTATCGTTGATTATTCTAAGACATCAGTTTGATGATCTACCTTCTCATGTTTAGGAACTACCACAATTTATTGAGGCACTTCAACCTACATTGATGGTTAAGTCAGGTTCTTGCAATCTTGAGGCTATTTCCAATCATGATTAAGATAGTACTTTATCTCTCAAGAATGTTCATTAGTTTATAATACAATTTGAAAATCAATCTATTTCACAAGTTTCAACGTACTTCATCTATTTACCAAGATCTAATCACTCAATCATTGGAGGAGTCGTACATGCAAGCTCGTTTACAAAATGCAGGTTTTTCACTTTCTTTATTTTTTCGAGGATTAAAAGTTCAGAAGAATTCTCTAGCATGATGGCTTGTCGCGATGTGCACGAACACCACAATGAATTAAAGAATGTTTCACATGTTCTTTCTTCTTGTATTTTATGCTTTCATTTTCAGTCTTCGAATGTTATAATATTTTTTTTATCCTTTTGGTCAGTTATTGTTTACGATGATATTTCTTGTTATTAATCCCCTCGCCATCAGTGGTCAGGTAATGCTTTGGTGGTTACATTGGAAGTATCATTTTACATAAGCCTAGCCTATATTTGGTTAGTTTAAGTGTAGGATTAGTTTGTTTTAGTTGTTTTATCGTTGCTTTGTTTATTCGACTTTTCTATTTTCTTTTATCTGTAACAAACTTTTGCATGAGACCATGTTTGGTTTACGAAGCAACCATGGTGAAGTTCAAGAGGAAATTGTGCTACTGGCAATGCTTGGTTATGTGTTTATTCCCTCTCTTTGCGTGGGCCTTGAACCTTTAAGTCGATGACACCCTGATGGAAAATAAGTTCTTTCTCGGAGAGAACCGTAGTGGACTTACGATGCTTGAATTTATGACTAGTATTTCTTACTCTAATAGGTTTTTTTAATGATTGGTCAGTTTTGTCTTGTCAACTAAGTCAAGCAGAGTAAGGAAGGGATGAAATTTTAACAACTGGACTGTATTTCATAGGTATATAAATATCCTTTTCTAAAGGGATAAGCTCTTCTAGTCTCAATAAGTCGATATCCCTCTTCTGCCCCAGGAAATCAATAAGTGCCAATAATTCTATGAATAAAATACAAAATAATAAAAGGGTGAAAGAAGAGAAAGGATTCTTGCGTAGGGAGGTGAAGCAAGCAACTCTGTCGGGGTATTGTCTAGAATCGCTAGCAGTGGAGAAATATTTGTGTTCCTAAAGTGACTTTGTTAGGGTACTTTCCAGGCCTGCTGGCAGCGAAGTAACACCAAATATGAAAACCAAGACTCTGATAATCCTTTCTCACTTGTGTATCTATATACTCCTCATCCCCAATAAAAACAACTAAGTTTGACTTGTTTTTGTTAGTGTGGTATCGATGAAGAGAAAGGTAAGGATTTTATCTTTAACGCAAGCTAAGTAAAGATGTTATGGTGATCAATCTAATGAACAATACTTATTGAAGAGTTAGACCTGATTTACATGAGGTAAGACCATAGAGAGAGCTGAAGTTCTACCAGTGTGTCGCCAAGTGTTGTAGCTGCTACAACCCCCCTCCAAACCTTTTCCCATGCTTTGATTTTGGAGCCTCCATTCTATCTACAAGACTATATCATTCACTATAGTCAAGAATTCATGCTATGTTAAATACTTATCATTCCATGCAGTGCTTCTGATGTCTTATTTCGATCTTTATTTGAAACGTTTCTAACACAAGTCATCTCCTACCTTGACCTTGCAGCATTACTGGTCTTCCCTCTTGGAACTGCATAATCTGTTGTCTCTAGAAATTGCGTTGAGCCTTGAGGATCTGAATCGTGCAATCCTAGAAGGAAGTACAGCCTTGAGCTAATAAATTTCACAAAAGTTGTCCTTCCCCCTAGAAATTGCGTAATTCACTAGGGCAAGGAATTGCACAAGCCCTTGAAGTTGGGAATTGTGTAATCCCCTTTACCAATGTGAAAAAGAATTTTCCCGAAAAATCAGAGTTGGCATCCCTAAAAAATAGGAGTTTCCCATTTAATGTCCAGTGAAATCCACTAAGCTACTAATTATGAATTTCAGAAAAGTGGCGCTTTTTCCTAGATTTTAGGTATGTGCGTCAAAAACCTCAACCCACCTAGATCTATTTAATAGACGCCCTAGAGCTCATTTTCAACCCTAACCCACCTAGATCTATTTAATAAACATTTTGGAGCTCATTTTCACATTCGATCTTGGAGCTTTGGCCTTTCCAAGGAGATCAAGGAACTTTCGGTCAAGTTTGAGGTGCTTTTTCGGTAAGTTTTGCATGTGTTACTTTTTCTGTCACTTTTGTCGTTTTGGCTTCTATGAGTGTTATTTTTCCTATTTATTTTCATAGTAGTTGTAGTTTTAACTTATATTATCTTGTACAAGTGTTGGTTTGGTCTGTCGTTCACATTCTTCAAGTGTCACATTGAGTTCTTGTTTTTTTCCGACCAGTAGTTGTCGTTGTTAGGACACTTTATGCATGTTCATTTTTCCTTTTGCATGATTTTTTATGGCACTTAGTTTCACTAATCTAGACTTCACTTAGCCAAATTTCTTTCCTTTCTACCCCAGCACTTAGATCTGTCACTGTTTTATCTCTTTCCCATGCCAATATGCGCAATCTTGGCCAACAGTTGCCTTCTCCAACTGCGCATTTCGCATCTTCAAGAGACAAGCCTCAAGCTTGGCCTATAAGATTGTGCAATGCACAGTCACTATCTTTCCCAAATGTTCATTATGCAGTCACAAGCCTCAGCCCTCAGCCCTGGCCATTGGGACTGCGCAATGCGCAGTTCCTTCCCTCACTCTGCCCAGCTGGGATTGTGCATTGTGTAGTTCATGATGCCAGTCTCCCATCTTCAACCTAGGAATTGCGCAATATTTCCTCTCAATGTGTGGGTTGTTACCTTGATCTTGCTTAATAGACTTATTTTCTTGAGCTAATTTGTATTTTCCATGAGTGCATTTTGGCATACAAGTACTGCAGCTTTGAGGTTATCTTTCTCCATCTGTTGTTATCATCATGGCACCCAAGAGATATGCCTCAAAAGACACCACAGAGATCAGCACTGGTGAAATAGTTGAGATTTTCCTTGTCACTTTTCCAATGCTTTCAGATACTCAACTATTCATTTAGAAAGACTCAGACATTACATGGCACATAGTGAAATATGTCTACACAACAAGCAATTTCAAAGCAAATCTTAAAGAGAGGTAGGCTTATATCAATGTCAAAAGGTTGGGATTACACAAGTTTGCATGCAAGTATCCATTTCCATGCGTAGACATTTTCAACTAGATTCTATCACATACTGATACAAAGACCATGACTCTTAATAGTGCCAATGGACAAAGGCTTGCCTCTTTTATGGCACATGAGTTTTAGTGTATGTATCAGCTGTTGCCGTCAAAATCTTGCATGAATTCCCACTTTTATGCAGTCACCAGCTACCTAAGCACAAAAGGTGTCATCAAAGGTTGGGTGAAAGATCCATCCAAATTTTTCCAAACACCCAGCAACAGTTACAAGACCAAATCTCTAAGGAAGGAATTTCAGTACTTGATAGTTCTATTTTGTCGGTTCTATGTTCAAAAGAGTACTGAGACCTTTTCCGAAGATTGGGAATTCTTGATGCATCATATTGTGAAAGAAGGAAAACGTTTTAACTGGTCAGACTTATTGGCTCAACAATTGAGGACCCATGCAACTAATGCCAAGAACCCTCCCAAGGGTAAGCAAGCCAGGTTCTACATGTATGCTAACCTTCTTGATGTAATTTGTGGTCAAAACTCCTTTCCTAGCATGAGTTGGGCATGGTCACCAAAGGAAATTGTTGTGCACATCTACTGCAATATAATTTCAGAGTGCAGCCATAAAGGAGTTATGGATAAGTTGACGAACAACTTCCTCATTACATTGTACAAGATGATCTTTGAGGAAGAGCCTCCTTACATATCACATGAGGTTATGGAAGTAGTGTCGAAATTGGAGGATTGATATGCCTCGCCAAATGGAACTTACGTCAGAGTGTTTGGAAACCATAAGTCTCCACATCTGCTACCGAGGTATGCCACCGACAAGCTAGTCATGCAAGAAGTTACTTGTCATCTTTCCACGGGCTTATTAGGAGTATTGAAGAGGAAGAAGAAAGCACCTTGGCCCATGCTTCCTTTGCAAATTGGATTTTACAAGATCACGAATCTGAAGGTTGTTGACACCGAAGGAAAATAGATAGATAAATTTGCATTTAGTCGAATGGATTACAATTTGTATGATCCGAGGAATGTTTACAAAGATTATTGTGCAAAGATACATTTTAGTTGGCCGAGCGAGACCTTTTTCAGTCTTGAGGAGGAAAGGATGAAGAATTGTTACAATGCATCTAAGCCCCACCAACCAGACAACTTTGCAAGAACATCACAGGTTACTCCTCACCCGGAAGCAACTCTAGAAACATAACCATTAGTGAGGCGCAACCCAGTGCGTGAAAAGGGGAAATGGAACGTTGTGCACAGTCTAGAGAAATAACAGAGTCGCAAATGGAAAGAAGATATGATCATCTTGAAAGTGGCATAACAACAGAAAGAAAGAGAAAACAAAGGAAGAAGGAGGAAGAATTGGAGCATAAGGAAGAACAAGAAGGAACAAGAAGAAAGGAAAAGGAAAGAAGAAGAAGAAAGACGAAAGAAACAAGAAGAAGAAGAAGCACAGAAGCAAGCTGAAGAAGAGGAACAGATTCAGCTACTTGAAGAAGAGAGCAAGAAGTTGCAGGATAAGGAGCTTGCTCAAGAAAGTGAAGATCTAATAGTAATTCAAGGTAAGGAGGTGCAACCAAAGCATCAAAACCAATATGTTTATCTCATGTCGAGCATGTAGTAGATCATTAGACAGCCTTCCCCTCCTCTGACAGTAGAGAAATATTCGAGCGAAGAAGATAAAATTGTTCCCCTTGATGATGATCTAGTCATGGATACGTACAATCTGACTTATGATGAGCTTCATAAGAAGATTCTACAAGTGAAAAAGAAACACTTTCCAGATGATCTTACATCTCCCACGTTCATTAAAGAAAGGGTGATTGTGACAGATACCAAGAGGAATCCAGAATCCATTGTTGCAACCAACTTGACCTCCGCAGGTGTGGCCAAGTCAAACACAGGGTATCTCATGGACGATAATATACAAATGGAAAAGAAATTACAGGACGCAAGGCAACAAGTGGAACAAATCCAAGCAGATGTACAAAAATAAGCTCCCACGCAGTTGTATCTAGAAGAAATTAAGGCAACCATACTTGGTGAAGTATCGGCATTGGGAGAGACCATGGAAGCCTCTACGAGGAGCTTGTCACTGTGCACAAAGAAGTTATCTACTTGCACAGTGTTAGTGTCTATGAGTCACCAGTGATAAAATGTTCTCTTTCCATGTGATTGATAAAGTCTTATGGTCAAATTGTTACATTTTCAAATAAAATTTGACACATCTCTTGGTTGTTAAATGGTCAAGTCATTTTCTAATTTTGATTATCACTCTCATTTCATGGTCATCAAGGTTAAATCATATCAGTTTCACGAGTCATTAAATCACCATAGGTCATGTTTCCTTCATTAAATGTCATTATTCAAAATATGAAAAGGAAGAGTCATGGTGTCATAGGGTTGATCATGAGAGTGTCATGAGTGTCATCATTTTTCCATTTGGATTCATGTCACCATCATCCAAAACAAGTTAAATGTCATGAGAGTTAGTACTTAGGGAATAAATCACATCATTGAGTCATTTGGTTAAAGTACATGATGTCACTCCACTAAACACCCAAAATCGAGTTTTTTAAGTTATAAAGAGACATAAAAGTGTTTTAAGACTTCATTCTATCCTTCAAAAGCTTCAAGAGCTCCTCTCTAACATGGTAACACTTGCCACATCCATAAGAAGTTCGAATTCTATCACATATTGCTCAGTTTGTCAGTTTATTGTGTTTCTGGCAAGTTGTTGCGCTTTTGGTTTGGAGGCCATAAGGAGGAAAGAAAGGATCTTTTCATCATCTCAGTGCTTTAAGGGTTCTTTAACCAAGTAAGTATAACCTTTCAAATCCTCTTAGCAGTCATTTTCTTCAAAAAACTAGTCAAATTCTATCCCTAGCGTTTGTTGTGTTTACCCTTTCTAATGGTGTTTTGCTTCTTTTGAGAGAGATTCACCTTGTTTTTAGTTTCACACATCCTTCATTATCCTCATTAAGCATTCTCCACCCTTCCCCTCATTTAAATCCCTCCATTTCATCATTTCCCTCATAAAACCCAACTTATTGTTGTGTTTTTAGCAAGGTTGCAAATATCGCGATTTAATCGCGATTTTTTCAACAAAACGATTAAATCAGCGATGTTTTGCACGATTTTTTGAAAAATTTGCGCCCATCAAACAGCAACCCTATAAGTTCAAAAATCGGATTTCCTTTATTTTTCATTTTCATCCTTTTACTTAAATTTTTAACATTACCATGAAATGACTCAGGATGTTTAAGAGTGGTTTCGACCTCATTGGATTTCATATGGAGAAACTAGAATTTTAGATTTCACTCAAAATTCGGCAGACTTAATGGTTTTCAGGGTTTCATGGTTTGGGGATTTGCATTGTTTCCATTTGATTCTATTATGTGTAAGGGTATGAGATTGGCATTTGATCAAGAGTATAAAGTCCTTTAAGAACCTTGATGTTGGTGGCATTGATTGTTGAACTTTGTTGATGTTGGTGGTATTGATTGTTGAACTCCCCTACTGTGGCCTTAACAAGAAAGTACCCTTCACTCAAAGGAAAACAACTGGTTAGGCATGTTAATCTTTTTCTACCGCATTTTAAGGTTGAGGAGATGAACCCTTCACTCAAACCAAAATCATTGGTTATGCATGTTAAACTTTTTCAATTTCTATCATGTTATAAGGTTGAGCAATCCAAGTCTGAAGACTTTGAGCTAGATGATGTTTATGTATCTCTTGTTGATGATCCCATTTCTAGTAGCGATGAATCAATGATGAGTTTCATGAGGAGGAGGAGGAGGAGGTGACACCACCTACCCCTGCTATTGGTAGAGGACGTGGTCTGCCTCCTTTAGCTCCTGGTGCTTCAGGATCTGGAGCACAATAGAGTCCATTGCCAGCCCCGCCAGCGTCTTCGTCTAGAGGGAAAGCTGTTACATTTTCTCGCAAGAGGGGCAGAGGAAATCAGTAGTATAGGTTATTTGGTGCATTCCTTTGTATATAACATTATGACTCTATTTGGTGCATTCCTTTGTATATAACATTATGACTCATGATATGAGATACATTATTATATTTTTTGTTGATATTTTGAGGTTGAGTTGAGACTCAGGACTTAGTATTCAGGACATGATTCACAATTATGTGTGATGTAGCACTAGACATGATATTACACGTCTTATATATTAGTTTTTTTTTCATATTTATGTGTCAATGCATTTATTTTATGTTGTGGGTGCTTTAGATATTAAAAAAATTGAAAAAAAATGAATATTTTTGTATGTGCCGATTTTTTCCCGATTTTTATCGATTTTTTCCCGATTTTTACGATTTTTTCCGATTTTTTCCCCTCGCCGATTTAATCCCGATCGCGATGTTTGCAACCTTGGTTTTTAGCACAAGTCTGTGTTTTCCCTTCCCCCCCTTCATTTCTCACTCATTTTGAGAAATTTCACTTGCATTGTGTCCCTAACATCTATCCGTATATCCCATAATTTTTTCATATTTTTTCTTGCTCCTTATCCCCTCCACTCCCTTCCTTCAATTTGTTGCGTTTTCAGCCCTTTTTTGCAGCTCAAAATCCCCTTACCCATTCTTGTGTGAAACTAGGGTTTCCTATCAAAAGAAAAGTCTAACATGGCAGAGAACAATGAAAGAAAGAGATAAAATGGAGGAGAGTTCTAAAGATATGAACCCATTCATATCCAAGAGGTCAATTCATCAGATTTTATAAGAATATCATTTGAGCAGACAGGTTGTCTAGGGTTTTGTAGGAAAGTGCAAGAGGTGGGTTATAATCCTGATTTAACAAGTTTATTTTCCCTCAATTTCAAAAGAGATCATGTCACAATTGTAGGGGTGAACTTTATGGTGTTAGCAAAGATTATATATTTAGCAACCACAATCCCTAATGAAGGTGAAATTTGGTTTAAGGGGATGGATTTAGATCTTCAGCATTATAATATTTTCTTGAAACCACAGTACAAGGAGTCCCCTTCTCATATCTTTCCTATCAGACAGTTGTTGGACAAGTATAGCCCTTTGATGATGATTATCATGAAGTATTTCACTTTTGAGGGAAGGTTTAGCAAGTTATATCAGTATCATATCAGATTATTGATGCATTTCACTTCTATCAAGCCCCTAAACCTACCCAACTATCTTTTTAGAAGTTTGGTGAAAATGACTTAGAAGGTCCAATCCAAAGGAAGAAATCACCAAGCAAGTCTCTTCCATCATGCTCTAATCAAAGTGATAGTCCATCACCAGCTAGCACGGGTCAATATGTCATGGGAAAACTTCTTAGAGGCAGCTACTCTTTTACCAGTATCCAGCTAGTCAAAGAGTCCATCCACTACTTCATCACCATCAGGACCACATGAAGCTGAAACATCAACAAAAACAATAGTGACAACAACTCAGCCTAGAGCAGAGATTTCAAGGACATACAAGAGAGGTAAGATGTTATTTTTGCTCATAAACCAAAAAAGGAGATGCCTAGATCCACCCCTAGAACTAGTTCTCAGACAAGAATCTATCCATGGAGGTTTTCAGTGAAGAAGTGCAAGTTGAAGCTATGAGAGAGGAACCACCTAGGGAGAGAGATGATGCACCATTGCAGCATGAAGTAGGTACCTCCTGAACTTGAAATGGCTGACCTAGAAGAGCATCATCGAAACAGAGTAGCAGAAGATATCATTAAGGAGAAGGAAGAAAATATTAAAGAGCTAAAAGATGACCTATCCAGAGCCAACTTCATGGTGGATTTCTTCCAACAAGAGAATAGGAAATTGAAACTAAGTCTAATGCAGCAGAGCAAGCCACAATAGTACCCTCCATCAGCAAGTAAAACATTGGTAGAAAAGGATAAAGGTGATGTTGAGCAGCTGGAAGAGAAAGACATTCAGGTGCAGCCTAGGAGACCTACAACTAGAGCAATGGTTAGAAAGGAACAACATGCAAAAGAGCCATCTCCTCCTCAAGCTCAAGACACCGTAGATTCTGCTCAAGCTTAAGATATTATACTTGACTCAAATTTGGTTCAAGGGGATGGATTTAGACCTTGAGCATTATAATATTTTCTTGCAACCACAGTACAAGGAGTCCCCTTCTCATATATTTCCTAGCAGAAAACTGTTGGACAAGCACAACCCTTTGATGATGATTATTATGCAGTATTTCACTTGTGAGGGTAGGTGTAGCAAGTTATATCAGTATCATATCATATTATTGATGCATTTCACTTATATCAAGCCCCTAAACCTACCCAACTATCTTTTTAAAAGTTTGGTGAAAATGACTAAGAAGGTGCAATCCAAAGGAAGAAATCACCAAGCAAGTCTCTTCCATCATGCTCTAATCAAAGTGATAGTCCTCCACCATCTAGCACAGGTCAATATTTCATGGGAAAACTTCTTAGAGGCAACTACTCTTTTACCGATCTCCAACCATTCAAAGAGTCCAACCTCTCCTTCATCACCATCAGGACCATAACATCAAGAAATCCATCCGTGACAACAACTCAGCCTAGAGCAAAGATTTCAAGGACATACAGGAGAGGTAAGAGGTTAGTTTTTTCTCATAAACCAGAAGAGGAGATGCCTAGATCTACCCCTAGAATCTACCCCTAGAACTAGAACTCAGGCAAGAAGGCTATCCAAGGAGGTTTTCAGTGAAGAAGTGCAGGTTGAAGCTATGAGAGAGGAACCACCTAGGGATAGAGACGATGCACCTTTGCAACATGAAGAAGAGGCACCTCCTGAACTTGAAATGGCTGACCTAAAAGAGTAGCATGGAAACAAAGCATCAAAAGATATCATTAAGGAGAAGGAACCATCGATTAAAGAGATAAAAGATGACCTATCCAAAGACAACTTCATGGTGGCTTTCTTGCAAGAAGAGAATAGGAAATTGAAACTAAGTCTAATGCAGCAGAGCAAGCCACAAGAGTACCCTCCATCAGCAAGTAAAACATTGGAAACAAAGCATAAAGGTAAGGCTATTATTGATGTTGAACAGTTGGAAGAGAAAGACATTCAGATGCAACCTAGGAGACCTACAACTAGAGAAATGGTTAGAAAGGAACAACATGCAAAAGAGCCATCTCCTCCTCAAGCTCAAGACACCATAGATGTTGCTCAAGCTCAATATACTATACTTGTCTCAAACTTGGTTCAAGGGGATGGATTTAGACCTTAAGAATTATAAGATTTTATTGAAACCATAGTACAAGGAGTCCCCTTCTCATATATTTCCTTACAGACAGTGTTGGACAAGTACAACCCTTTGATGATGGTTATCATTAAGTATTTCACTTGTGAGGGTGGGTTTAGCAGGTTATATCAGTATCATATCAAATTATTGATGCATTTCACTTCTATCAAGCCCCTAAACCTACCCAACTATCTGTTTAGAAGTTTGGTGAAAATAAATGAGAAGGTGCAATCCAAAGGAAGAAATAACCAAGCAAGTCCTTTCCATCATGCTCTAATCAAAGTGATAATCCTCCACCAATTGGCACACGTCAATATGTCACGGGAAAAAATATTAGAGGAAGCTACTCTTTTACCAGTCTCCAACTAGTCAAAGAGTCCAGGCTCTTCTTCATCACCATCAAGACCACAGGGAGTTGAAACATCAAGGAAACCATCAGTGACAACAACTCAGCCTAGAGCAGAGATTTCAAGGACATATGAGAGAGGTAAGAGGTTAGTTTTTGCTCATAAACCAGAAGAGGAGATGCCTAGATTTACCCCTAGAACTAGATCTCAGGAAAGAAGGCTATCCAAGGAGGTTGTCAGTGAAGAAGTGCAGGTTGAAGCTATGAGAGAGGAACCACCTAGGGATAGAGATGATGCACCTTTGTAGCATAAAGAAGAGGTACCCCCTGAACTTGAAATGGAAAACCTAGAAGAGCAGCATGGAAATAGAGCAGCAGAAGATATCATCAAGGAGAAGGAAGCACATATTAAAGAGCTAAAATATGACCTATCCAAAGCCAACTTCATGGTGGCTTTCTTGCAGCAAGAGAATAGGCAATTGAAACTAAGTCTAATGCAGCAGAGTAAGCCACAAGAGTACCCTCCATTAGCAAGTAAGACATTGCCAGCAAAGGATAAAGGTAGGGCTATTATTGATGTTGAGTAGTTGTAAGAGAAAGACATTCAATTGTAGCCTAGGAGACCTACAACTAGAGCAATGGTTAGAAAGGAACAACATGTCAAAGAGCCATCTCCTCCTCAAGCTCAAGACACCATGGTTGTTGCTCAAGCTCAAGATACTATATTTGACTCCATAAGTGCTAACATTGAGAAAAATAAGGAGTATTTTCTTGACAGAGTGAATGTGCACTTGGAAAAGCTTTTGAAAAGGGAAAATAGGGACACCAGCATGCAAAGGAATATGGCAAGGCATTACTATACAAGAAACATGATTTGCAAGTTTAAGGTCAAAAAAATGAAGAACAAACTTAAAAGAACCCAAAGAAAAATTTAAATGAATAAAAGCCTAGACCTCTTGGCTAATACATCCTTATTTGTTGAATGCATGACTGAAATCAAGGAAATGAGGCAAATTTTGAAGATTTTGAAGTTTTTTTGTGCACACAGGAAAATTGATCAACAAAAACGCAGCGAGGACTTGCTGCACTTTTTCTCAGGAGGCCCAGATTCAAAATTTCAAGCATGTGAAGATGGATAATAGCATAAGGATGTCAGAAACGTTCATGGGGATGTTTTAAAGTTCACCAATTTTCATAAATTGACTAAATAATGCCTATTTTTCACCTTGCTGCCACTTTTTCAGGGCACTCGTTTTGCTTTTAGACAGTTTGTCTTCAAATCAATTTTGAAGGGGTTATAAGGAGATTATTGCGGTACTTGAAGACTCCAGTGTGTAGTAGACATATTCATCTTTCTAACCATACATTTTTCAGCAAAAAACTAATTTGGGAATGCACCCAAATATCAAGCCCAAGTTGTTGCACTTTTGGGAAAAAGTTGTTGTGTTTCTAGAAACAATTTGTTGTGTTTCTGTGCTTGGGCAATTTTCATGACACATGGAGGTCAAAGGTCAAATTTGGTCGATGTAACAGCTGGCTCATGAGTTTTTTATGGTTAATAGGCCTATTAATGGTCATCTTTGTAAGGAATCCTACAATTAATGCCTAGAGAGAAAAACTCAACTAGTTAACTAAAAAAGGGGAAAGTTGTTTCTAACTTCCCTAGGACTAGGGAATGAGTCATTAGGTTCATTAATTAGTTGTTATGGATCAGGATTCGACCCCTAGAGGTGGAATATTGTTTTGTTTTCTATATGTACTCAAACTCAAGTCATTGAGAGGGTTGGATATGTGGAGTTCTCACTCTTTTGGCACTAGTTTACTTGATTATTTGCTGAAGTAATTTACAAGAAGTTGCAGCCATTGTTATGAGATTCTTGTGATGTGGTTAGTGATAGTGTTCTTCTCTATTTTTCCTCATGCATTTGATGATTAAGTATTTATGGCAGCCATCTATGTTCTTCTTGTGGTAATCTCATAAGTTTTAAGAAAAATAAATTGCTTCATATGATCTGTTTTATATGAGATTTTCATGTAAATGTTTTTATCTTCTAAGTAAATGAACTCATACATGTATGCTCATTTTACTCCTCCTACGTAACTTTTTCTTCACTACACTACAATGATAAATTCAAACTGTGTCACTAGTAACATGTATCTTGCGTTATTCTATGTGTCTGCAACTGACCTTTTGAAATACCTAGCCTAGTTCCTAAATTGATACTTCTTATCCAGCAAACTTAAATAAAATAAAAACCTACAGAGTTGATAACTAGCCTAAAACCCTGATACTCTCCAGTCACTTCCATTGGTTGTGAGACTGGTTTTGAGAGAGCCCTCTCTAACTTCATAGGCCTAGATACCAAGTATAAAGTTGGTTTGTGGTTACGTAGTTTCCTTTCTCAGCCTTGGGAAACTAAAGAGTGCTAACATTTTGGCACCGTTGTCGGGGAACGAGTGTCAAATCTTCCCTAGGGATATTTCTTATAGTTCATTGAAGGCTAGACTTGTGGGTGATAGGTGCTAGCATTCAAAGAAGGTTGATTTAGTCATTTCGAGCCAAAGTGCAGATTCAAGAGAACATTGGCTCCCAAAAGGCATACGAGGTCCAATCATGATCCCAATCCTTCACCAATAGTTAATGACCCTGAGAGGCTAATAAGAAAGCATAGACCACAGTCTCAAGAAGTTAAAAAAGGTACACCTCCACTTGTATAATCCACATCTTTGCCTGCAAGTTTGGCTGCTCCTGAAGATTTATCTTTTGACCTCAAATTTGAGTCATCTTTATTCAAGTCTAAGTCAGAATATTTCCTCTCAAAAGAGGTTTTTGATCCCATTAATTTTGAAACATATTTCCAATTTTCTGAGTCTTCATCTTTTGAAGGTGGTAGTAAGGTCTCGTCATATTTTTATAAACTTCATAGCTTAGTTGATCAATTCCAAATAACCTCTGAAAAGGCCTATACCCAGTACCAACAAGAGACTTTAGTTGTTGCTACATTAACTGTTACACCTCCTCATATGGTTGCTCCATCATCCTCCACTGTCAGTCCCTCACTTCCTCTGTAATCATTTCCTCCGTAAACACCTCGTGTTGTGACTTCCATACAACCTTTGGCAACACTCATGGCAAGATTTTCTCCTTTGATTTTACCATCACAACTTACTGCTTTGCCTCAAAATTATGGTCAAATATTGCCTTTTTTTGATGGGACAACAGAGGTCACTGCTCAACAAAATATAGTTAAAGTGATTGATTTTATTGATCTTGAGGAAATTGATAATAATGATGCCAAAATGCGCATAATAGCACAAAGTTTTTCAGGGGAAGTCAAGAAATGGTTATTTTCTTTAACAACTTCTTTTGTAGCTTATCCACAATAGTTAATTGACCTATTCATAGAAAAATGGGAAGAGAAAAAGAACCCTCTCCAAATTCTAGCCGAGTACAATGCTTCGAAGAGAAATTCTAATGAATCTGTGCAAGATTTCACAGCCAGATTTAATAAGATATATGATACTATCCCAGAAAACATCAAGCCTCCTCCTGGCCTGGCACTTCTTCATTATCCGGATGTTTTTTATCCTGATATGGCCTACCAATTTAGGGAGAGAAGCCCTTCTACCCTTGAAGACATGCAAAGGAATGCAGTAAGTGTTGAGGCAAATTATCAAAACGTCAAAGATAAAATCAGAAAAGAGGGTTACCATAAAGGAGGAGCCATCCACTTCATCTGAGGGTAAGCTTGATACTTTGATCAAGAAAATGGATAAGATGATGGACAAGATGACCATCACAGATAGACAAGCAGAACCCCCAATCAGAAATCCCAACTTCAGAGATCAACAACCGCAACCTCAATACAAGATTAAGCAAAGAGAGCAGAGGGGTCACGATCAACAATGTTAGCAGCAGATTCATACTCCTTTTCAAAAAAATTATACACAAGGCCCTGATGAGGAAGAAGAAATCTCAGGGGAAAATCACCTTTTTGAGGAAAATCAGCGACCCATTTTCTTGACTGAGGAGGATGAATTTGAAGAACTTTATGTACTTGATGATGAGCAGTATGTTCTTTCTAATGATGATGTGTTGGAAGTACAGACATAGGACTATCAAAGAGGCTATCAATATTCTCGTAGCCAAGTGCAAAGGCAATATAATCTGAGAAGTAGAAATGTGCCCATAACTTCAAATCAAAAAAAGCAAAATTCTCAAGCAGATGTTCATAAGAAAGAGATGACCTCTAAAAATGAGAATAAGGATAAAGGACTTGTTGTTACTAATAAGTTAAAAAGTAATGAAGCTTCTACTAGCAATCTGAAGAAAGACAAAGAAATTCAAGTTGGAGGACAAACAAAGGAGATTCCAATCAAATATTAGCCTGAAAAGAAAGACATGCCATCTAAAGAGGTAGAAAATAATTCTACTTTATTTAGTCTTGAGAATGAAATTTCAAAGCTTAAAGTCTCAATTCCATTGACTGAAATAATCAAGAATGACCAATATAAGTTCCAAGTAGCCAAATTGCTTAAGGTTGACCAAATGTTTGATATAGTGAATGTTAGTGATGATCACCTCGAGCTTTTGTTTGGCCCTGATGTAGATGGTGACTTAGAAGACATTGAGGTTCCACCTTTTTACCTCAGTCTCAAAATTCATGATTTTATCCTCCATAATGCTATGCTAGACTTTGGGGCGTCCCATAATCTCATGCCTAAAGCCATCATGGATAAACTAGGATTTGATATTACCAGGCCATACCATGACCTTTACTCTTTTGACTCAGGAAGGGTTAAGTGTCTCGGTCTCATCAAAGATTTAGTGGTGTCCTTATATCAAATTCCAGCTAAGAATGTCCTTATGGACGTTGTTGTAGTTGACATTCCTCTGAGATATGGAATTCTCCTCTCCCGATCATGGGGAGCCAAACTTAGAGGCACTTTGTAATTAAACTTTTCCTATACTACTATACCATTTTTTGGACAACTCAGAAAAATATACATGGAGAACAAGATGAAGTACATGATTAGTAGCAAGGAAAAACCTAATAATCACCCAATTCATGTTGTTCATACAGATTTAGAGTCATTTATTTTATACAATGATGATTGTTCAGAATTGTTAGAAGATTTGATGGAAGAAAAGGCAGAAATTTCAGAGATTTCAGATTGTGTTCAAGAAATTCCAAGTGCATAAAAGCAAGAAAAGATGCCAAGCAGTTTGCAGCCAAGTGCAGCAGTCAAAAAGACAGTTGAAATAGTGAAAGAGACAGAGCCTATTGGGACAGCAGATCATTCTCAAACAGTTAATCAAGATTAGTTATCCAAAATTGAGCTTCCCGATGAAGAAAATGGCCTATTGACCATGGATTTTGATGGAGCCTTAGGTAAGGAAGGATCTACAATTGGAATTTGGTTTCATAGTCCCATGAATTAGTCATCTCATCTTCCTCCTAATGTTAAATTATACAGAGGGCACTGATGAGGAAGAAGAAATATCAGGGGAAAATCACCTTTTTGAGGAAAATCAGCAACCCATTTTCTTGACTAAGGAGGATGAATTTTCTAAATAACTTTATGTACCTGATGATCAGCAGTATGTTCTTTTTAATGATGATATGTTGGTCGTACAGGCATAGGATTATCATAGAGGCTATCAAAATTCCCTTAGCCAAGTGCAAAGGCAATATAGTCTAAGAAATAGAAATGTGCCCATAACTTAAATCAGAAAAAGAAAAATTCTCAAGCAGATGTTCATAACAAAGAGATGATCTCTACAAATCAGAATAAGGATAAATGACTTGATGTTACTAATCAGGGAAAAATTAATGAATATTCTACTAGTAATCCGAAGAAAGACAAATAAATTCAAGTTGGAGGACAAAGAAAGGAGATTCCAATAAGAGATCAGCTCAAAAAGAAGGACATGCCATCTAAAGAGGTAGAAAATAATTCTACTTTATTTAGTCTTGAGAATGAAATTTCAAAGCTTAAAGGCTTAATTCCATTGACTGAAATAATCAAGAATGACCAATACAAGTTCCAGGTAGCCAAATTTCTTAAGGTTGACCAAATGTCTGATATGGTGAATGTTAGTGATGATCACCCCGAGCTTTTGTTTGGCCCCACTGTAGATGGTGACTTAGAAGACAGTGAGGTTCCGCATTTTTACCTCAGTCTCAAAATTCATGATTTTATCCTCCATAATGTTATGCTAGACTCAGGGGCATCCCATAATCTCATGCCTAAAGCCATCATGGATAAACTAGGATTGGATATTACCGAGCCATACCATGACCTTTACTCTTTTGACTCTAGAAGGGTTAAGTGTCTCAGTCTCATCAAATATTTAGTGGTGTCCTTAGATCAAATTCCAGCTAAGAATGTCCTTATGGATGTTGTTGTAGCTGACATTCCTCCAAGATACGGAATGCTCCTCTCCCGATCATGGGGAGTCAAACTTAGAGGCACTTTGTAGTTAGACTTTTCCTATGCTACTATACCAGTTTTTGGACAACTCAGAAAATTATACAGGGAGAATAAGGTGAAGTACATGATTAGTAGCAAGGAAAAACCTAATAATCACATAATTCATGTTGTTCATACAGATTTATAGTCATCTATTTTATGCAATGATTATTGTTCAGAATTGTTAGAAGATTTGATGGAAGAAAAAGTAGAAATTTCAGAGATTTCAGATTGTGTTCAAGAAATTCCAAGTGCATAAAATCAAGAAAAGATGCCAAGCAATTTGTAGCCAAGTGCAGCAGTCAAAAAGATAGTTGAAACAGTGAAAGAGACGGAGCCTATTAGGACAGAAGATCATTCTCAAACAATTAATCAAGATCAGTCATCCAAAATTGAGCTTCTCGATGAAGAAAGTGGCCTATGGACCATGGATTTTGATGGAGCCTTAGGTAAGGAAGGAGTTGGAATTGGAATTTGGCTTCATAGTCCCATGAATTGGTAATCTAATCTTCCTCCTAATGTTAAATTATACAGAGGGACTTGATGAGGAAGAAGAAATCTCAGGGGAAAATTACCTTTTTGAGGAAAAGCAGCAACCCATTTTCTTGACTGAGGAAGTTGAATTTTCTGAAGAACTTTATGTACTTGATGATCAACCGTATGTTCTTTTTAATGATGATACGTTGGTAGTACAGACCAGTGTTGCGAACATCGCGATTTTTTCCGGCCAACGATTTTATCGGCGATGTTTTACCCGATTTTTTGAAAAAATCGCCGATCGGCAAAAAAATCGCGATTCGATACAAAAAAATCGTGGCATGCTAAAACAGCGAGGTTAAAATGCGATTTTGATGTTTTTTTTTTTCATTTTCACATGGACAGGTTTGGTTATGAGAGCTAAGGAGTGAAGGAGGAGAGCCAAGGAGGGAGATACGTGATCTACAAGCCCAAGATTGGACAAAAGTGACGAATTTCTTGCAAGCCAAGCGAACAAAAATCAAATTTGGACCAAGTGTCTCCGGCAAAACGTTTTTTCCGGGTATGGACATCAAATCTGACCTATTTTTTTTTGTTTTTTTCTTGTTCTTCCATGGGTTTCTATAACCCATGTATTTTTCATCATTTGTTATTGCATTTGGTTGTGTTTTTTTTTGTTTTTGTTTTATTGAAAGGAGAGGGTTTATTTTGGTCAAAAATGCAAAAAATTGTTTGTTAAATTTTGTTATTTCTTCTTGTGCTCTTAGTTTCTTCCCATTATTTTTGCTTGTGTTTCAACATGTATTTTTTCCCATTATTTTTGCATTGAGTTGAGGGTTTTTTTTTGTTGAAAAAATCAAAATGTTGTCTGTAAAATTGTAATTTTTTTTATTTTATTTTTTAACTTGCAATTTTTCTTGTGCCCTAGGTTCAAATTTCAACGTTCAAAGTTCAAAGTTTCCAACATGCCAAGGAAATTATATCCTTTATGGGAATTTGGTGAACCTGATCAAGGGTTTGACCGATCAAACTTGACTTGCAAATTATGTGGTCATCACATGACAGGGGGGGTATACAGGTTGAAATACCACCTGGCACAAATTCCTAGGCATGAAGTAGGCCCTTGCACAAACACCAATCCAGAAATAATCAGAATAGCCATGAACTCATTGGGAGAAATAGAAACCACTAAACTCAGCAAGGCAGCTCTGAAGAGTCAAATATCAGGGTTTAGAGTTGACCGTGAGAGTGGTAGTGGCTCTTCAGCATCAACCTCTTCTACAGGCAACCCTGTAGCTGCCTCCTCATTTTTTGCTCCTAGAACCACTCACGGAGCACAACCATCTATCTCCTCCCTTATTAAAAAAAGGGAGAAGGAAGAAGCTGATAAGTTGTTGGGCAAACTGTTTCTTTGGAGTGATATTCCTTTCAGTATTTCCAGGAACAATCCATTTTATCAGGCTATGATTGATGCTATTGATGTTGTTGGCCCAGGATACAAAGCCCCTTCATATGATGACCTTAGAGGGCGCATTCTGCAAAATGAGAAAGCTGATTGCACCAAGAGATTGGAAGAGTTAAGGGCATCATGGGAAGTCACAGGATGCACTGTGATGTCAGATGGTTGGACTGATCAAATGGGTAGGACCCTTATTAACTTCTTGGTCAGTTGTCCCAAGGGGACAATGTTTATGAAATCTGTTGATGCATCTGCACATGTCAAAGATGCAAGATTATTATGTGATATATTAGATGTATTCGTTCTGGAGGTTGGGCCCCAAAATGTTGTCCAAATCATAACGGACAACGCTGCAAACTATGTTTTTGCTGGCAAGATGCTTATGGAGAGGTATCCGAGCATATTTTGGACACCTTGTGCTGCACATTGCCTTGATTTGATGTTGGAGGACATCGAAAAGATTGATTTTGTCAAAGAGATTGTAGAATCATCAAAGAGCATCACAAAATTTATATATAATCATGCATCTGTGCTTCATTTGATGAGGACATTCACCAACAAGAAGGGGTTGGTGCGGCCTGCTATTACACGATTTGCCACTAGTTTCATATCTCTTCAATCCCTCTTGAATTCTAAGTGGGATTTGAAGAGAATGTTCCTTTCAGATGAGTGGCGTGCTTTGACTATCAGCCACAAATCAGAGAGAGAGGCCATCTGCAGGTTGGTGTCATATCAGGAAAGTTTCTGGGCTGGAGTGGAAGAGGTGTGCAGCATTACTGAACCTTTGGTAAAGGTTCTTAGATTGGTGGATGGAGACAAGCCCGCAATGGGCTACTTGTATGAGGCCATGGATAGGGCCAAAGAAGCTGTTCGCAGCTATTATGATGATAAGGGTGATGAGGGGTTTCAGAGACAACTTCTTTTATGGGAAGTGATTGATGATCGATGGAACAACACACTCCATTGTCCCATTCATGCTGGAGGGGTCTCCCTGAACCCCGCATTTGCTTATTCATGTAGTTTCCTATTTGATGTTGAGGTCATGGATGGCTTTTTCACTTGTGTTTAGAAGATGGTGCCAAATCCATCAGAACGTGCAGAGATATCCAAAGAGATGGAGGTATACAGAATGGCAGGTGGCACCTTGAGCTTCGACATGGTTGTCCAGGATAGGACTACTAAAATGCCAGGTAAGATTTTCATTATTTTAAAAAATTTCTTATGTTTGTAACTTTATAAGTTTATCTTATTTGTTGTAACTTGTAACTTGTAGATGCATGGTGGAGGAGCTACGGTGGCAGATTACCAAAACTCCAAAAACTTACCATTAGAATACTCAGCCAAACATGTAGCGCTTCAGGATGCGAGCGCAACTGGAGTGTATTTGAAAAAATACACACCAAAAAGCGCAACAGGTAAAAAACTTAAAATATTCCAACTGATTTTTTGAATTCATTAAATATTTTTTTTTTTAATATTTAATTTATTAATTTATGACCCTTGTACAGGTTGGAGGCCCAGCGGCTCAATGACATGGTTTACGTCTACTACAATCTTAGATTGTGGGTGAAACAACTTGAGAGGACCCCTGATATGGAGGCCATCTCTTTAGATGCGATTGACACCACTGCTGAATGGAGGGTTGAGGCTGAGAGGCCTGTCATGGAGTCAGCCCCTGATTGGATAGAGCAGGAGGTAGTGGAGGGGGAGGACTCGGAGGAGGATGAGGAGGAGGAGGAGGAGCAGCAGCAGCAGCAGGAGGAGGTGACACCACCTACCACTACTACCGGTAGAGGACGTGGTCTGCCTCCTTTAGCTCCTAGTGCTTCAGGTTCCCGTTCTGGTGCTTCAATTTCTACTTCTAGAGCACGACAGAGCCCATTGCCAGTCCCGCCAGCTTCTTCATCTAGAGAGAAAGGCAAAGCTGTTGTATTTTCTCGCAAGAGGGGCAGAGGAAATCAGTAGTATAGGACCATAGGTTATATGGTGCATTGACATTCCTTTGTATATGACATTATGACTCATGATATGAGATACATTATTATATTTTTTGTTGATATTTTGAGGCTGAGTTGACTCTTGAGACTCGGGACTTAGTATTCAGGACAGGATTCAGTTTTATGTGTGATGTAGCACTAGACATGATATTACACATCTTATATATTAGTTTTTTTTTCTTATTTATGTGTCAATGCATTTATTTTATGTTGTAGATGCTTTAGATATTAAAAAAATTGAAAAAAAATGAATATTTTTGTATGTGCCGATTTTTTCCCGACTTTTACCGATGTTTTTCCGATTTTTACGATTTTTTTTCGATTTTTTCCCCTCGCCAATTTAATCCCGATCGCGATGTTCGCAACATTGGTACAGACATAGGATTATCAAAGAGGCTATCAAAATTCCCTTAGCCAAGTGCAAAGGCAATATAGTCTGAGAAATAGAAATGTACCCATAACTTCAAAACAGTAAAAGAAAAATTCTCAAGCAGATGTTCATAACAAAGAGATGGCCTCTACAAATCAAAATAAGGATAAAGGACTTGTTGTTACTAATTAGGGAAAAATTAATGAATATTCTATTAGAAATCAGAATAAAGACAAAGAAATTCAAGCTGGAGGACAAACAAAGGAGATTCCAATCAGAGATCAGCCCGAAAAGAAGGACATGCCATCTAAAGAGGTAGAAAAGCATTCTACTTTATTTAGTCTTGAGAATGAAATTTCAAAGCTTAAAGTCTTAATTCCATTGACTGAAATAATCAAGAATGACCAATATAAGTTCCAAGTAGCCAAATTGCTTAAGGTTGACCAAATGTCTAATATGGTGAATGATAGTGATGATCACCCCAAGCTTTTGTTTGGCCCTGTTGTAGATGGTAACTTAGAAAACAATGAGGTTCCGCCTTTTTACCTCATTCTCAAAATTCATGATTTTATCCTCCATAATGTTATGCTATACTTCGGGGCGTCCCATAATCTCATGCCTAAAGACATCATGGATAAAATAGGATTGGATATTACCAGGTCACACCATGAGCTTTACGCTTTTGACTCATGAAGGGTTAAGTGTCTCGGTCTCATGAAAGATTTAGTGGTATCCTTAGATCAAATTCCAGCTAATAATTTCCTTATGGACGTTGTTGTAGCTGACATTCCTCTGAGATATGGAATGCTCCTCTCCCGATCATGGGGAGCCAAACTTAGAGGCACTTTTCAGTTAGACTTTTCCTATGCTACTATACTAATTTTTGGACAACTCAGAAAATTATACAGGGAGAACAAGATGAAGTACATGATTAGTAGTAAGGAAAAACCTAATAATCACCCAATTCATGTTGTTCATACAGATTTAGAGTCATTTATTTTATACAATGATGATTTTTTAGCATCGTTAGAAGATTTGATGGAAGAAAAAGCAGAAATTTCTGAGATTTCAGATTGTGTTCAAGAAATTCCAAGTGCGGAAAGCAAGAAAAGATGCCAAGCAGTTTGCAGTCCAGTGCATAAGTCCAAACGATAGTTGAAACAGTGAAAGAGATAGAGCATATTGGGTCAACAGATCATTCTCAAATAGTTAATCAAGATCAGTCATCCAAAATTGAGCTTCCCGATGAATAAAATTTCCTATGGACCATGGATTTTGATGGAGCCTTAGGTAAGGAAGGAGATGGAATTGGAATTTGGATTCATTGTCCCATGAATCAGTCATCTCATCTTCCTCCTAATGTTCGAATGTCTTCTTACAAATTTTCAATTGATTGTTCAAACAAGGAAGCAGAATATGACGCTTTGAAAGTTGGTCTTTAAATACTCAAGAAACTAGGTGTTAAGAAGATTTATGTATATGGTGACTCTGAGTTGGTAATAAAGCAATTCAAAGGGAAATACCAGGCCAAGCATCCTAGAATGCAAGCATACCGTAATGTGATATTAAACATTCTTAAGACCTTCACTTAATACACTTTGTCATTGATTCCAAGGAACATTAATATCATTGTGGATTCCCTTGCCACTTCATCCAGTATGTTCAAGATTCCATTTTATCCCAACAAGAAGTATGAGATCAATGTCAAACATCGCCCTGTTGTTCCGGACAATGTTCATTATTGGTAAGTCTTCCTGGACAATAAACAAATTAACAATTTCTTGCAGACGGAAGAAGAGTTTGTGAGTTCACAAATTGATGATCAGCTTTATGAAGATGATCAAGGAATGAATGTAGCAGAAATGAAGGTACTACAGTTGAAATATAACTCAATTCCAAGAGGTCTAGTACCCTTGGAGGAGTTTTTCAATCATGATGATGTTGCACAGAAAGTGGAAGACCTCAATCTTAGCACTCCTAAGAATCCCAAAATGGTCAAGATATCAAAGACTTTCAGTCCAGAGATGAAAGGTAAATATGCAGCACTCATGACTGAATTTGCTGATGTTTTTGCATGGGAATATACTGATCTAAAGGTGTATGAGAAGAGCATAATTCAGCATACCATTCCTCTAAAACATGATCAGAAGCCTTTCTCTTAGAAACTCAGAAGGATAAATCCAAAGTTGTTCCCCTCCATTGAAAAGGAAGTAAACAGGTTCTAAAATACTGGTATTATTGTCCCTCTCTGTTCCTCAAATTGGATGTCAAATTTAGTACCAGTAAGAAAGAACGCATGTGAGATCCGCTTGTGCATTGATTTCCAAAATCTGAATAAAGTGTCATTGAAGGACAACTATCCCCTTCCAAAGATGGATCATATCCTACAAAGGGTGGTTGGTTCTTCTAGACTTTCATTGTTATATGGATCTTTTGGGCACAATCAGATATTGGTTCATCCGGATGACCAAGAGAAAATAGCCTTCACGACACCTTGGGGTACTTTTATGTATGCTAAGATTCCCTTTGGGTTGAAGAATGCAGGAGCAACCTTTCAGCGAGCGATGGATATCGCATTTTCCAATGAGAAAGATGTGTTTTTGGTCATTTATCTTGATGGCATAACAGTTTTTTCCAAGACGGATGAAGAACACTTGTAGCACTTAAAGACAGACTTCCAAAGGTGCAGAAAATTTGGCATATCATTTGATCCGAAGAAAAGTTTGTTTGCTATGGAGGAGGGGAAATTGCTTGGTCATATCATATCTAAAGAGGGTATCCGAATAGATCCTTCAAGGATTGAGGCAATTTAGAATCTGGACTATCCTAGGAGTAAGAAGGAAATTCAATCATTCAACGGTAAGATCAATTTCTTGAGAAGGTTTATTCCTAACCTTGCTAAACACTTAAGGGAAATCACTGATATGTTAAAGAAATATAACGGGTAAAATGGTCTAATGAGGCAAGAAAATCATTTAATCAAGTGAAGTTTGCACTGTCTCATGCTCATATTCTTATCAACCTGGATTATACACTTGATTTTATCATCTTTTCCTTTGCTTCTGAATATACATTAGTTGTTTTTCTCATGCAAAAGAAAGATCAGAAAATAGAGCAGTTGATTGCCTTCTTTAGTAGGACCATAAGGGATGCGGCTTTGAAATATAATATCATTGAAAAACAGGCATTAACGCTAGTTAAAGCTTTGAAATATTTTCGAGTTTATATCCCTCATTCTCATGTTCTTGCCTATGTTCAGAATGTTGTTGTCAAAGATGTGTTAACACAGAATGATCCTGAAGGCAGGCGTGGTAAGTGGATAGTTGTTATGTTGGAATATGATTTAGAAATAAGACCTACAAAATTGATCAAAGGACAAGGCTTAGGTAAGCTCATGGTGGACTCTAACTTACATGCCTTAGACATCAACTTTATTGCTACACTTTCCGAGGAGCAGGAGGTTGATTCATTACCTCGGGTATCTCAAATTTTTATTTCATCACCATGGTATTCAAATATAGTTCATGTGGTACAACATTTGAATCCTCTGCCTATTTTTCCCAGCAATAAAGGTATATCTCTGAAATTGAAGGCTCTTAAGTATTGTATTCTTAATAATGCTTTATATTGGAAATATCTGGGAAGGGTTTTATTAAATTGTTTGGTAGAAAGTGAAATTGAGAAAGTGATAAATGATTTCCATAAAAGGTGATTGTGTCGGTCATCGTTTCTGGAAAACTACAACAAATAATACATTGAGGGTTGGTTTCTATTGGCTAAGTTTGTGTTCGTATGTATATAAAACAATGATGAATGTCAAATTTTTCAAGGAAAGAAAAATTGTTACTGCTGCCCTTGCAACCAATTGTAGTTAAAGCACCTTTCCAGCAGTGGGGCCTTGATTTCATTGGCAAGATTCATCCTCCATCATCAGCTCAGCATAAGTGGATACTCATTGCCACCGACTACTTCACAATGTGGATTGAGGCCATCCCCATGAGACAAGCTACATACACGGTAATTATTTAATTTTTGGAGAGTAATATTTTGTCTCGTTTTGGATGCCCACGGAAAATCATTACTGATAATGAAGCAACCTTCACATCCAAAAATATGATAGAATGTTGTGATAAATATCACATAAGACTCGGGCATTCGACAACATATTACCCTCAAGGCAATGGGTTGGCAGAATCATCAAATAAGTCATTGGTGAACATCATCAAAAATCCGATGCAAGAGAACAAAAGGAATTAGCACAAAAAGTTAATGAATGCTCTATGGGCAGATAGAGTTAGCACAAAGAAATCTATCGGCATGTCACCCTTTCAACTAGTTTATGGTGTAGATACAGTGTTTCCAACTGCCCTAGCAGTGTCGGTGATGAAAATCCTATAAGAGATTGAAAGTGAGACAAATGACATTCAATGAAGAATTAATTAAATGATCCACTTGCAGCAGTCCAGGGAAGAAGTTTTCAATAACACCTCAAAGCTTCAGGAGAAGATTAAGAAGATTTATGATAAGAAAACTAAGGTTGATGATTTCAAGTTGGGAGATATTGTTCTCCGATGGGATGCCCGAAATGAAGATAAAGGAAAACATGGTAAGTTCAAAAACCTATGGAAAGGACCCTACAATATTGTAGGACTCAAGGGGAATAAGGCTTTCTTATTAGAGGATCTTGATGGGCAAGAAATTCTAGGAGAACCAGTGAATGGTAAGTTCCTCAAACGCTATCTTACATGATCTTGAAGAAAAGGTTCACTTCCATTGTAAATAACATTTTATTTGTTGTCCAAGAATCAGGAAGTTGTCAAAGAAGTTTGAAGCACGAGGAGAAGACCATGAGGCTTCTCTAATTAGCTGTTGTTTTCTGTTTAAATTTCAAAAGTCAAATTAGTTTTTGAGTCAAGTCAAGTCAGTTTTTATTTTTCTCAGTTTAGTTAGTCAGTCATTTGAGTGTCAAGTGTTTTATTTTGACTCCACCGCCCAATGGATGAGGCTACTTGGTATACGGTGTTCTTGACACCTCCTAAAGGAGCCGCCATCCTCAACTGGAGCCAATGTTATTGTCTATGAGTCACCAATGATCAAATTTTATCTTTAAATGTGATTGATAAAGTCTTATTGTCAAATTGTTACATTTTCAAATTAAATTTGACACCTCTTTTGGTTGTTAAATGGTCGAGTCATTTTCTAAGTTTGATTTTCACTCTCATGTCTTGGCCATCAAGGCCAAATCATATCAGTTTCATGAGTCATTAAATCACCATAGGTCATGCTTCCTTCATTAAATGTCATTATTCAAAATCTGAAAAGGAAGATTCATGGTGTCATAGGGGTGATCATGAGAGTGTCATGAGTGTCATCATTTTTCCATTTGGAATCATGTCACCATCATCCAAAACAAGTTAAATGTCATGAGAGTAAGTACTTAGGGAATAAATCACATCAAATGTTATGAGATTCAGTACTTAGGGAATAAATCACATCATTGAGTCATTTGGTTAAAGTACATGATGTCACTACACTAACAAGCCAAAATCGAGTTTTTTGAGTTATAAAGAGACATCAAAGTGTTTTAAGACTTAATTCTATCCTTCCAAAGCTTCAAGATCTCCTCTCTAACAATGTAACACTTGCCACAACCATTAGAAGTTCGAATTGCTCAGTTTGTTGTGTTTCTGTTGTGTTTCTAGCAAGTTGTCGCACTTTTGGTTTGGAGGACATAAGGAGGAAAGAAAGAGTCATCTCATCATCTCAATGCTTCAAAGGTTCTTTAAACAAGTAATTCTAACTTTGCAAATCCTCTAAGCAGACATTTTCTTCAGAAAATTGGTCAAATTCTCCGTAGGGTTTGTTGTGTTTTCCCTTTCCAATGTTGTTTTGCTTCTTTTGAGAGATATTCTCCTTGTTTTTAGGTTCAAACATCCTTCACTATCCTCACTAAGCATTCCCCACCCTTCCCCTCACTTAAATCCCTCCATTTCATCATTTCCCTCATAAAACCCAACTTGTTGCTGCATTTTTGGCACAAGTTTGTGTTTCCCCCTTCATTTCTCACTCATTTTGAGTTTTTTCACTTGCAATGTGTCCCTAACACCTATCCCTATCTCCCATAATTTTTCAAATTTTTTCTCTCTCCCTATCCCCTCCATTCCCTTCCCTCAAGTCGTTATGTTTTCAACCCTATTTTCCAGCTCAAAATCCCCTTACCCATTCTTGTGTGAAACGAGGGTTCCTATCAAAAGAAAAGTCTAATATGGCAGAGATCACTGAAAGAAAGAGATATAAGGGAGGAGAGGTCTCAAGATATGAGCCAATTCACATCTAAGAGGTCAATTCATCAGATTTTTAAGAAGATCATTTGAGCAGGCAAGTTGTCTAGGGTTTTGTAGGAAAGTGCAACAGGTGGGCTATAATCCTAATCTAACAAGTTTATTTGCCCTCAATTTAAAAAGAGATCATGTCACAATTGCAAGGGTGAAATTTATGGTGTCAGCAGAGATCATATCTTCAACAATTGCAATCCCTAATGAAGGTGAACTTTGGTTCAAGGGGATGGATTTAAACCTTTAGCATTATAAGATTTTCTTGAAACCACAGTACAAGGAGTCCCCTTCTCATATCTTTCCTAGCAGACAATTGTTGGACAAGTACAACCCTTTGATGATGATTATCATGAAGTATTTCACTTGTGAGGGGATGTTTAGCAGGTTATATCAATATCATATCATATTACTGTTGCATTTCACTTATATCAAGTCCCTAAACCTACCCTACTATATGTTTAGAAGTTTGGTGAAAATGACTGAGAAGGTGCAATCCAAAGGAAGAAATCACCAAGCAAGTCTCTTCCATCATGCGCTAATCAAAGTGATAGTCCTCCAGCAGCGAGCACAGGTCAATATGTCATAGGAAAAATTCTTAGAGGTAGTTACTCTTTTACCAGTCTCCAACCAGTCAAAGAGTCCAGCCTCTCCTTCATCACCATCAAGACCACAGGGAGTTGAAACATCAAGAAAACCATTAGTGACAACAACTCAGCCTAGAGCAAAGATTTCAAGGACATACAAGAGAGGTAAGAGGTTAGTTTTTACTCATAAACCAAAAGATGAGATGCCTATATAACCCCTAGAACTAGATCTCGGGCAAGAAGGCTATCCAAGGAGGTTGTCAGTGAAGAAGTGCAGGTTGAAGTTATGAGAGAGGAACCACCTAGGGATAGAGATGATGTACCTATGCAGCATGAAGAAGAGGTATCTCCTGAACTTGAAATGGCTGACCTATAAGAGCAGCATGGAAACGTAGCAGTAGAAGATATTATTAAGGAGAAGGAAGCACAGATTAAAGAGCTAAAAGATGACCTATCCAAAGCCAACTTCATAGTGGCTTTCTTGTAGCAAGAGAATAGGAAATTGAAACTAAGTCTAATGCAGCAGAGAAAGCCACAAGAGTACTCTCCATCAACAAGTAAAACATTGGCAGCAAAGGATAAAGGTAAGGCCATTATTGATGTTGAGCAGCTGGAAGAGAAATACATTCAGGTGTAGCCTAGGAGACCTACAACTAGAGCAATGGTTAGAAAGGAACACTGATGCAAAAGAGCCATCTCCTCCTCAAGCTCAAGACACCATAGTTGTTGCCAAAGCTCAAGATACTATACTTAACTCCATAAGTGTTGAGGTCTAGAAAAATAAGGAGTATTTTCTTGACAGAGTGAATGTGCACTTGGATAATCTTTTGAAAAGGGAAAATAGGGACACCACCATGCAAAGGAATATGGCAACGCATTACTATACAAGAAACATGATTTGCAAGGTTAAGGTCAAAACCCAAAGAAAAGCATAGACCTCTTGGTTGATGCATCCTTAGTTGTTTGAAGTTGTGACTAAAAGCAAGGAAATGAGGAAAATTTTGAAGATTTTGAAGTTTTTTTGTGCACACGGGAAAATTGGTCAATAGAAACGCAGCGAGGACTTGCTACGCTTTTTCTCAGGAGGCCCAAATTCAAAATTTCAAGCATTTGCAGATGGATAATAGCATAAGGATGTCATAAAAGTTCATGCGGATGCTTGAAAGTTCACCAATTTTCAGAAATTGACCAAATAATGCCTATTTTTTACCTTTCTGCCACCTTTTCAGGGCACTTGTTGCGCTTTTAGACAGTTTGTCTTCAAGTCAATTTTGAAGGGGTTAGAAGGAGTTTTTTGCAGTGCTTGAAGATTCCAGTGTGTAGTAGACATCTTCAGCTTTCCAACCATGCCTTTGGCAACAAAAAAAATCATCTGGGAAGGCACCCAAAGATCAAGCCCAAGTTGGTGCAATTCTGGGAAAAAGTTGTTGCGTTTCTGGAAACAATTTGTTGTGTTTCTGTGTTTGGGCAATTTTTATGACACGTGGAGGTCAAAGGTTGAATTTGGTCGGTGTAAAAGCTGGCTCATGAGTTTTTTTATGGTTAATAGGCCTATTAATGATCATATTTGTAAGGAATCTTATGATTAATGCCTAGAGATAAAAGTTCAACTAGTTAGCTAAAAAGGGGGAAAGTTTTTTTAACTTCCCTAGGATTAGGCAATGACTCATTAGGTTCATTAATTAGTTGTTATGGATCAGGATGTTACCCTTAGAGGTGGAATATTGTTTTTTTTTCTATATGTACTCAAACTCAAGTCATTGGGAGGGTTGGATATGTGAAGTTCTCACTCTTTTGGCACTAGTGTACTTGACTATTTGCAGAAGTAATTTACAGGCAGTTGCAGCCATTGTTATGAGATACTTGTGATGTGGTTAGTGACAGTGTTCTTCTCCATTTTTCCTCGTGCATTTGATGATTAAGTAGTTCTGGCAGCCATCTATGTTCTTCTTGTGGTAATCTCGTAAGTTTTAAGCAGAATACATTGCTTCATATGCTTTGTTTTATATGATATTTTCATGTAAATGTTTTTATCTTCTAAGTAATGAACTCATACATGTATGTTCATTTTACTCCTTCTACATGACTTTTTCCTCACTACACTACAATGACAAATTCAAATTGTGTCACTAGTAACATTTATCTTGCCTTATTCTATGTGTCTGCAACTAACCTTTTGAAATACCTAGCCTAGTTCCTAAATTGGTACTTCTTATCCAACGAACTTAAATCAAAAAACCATATTGAGTTGATAACTAGCCTAAAACCCTGATACTCTCCAGTCACTTCCATTCGCTATGAGACTGATTTTGAGAGAGTCCTCTCTGACTTGGTAGGGCTAAATACCAAGTCTAAAGTTGGTTTGTTGTTACCTCAGTAGTTTCCTTTCTCAACCTTGGGAAACTAAGGAGAGCTAACATACGGCATGCGACAAAAGTGCAAATACAATGCTAAAGCTCTCAAGGTTGTCCATACAACCATCGCTATTGTGCATGAGTGGGAAACACAGTACAAAGGCACACCTCCTGAGTTGGTGAAGAAGACAAGGAAACGGGTTGAGTGGGAGAAATCATGGGTTCGAATGCTCACCAGAGTAATAAATAGCTCCGCTCATTCATCACCAACATTCAGGTCTCATACGCACAGTTTTACAATAGTGTGGATTACATGGTAAAGTCACACAAGATCCCTTCATTTGGCTCACTCGTCGAAGCTAAAGGCAGGAGGTTGAATAATACTTGGACCCGCTCAGGAAAATCACTACCAAAGAATATCTAAAGGTAACAAGTATAATATTCAGAAGTACATTGGTGGCCCTGTCTAGATCAATACCATGTTGCTCCTACTGAAGAAGGAAACTCAAATTGGCTCCAAGGAAGTGTACCCAGATGCAATGGAGGCTAGAGTATGCTTCCATCCTGATCCCACTACACAGGTTGGGGAAGCCATTACGTAGTATAAATCTTAGTCCCACTATGTGACCGAGAAACTGCAAGTCGAAGTGGCTCAGCCGAGGTTTCCCCAAACTCAAACTTGAATTTTTTTGTCTTATTAGATTGTCTAGTTGACTCTACACAATTTTTTCTTATATGGGTATGAGAAATATTGTAATATTCTTTTGTAATGAAGTCCAAAGGTCATGGTTGAAAGAAGTCAAAGATTCAAGAGGGAAGTCCAAGAGTCACAAAGGGGAGATGATTAGTCACCTCATTTGTTATAAATATACCCGCATAACTCATGTAAGGGGCTTTTGGTCGGACTTTTGGCTTAGAATCAGAATTTTGGGAGTTTTGTTGGGATCCTTGGCTTCTCCTTAGCATAGAAAGAGTATATTTCTTTGGAGGAGCAAGTGTTTGCTTCATGTTCCACTATTGGGACTAGTGGTTTGGAAATTGTATATGTATGTTTGGGACTTCACTTTGATAAAAGCTTAGATTTGGCACGTTTTGATGCATATGTTGTGAATATAGTAGGACTACTATTGTTATGTTTACAATATATGTTATTTCATTTACGCTGACGCTTATGAACTATTTCGTTTGAATTAGTATGAATCTTGTTGAATGTGTGTTGTATATTTCAATCATGGTTACCTTCTGAACTATTTTGCAGGCTAACTTATGATTCGTTTTATGCTCGTGTGTTCCTTTCACGCTGCATACTATTACAGGCTTCTAAGGAGCCCACTCACTTTTGCTTTTTCGTGTTAAAACCTTTCATGCATTGCACTTGACTCTTCACAGGGTTATACACTTGTTTCACCAAAGTCATGAATACATGATTCTATGCTTTATCACAGGCAAGGCATACCACTAAAAGCCACCATTTCGGTAACCGGGTCATATTTCAGATGGGTCTCCTACTCCAAACGGTGTGAGTTATAATTTGGACTTCATATAGGGGAGACCTCTTGAATGTTGGTGGGTCTAGCACTGTCAACAGATACCAAAAGATATACTACAACTTACAGGGTATGTTGAAGAAAATTGAGAAGATCATATGGATGATCTAAAATCAATGTTTAGGTATTATTTTTTTAAATATATGTAATTTCATACATCATTAGAAAACAATCAACTATATCTTTCAAATGCAAAGATTGAATATTTATGACAAATCAAACCACAATAGAACTACTATAGCTAAAAATATTATTGTAGGATGTATAATAACACAACTTATAATGTTGAAATGGCATAATCAAATATATATCACAATGATTAAAAACTCAAAATTTCATAGAAAGAAAAAACACAAAAATTAATAGAATTATCTTCATAAAAATGTTGAAACAAACAATGTATGAGTGTAATACTATAAAAAACATTCGAGTCCACCATAATGATGAGTTTACTAATCAGACTTTTTTTTCCTGAGCGATGGAGACTGAGGGATGAAACTACATTTTACATGACGTACCGAGATAAGATGTCATGCTTTGTGGATGTTGGCACATGGACTCTTGCCCTACGGTTCCTAACGATCCATTTCATGCATAAGGATTTTATTGCATACTCATTCTAATGTTTTAGACTCTCTCTGTTGGACAATTCTCCTAATTGAAAGTTCACTAACATATTATCATTGTTTTACTCTCTTGCTGTTTTCAAAATATGACATTTGGCCATCGGGTTGGCAGTCACGGGCTTCGCGGGTCCATTTTGTTGAGTAGTGCGGGCCTCTGACAAGGCTTTCAGACCATTCTCCCTGGAGGTCTATGTTTTTTATTGTGGCGGTTACGGGTTTCGAGGGTCTATCTGCTGCTTTTCTGCCCCTCCCTGTCGGTAGCACTAACCCAATGTCCCGAGCTTGGGAAGATCTGCTGCGGCCTAGTCCTATTCTCAGCGCGTGGAGAGCTCATTGGGGCCTCTAGCTGCTAACCTTCTTGCGCGGTCGGATACCACAGTAGTTGTTTGGTCGTGGTTGTTTCTCGCGTTTTCCGCCAGCGAAAATTTCAGACATAACACTTGACTGTGGCGGTTAACTCCCTGGCCTGCATTACCATGGGTATATATGAAGAAGACCGGGACTACTTTGCTGACCTACTAGAGGGCGTGGAGATCTGGGGTTAGAGGACAAATGCTGATGTGGCAGCTATGGTGGACATGGAGGATATTGTGCCCGTTTCAATTACTCACCGGCCGGATCGCATATGTCGGTCTCCCAGGCGAGTAGCACTGAACCATTTGAGAGTTGTTTGGACTCACCGGCCTTTTCTCTCCCTTCGCCCTCGGTTCTGCATCTTTGGGAGAATCAGGCTCTAGACACACCGAACATTCCGGCAATTACCATCTCCGAGACGATCTCGTGCGCAACTGGGTCTACAGATAATCTCTGTGCGGATGCTTTTGCCTTTTTTGGCCTTTGCATTGGTGGAGTTGGGACATTACAATAGAATACATCCTCCACTGTTGCATCTGTGCCGATAGCGGCTTCGGGTTGTTTCATTAACATACCTTTCGACGCACAGACGGTTGAGGCTCAGCCCTCGTCAGAGTCTGACGATCTAGAGGTACCTGGGGCGGAATCTGAGGAACATACCCTTCACAGCGGCAGGGGAAAAAAATCTAGGCTGGCTAAAAATCGGCACAATCAGAGTGCGAATATTAGGCGTGATAGAGGTATGGCGGACTTAGAAATGACAGTCGCTACTGTTCTTGTGGGGAAGGTTCGAGGTCGTAAATACACCGCAACGACATTAAAGCTTTGGACCGAGGAGATTTGGGGCGGACTCATGGAGCAACTACCAAGAGTTATGCTTATCAACAGGGGTTGGTTTGCTCTTTCATTTTCACAGTCGGCTCTAGTAGATTGGGTCCTTACCAAACACTGGCACATAGAGATGCGTCCGGTCCTATTAAAAAGATAGTTCCCTCTATTTGACCCCTACAAGGAAAACTCTGGGGCGGGCCCAATTTGGATGCGCCTGCCAGGGCTCCCGATACAATTCTGGAATGATGTTGCTCTCCGAAGCATCGGGGAAGATTTTGGCCTCTACCTTGACCATGACAGATCCTTTTTAGAGACGGGCATATACTCTGTCACTCGCATACTAGTATTCTTGGATACCCGAGATGGAATCCACGACAACTATAAAATGTTCTTTGAAGGAATGGTCTGGCAACAAACTTTAGATTACAAGGGAGTTCCATTTCGATGTAGGAGATGTCACTCGGTTGGGCATCTATACAAAGAATGCCCTCTCTTGGGGGCGGCTTTCCCTCTGTATAAATCAGTGGCTCACATGGCCACTCAAACCGATCCGGTTACCATTATCTCGTCACCTGATGGGCATCAGCAGGCAGAGGCTACTCAGTCCGAGGCGGTTCTACCAACCTGGCAGACGACTCAAGCTCGATCACACTTCACGCTTCTCCACTCATCTTAGAAGGATCCGACTTCGATTTTGGGTACCACTTTGCTCTCATCTCCTATTTGCAATAATTTTTTACCTGCTTCGTCTAATACTGTTCATCCAACTATTGTATCTTTGCATTCCATTAGTTGCACTGTTGCATCGGCCCCCCATCTATCTCGCCTACCATTCCCCACACCTTTGCGAAGTCATCTGGCTTATCCCCTCAATCGACTACAGAATTCTTATCTATTGGTCACCAATATTTCTTAAGATCATCTAATCAGATGCCCTCATTGTCGGAGCTTGGCATATGCATGGAACAGGGCCCATCTACTTCTAAATCTCAAGGCAGACCATCTGCGATTTCTAAGGCCATCAGGAGGGCCAATTTGGAAGTGGAAGCCAGCACCCAATCATCCCTTTTATGGGTACTTTGAGCAAGGAAACCCAAGGAAGGGCCTCAATTATGATCTGTCTCTCATATAATTCCAGGGGTCTTGCCAACCCTATCAAGAAATTGGCACTAAGGAGACTATTAATTAACGTTCCCATTGATGCACTATTCCTACAAGTAACCTTGGGGGATGGGGAGTCCATTAATCGCATCCTTGGCTCTCTCTTCCTGAATTGGACTTTTGTGACTAATGATGCTCGTGAACGATCTAGGGGCAGTGCCTTAGGCATCAACAACAGGACCACTCAGATGCATAATTTTTGGGAGCGTGATGGGGTCATCAGCATGGAGGTATCATCTAGTGATCTTGATCATCCCTTTACTTTGATAAATGTTTACGGCCCATGTGTGCATAGAGATATTTTCTGGCAATCTCTTCTTCGATGCACACTCCTTCAAAATGATCATATCATTCTGGGTGGAGACTTAAACTTTTCCATTGGGATCTCGAAGTCTTGGGGCCCTCAAGCCATCTCGGATCCGCTCTCTGCTTTCTTCGCCATGAATCTGGAGCAAGCTGATCTAATTGACATTGACATGCAAAAGAAGCAACCCACTTGGCGGAATAGACGCACTGGAGGGGCTGCTCTGGCCCGATGACTTGATAGGTTCCTTTTAAAGCAACAATTTCTTAACCTCATGGTCAAAGCCAGACAGTGGGTGGGCTCAGGAGGGGCCTCTGATCACTCACCTGTTTATTTCGAATTTCTGGCAGGGGATCAGAAACCGAAACCACCTTTCAAATTCAACGCCAGATGGTTACAAGACCCTGAATTTCATGTACTTGTCAACCAGGCTTGGCATCATTGCAATCTCTTCCCTGATAGGGAATCGGCCAGGGTCTTCAATGAAAACCTTAAGCGTATCAAAGCACTTACTATTAGTTGGACTTTGCGAAAAAATATGCTTGAGGAGGAGGAGTTGAAGCGGATTGACAGGGAGATCTCTCAGCTCACTGATTCAGATTATGTGGGATTCTGTACGATGTCCTCCAAAGAGCAGCTGATAGCACTTGAAACCACCAGGGCTAAAATACTCCCCCAAAAGGAAGAGGAATGGAGGTTAAAAAGCAGGGCCATTTGGTTGAAAGCTGGTGATGAAAATAAAAAGTTTTTTCAGCAGTATGCTAAAGGTAGGCGCATAATCAACACTATTTGGGAACTATCTGATCATACAGGATATGTGGCCAAAACTCATTCTCAGCTCACTAATATGAGTATACATCATTTCACAAATCAATATAGAGCTCCACACAACATCAACCTGCCAGATATCATGAATATTGCTCGATCCTTCCATAGATTTGTTGACGATGAGCAAGCGGAGGAGCTCAACGCACCAGTCACCTTGGCTGAGATTGAGGGTGTGCTAAAATGGTTCAAGAAGGACCCAGATGGATGGCCAATAGAATTCTATCTTCACTTTTTTGAACTTATTGGTCGAGACCTTCTCCAGGTCATCGAAGATAGCAGATTATCTGGTAAGATATTTGATGGTTTTAACACTACCTTCATTGCCCTCATACCAAAAAATGATCACCCCAATACCTTCCATGACTATAGGCCTATAGCCCTCTGCAACTGCATCTACAAAATTATCTCCAAAATCATTGCAAATCGTATTAAGCCTATTCTCTCATCTCATATTGCCATGGAGCAATTTGCCTTCCTACATCATAGACAGATCCATGAAGCCATCGGTACTGCAGAGGAGGTTTTGCACTCCATTAAGACCAAATACCTAAAAAGCACCATTCTTAAAATTGACCTCACCAAAGCCTTTGACCATGTCAATTGGAACTACATCCATCTCATTCTCATTCAAACAGGGTTCCCCCATACTTTGATCAATTGGATTATGGGATGTATCAGAAATGCTACTTACAGCATCCTTATTAATGGTGTTGCTTCTTACTTCTTTCAAGCTGGTATAGGTCTGCGGCAAGGTTGCCCACTCTCACCACTCCTATTTGTACTTGTCATGGAGGGCCTCTTAACTCTCATTAAAAGGGCAAAGGAAGTTGGTGATTTACATGATATTAGATTAAATGAATTCCTGCAGCTGACTCACTTATTATTTGTGGATGATGTGATTATTTTTTTGGATGGCTCTTGTCAGGATGTTTCTCAATTTGATATAATTCTTCAGATATTCTGCAGAGCTATGGGTATGGCTCCCAACCACTGCAAATCCACAATAATTCTGACTGGATGCTCAGCACAAGAATAGGGGCACGCTATTCTGCACTTTCCATATGAGTGCAGCAACATTAGAAATGGCTTAAAATACCTTTTTTTCCACCTAAAGTCGAATGACTATCTGATTAAAGACTGGAATTCGCTAATTGCAAAAGTTGATCGCAGAATTAATTATTGGCACCATCGATGGCTTTCCCGAGCAGGTAGACTAATCCTTATTAAATCAGTCCTGGAAGTTATCCCTGTGTATTGGATGTCTTTGGCGTGGCTCCCCAAGGGTGTGACAAATTGCATACAACAAATTTGCAAACAGTTCCTCTAGAGGAACTTGGGTAGTGAGCACACCTTTGCATGGGTTGCTTGGGATCATATCAGTAGACCAAAAGATTGGGGTGGTTGGGGTGTCAAAGATCTCTCCACTTTCGCATCAATATTGGCCGCAAAATTGGGTTGGCACCTTATCGCTAGGCAAAGTCTGTGGAAGGAGGTGATTGTCGCCAAATACATCACCCCTCATAACACTATGGATTGGATCTGTGGCACTATTCATCATCGATCGGGCTCTTCCATCATCTGGAAGGCCATTACAAAATCTTCGCACCTTATCCAACAAGGTCTGACGTGGCAAATTAGTGTAGGAAATATGGTCAAAGTGGGTGAAGACTCATGGTCGGGTAGTGGAAGACATTTTAAGCTGCCACTTTTTATCATTAATCATCTTGCACAGGCTGGGATAAAATTTCTATCACAGGTGGCTGACCCATTAAGGACATATTAGCATGGTCAGGGATGGCTATCTGCTCGCGACCTCAGATTACCTATTGAGGGCCACCCTGATTGGGCTCGGTATATCAAGGCACTTCAAGCATCTCACATACATCTTACGGATCAGGAGGACGAAATTTTATGGGTGCTCTCACCCAGAGGTCGATATTCCCCAAAAATTGGTTATATCACTCTCTGTGCACCCAAGGAGCCGCAAAATAAAACTTGGTGGTGGCACTCTATCTGGAAACTGTTGGCACCCCACAAAACTCGATTACTCATGTGGTGCATCCTCCACAACTGCATTCCGAACATGGATAACCTTCGGAGACGAGCTACACATGGCCTATCCAAATGTTGTTTATGTTTCGCTCATGAAGAAGATGCTCAGCATCTATTCCTCGAATGCCCATTGATCGGCGGACTCTGGCTCATGGTTACACAAGCGATGGGTTGTACACTCAATTGGCATGGGTTAACTTTATCCGAGGCGTGGTCATCTTGGTGGAATGCTGCCACCGACAACAAACTCAAGAATCTCCCTTTGCTGATGGCATGGGGCATTTGGACCAAGCGGAATAGATATACCTTCGATGGCACTCAGGTGATATGGGATCACATTTGCTCAAAAATCATCTCCACTTATCACCTCATCCCGGATGAGGATCATACCCCCCGTATTAGGGACATTACTCCCAAAATCATTGACAATACTTATCCCTGGGCATATTTTGATGGGGCATCAAACAATCATGGGTGTGGGGGAGGTGCGGTACTTTATATTTGTGTTTCTCATTATTTACACTTTAAGATGGGATTGGGGCCGGGTACAAACAACTTTGCTGAGCTTCTTAGCCTACGACTTCTCCTTATATTTTCCTGGGAACAAGGATGCAACAGACTGCATATTTTTGGAGATTCACAAATTGTCATTAATTGGTTTAATTCTCATTCACACACACTCACATCATTATTGACGGAGGTCCATCATCTGAAAATTGCTTTTGACACTACATCTATCACTCACATATACAGGCAGAGGAACCAAGTGGCAAACCAACTTTCCAAAGAAGGTGCGGAGCTAGTATGGGGTTGTTAGCACATTACTGAACATGATGGGGAGCAAACTTACAGTTACTACCACAGACCTTTCATAGAGGATATTCAGGATAGGAGATCAGTCACTCCTTGACTGCATTTTTTACAGACAGATATATTTTTGAGACTATATTTGTTGATGACTATTCAGCTCTATCTACCGGCTATACTTTGTATTTTATTTTATGTTTATGTACATAGTAGGATTAGTTTTAACTTGCATCATATATGCATAGATTTGCAGCATATTTTGCCTCCTTGGTGAGGTTTCAGTATTATGATCTATGATCGATTTTATATGTAAAATGTAACATGAACTGTTTCTTTATCAATGAAAAATTACGAAATTTTTTCTTGGGAAAAAAAATACTATAAAACATAGAAAATGGTAAATATGCTTTGGCAAAGGCATTATCCATAAATGAATTTGAGTTTTCTATAAGAGAATTTAACTTCAAGTACTAAAATATATGACTAAGTGAGTGTCGAAATGTCAAAATATAAGAAATAATTAAAATTTAACTTTAAAATAAATAACACCATGCTATTAACATGTAATTTAAAAAAAAAAAAAAATGTATACATACAATTTCTGGATCAAGATCAATTTCATGATTTCCTGCTGTCCATATCCAAGGTTGATAAGCCGCACTTTTTTCAATCAATTGTCCCCATGTGTCCCACCTCCTATTATCATGAAATGGGTAATCATCTGCGTAGGAAAGATCTCCTACATATAGTAATGTTTGTCCATTTGTTTTTAAATAATGTTGTAAAGTCTTATTTGAATTGTATGTTTGGCCAAGATCCCCTGCATAAAAATTATTAGTCATTCATAATAACTCACTCAAAATAAATTGTGCAATATTAAAACATAAACAATGAAAATTATTGATTCTATTTATTAAAATAAATCTTGATTGTTAATCTAAATTTGAAACATTAAAACATAAATAATGAAAATTGTTAATTTTATTTATGACAATAAATCTTAATTATTCATTTAAATGTATTTTGATTATTGTTGAACTTTTTACAAAACTTTCATTATTGAAAAAATTTTAACAAGTAATATTGCATCCTACTCTCTACCTTTGACATGGATGAGATATGGATTATAAAGAGCCTTAACCAAAATTCACTCACTCACAAAGAGTGAACATATCGATAGATGTTTCAATTTAGATAAAAAAAAATAACAATCATTTTGTTAACCTCTTGAGCGACTTAGTTAACACTTAAACGTGCTTTCAATCAACTTTATTGTGTGCAATAAAACACTCATCATGATTAAAAAAATGCTACATAGTAGCTATTCCTTGTCCACCTAAACTCAATTGTGTGCAGAACAAATATTTTCTTCCAACATTTACTAAGGGTTGATTCACTCTCCAAAAAGGTGTTAAGTAATTCTGAGTTGGATTTATATATAGATAGGATGATGTTAGTCTGATTGAATTAATTTTGATGGCACTCTTTGAATAAATCAAACGAAATCATATTGATTTAGTATGTTTGATCATATAGATCAAAAATCACACTAGTTTATCTACCATCAAAATATAAGATGCAAGCATGTGGTTTGATCTGTCAGTAGGGATTCCAAAGTACAGTATATTTTGTGTGGACACTGCACCCATCATCAAGCACTACAAAATTTAATGATGGGTGAAATGTCCACTCGAAACATTGTTTCGAAAATTTCCTACAATATAAACAACTATGAAAATCTACATTCAATTAAATTAATTTTTAAATTTTTACACACAACTAAAAACACATTATAGTTTTTATTTTTGGAAATTTTCCTACAATATAAAAAACTATAAACATCTACATTCAATTAAACTTGTTTTTAAATTTTTCCTAAAATAAAAATAATATGATTGATTATTAAAAAACAGACATAATGTACTAATCTTTAAATCATGAAAAAACTTGATGAAATTTATATTTAATGTGTTTTATAAATAAATTTGTTTTTAAATTTTTATCAACAAAAAAAATTAACTTTATTTGGTAATTTGAAATTATCACAAAACTTGAGTACATTTAAATTTATTTTTAATTATTTTATAATTAAATTAATTTTTAAATATAATATAATTAATTATTAAAAACAAACATGAGTTAGTAATAATTTCATAGTGATAATCAACTAGTCTCTTGATTATATTTAAATATATTTATAATTTATTTATAATTAATACATTGACTGCATGTGGACAGGTACATTGATTATTGAACCGGTTAAGCTCATTTGTGATCGCTTGTAGCCCCATTTCTTTATTTGTGCAAAATAAATTCTTAATTCTACAAGTCTCTCTTCAAGTTCTGAAAGTGTTGCTATAGCTCGCAATGGCTTGTTACATCTTATTTATTTAACCGTTGCAAAGCGAGGTAACTTTGCATTGTCAAGTTCTCTTTTGCAAAATCTACAAACAATCTTCAGAGGCAATGTGTTTTCTTTTCCAGATATGTTTATGTATATTTGTTCTAATTCAAGTCCAATGCTTAAGATGTTCTTTCCAATTTGCAACTTCTTACATATTGGACATTTGGTTTTAGATGTGTCTTCAATTTGTTTTTTGTAAATTTCTGTGGGAGTACTCTTCCATGAGCAACAATTTCTATTCCTTATTTTATTTCTATTATCTCCAATACTCTTTGTGCTATAAGTACGTATAATTTTTTTCAATTTGTGGAAGTTTATTCTATTCTTGGTGTTTTCATGCATCTCTACTATTTTATGGTGTAGATTGTATTGATTCGTATTTTGATTTGATAATAGTGGTTCATAATGAATGTGTGATGTACTTGTTTTGAATGATAGTATGTTATATGTTCAATTGCAATTTGTTTTTGAAGATTAGTAATTGACAATGCTTTTAGTGGTAAATGACCATATTTGTATGTTTACATTGAATATGATTAATATCCATTGGAAGCAAAACGATGTTCCTTCAACTCTTCCTTTTTCATATGGCATTGCCATATTAATTAGGTATTGTTGTGAGCCTACAACAATTGTTTGAATTTGTATAGTCTCATTTGTTAAGTGTTTTTATAGACAATGTAATGTGTATTGGTTCCTACCCATCAGTGCATTGCAGAAAGATTGGACAATATAGAGCCTTAGAGATTGTTCATCAAATTCAAGTGCTATTAAATGACAAATCGCAGTGAACATGCTTGGGACATTTAGACATAATTGTTCTTACTTTATCCAATCCATGAATTTGAATTTCATGAAAAATGGATTCATAATGATTTTCAAGATATTTGCAGAGAGGCGACAAGTAATAATTGGGGACAAAGTTGCATCTAGGAAATCTTGTGTGTAATAGAGGCTAAAAATGTCCACTAACAAGATTTGTATCATGAAGCAAAATGTTCAGTGGAATTGTATCTAGATCATGATTGAAGAACACGTACCTTGTTTTCATTTGAAGTGACCAAACTCCAATTGGTATGTTCAACCACTTCTATAGCCATCATATGCAAAATGTGTCTCCCCATAGGCCTCTTTCAGATTGAAAATTATTATTAGAAGCAAAGAATCACATTTTATGAAGATATGTGTCAACATCATGAATCCCATGAAGCTGATATAGCATATCAAGATCTATTTCATATTGGTATGATCCTTTTGCCTCTATGTCATTGCGATGTAGACAGTTGAGAAAATGGTCTATTATTCCATTTCATAGTTCAATGGACGAGTAACGAATACATTGAACAAACAATCTCCAGCAGTATATGCAAATTGTTGTAGTTTGAAGAGACTATACTTGGTTAAGACTCCATCAATATTAGCATCTATGCGGCATTTTTTTGTTGAATGGTACTTTTCAACGTCCAAGGTTTCAACCAATTTTTGTATGTAATTAACCTTGAGATTCGTATTATGATTTGTTTACTAAGTGTTATGTATGTTAGATTGGTTTTTCTCAAAGAAGAGAGAGTGTTCAACTCTTTTTTTTTGTTTTATCAAAAACATGTCTTTGATAATGTTTACTAGCATAGAAGACTAATTGCAGTTTGATATTGTTGATTTGATTTGGAATAGTAAAACAAGGGAGCCAAACTTGCAATTGACTACCTCCTATTTTGCACTTCTTTGTATTTTAAAAGTATCACTGCAAAACAAAGGACATGTGCATTGATCATTATCTGTGAAGATATGAACTTCACATAGAAGGTACGTACTTGCTACAAATAATTGACATTTCTATACAGTACAAAGCATGAAAGAAACATTGTATCCGTTTTGATTAGTAAAATGTACTGCATGTTATTTTTTGGTATAAAATATGGACTATTTTTACTACATATAAGATTTTAGAATTCTTTTATGTAAATTGTGACTTTAAAATTTACCATATAATAAAATTAATCACATTAGCTCTAAACAACGCACTTGTAATTAATTCAGCTTAACTTATTGAAAATGTATTTATAAATACCTTAACATAGGAGCCCTCGAATGTGTATCTAGATTCACATATCAAATCTCACATGTACATTATTGAGACAATACACATATCAATTTTTTATATTTTTCAATATAAATGTCAGGTATATAAGTAGCCATAATTTATTATTTGGAATTTGAAATGTTGATATACATGTAAATAATTTAGCCAATCAAACTTGGTGGAACATGGAATTTGTCTCAATTATAAGTTGCCACACTAAATACAAACATATTGAATCAACCGAAGAAAAAGTTGTGCCAATGATAGAAAATGCATACCACAACAAACGTAAAGTTAGATGTTTTTGTTGGAGGAAGAGAAACATGATATAAAAAATGAATTGATATAATGAATTTTTTACATGAAATATATTTTATACATGCAATAATTTATAGGACATGTTGTTTCAATGCATATATGGAAAATTGAACATGAAAGTGACTACATAATGTCGCTAATGCACAGATAAGCCTCATATAAGATAATAAATATGGGTAGTAAAAAATTAAGATGAGAATGTCATGATGTCAATAACATAATAACATTGGTGAGGCAACATAATGCTTCACACAAAGAGTATTGATTTAGGGATAATATCTTTGGAATAAATATAAAGTAAGAAGTTATTGATTTACAATGATTAATGGTAGTAGGTCACCAAAGCTACTGTCCTTCCCAAGTTTGTTATGGAAGGACAATTAACATGTTAAGAAGAAAAACCATCACCCTATCAAAAGAAATGGAAACAACAAGTCTTAAGTAATTGAACATAGATTCTTGTATATAAAATGAAATACAATGGAGAATTCTTCACCTTCTTACCTACGCATTAATAGTGATATGGAAATTTAAATTCTTTCCTATTTCCTTAGAAACCTTTACTATCAAATTCAATTTTTCATATCCCTAGAGACCCTTAGTTAAAACAGGACAATTGATTCGTTTTTTTATAAGGTAAAACATCCATATTTTCATGTGCAAGATAGCAATAACTTTAAGCCACTCATCGAATGAAGTATTCACCAATAACATGAGGGTCAAACTTACTATAACAAAGCATCCACCCCTTATGCAAGGGTCAATTTTACTGTAAAAAATTATGTAACCCCAAAGCATTATGTTTAGTAACTTCTATAAGCCTAAAATTTTATTGCCATCAATGACTATGCCAACAAACAACAAATCGCTATGGCTAAAACAAGTCAATCTAATATCTACTGATTTTAGCATTATACTTTGTAAAATTTGTCCCTTACATTAGCTTTCGTGATAAGATAAATTTTTCATTTGAACCACACAAAAAAATGTGTTTTATAATGACCTTTGACAACCACTTAGTGTTCTTTGCATATCAACAAAGATATTGTACACAAAAACAACAACATTTGCACCATTTGAAGCTACAGCTAATTGTTAATTTTGGGCAACTAGGTCTAAACTCCATGTTGCATTGCTCATATGGTGATGATGATATTTTTGTTGGATTCCGCTTTTAGAGAGGTGCAGGATTGATCTAAATATCATCTTGTTTGGATGAGCAGAACTTATATTTTGATTTTATTTTCCACACATGCAAATTGTCAAGGTTGGCCAGATTTGTAATGTAGGCTCACAAGCCCCAAAAGGTGTGTCACACACCCTCATTGATGGATATAAATTGGAGAGAGATGATGCTCATTTCATCATCATCTCATCGCACACATTCCTCTTCATCAAATTGGTTCATACAGCCTTTGGAGGATTTTTTCTCTCTCACACGTGTGAATCTGAAGCTGGAAAATTTCGGGTTGTTTTTAGGGCTTTCTGGACAACGTTGACCAGCGTTGACTTTGGGTCAACCCTTGAAGTTTGATTGTGGCTTTAGCACAGAAATTCTGATTTTTGGAGGTCGCATTGTTGGGCACAAAAATCAAGGTTGAACGTTGACTTTGACTGAAGCCCCTTGGACCGCAACGTTGACCAGCATTTATTTCTACGTTAACTGGTTTTTGTTGACTTGCATTGACTATTTGGGAGTTGTCTTTGAGGTGTGTGTGACTCCTCAAGGAAGGTTGATCTTGTATGTTGGAAGAGCTGGTTTGGCCAGCCAAAGTCTTTGCTGACTAGGGCATCTTGTTGACTGTTGTAACAAACATTTCTCTCTATATTTGTTGGACAAGAAGAATTACAAATTCTGATATATTATTTGGCTTGTCTTTTGTTGATCTATTATTATGTTCTATCATCATTTTACTTTCATGTTTATGTGATTACTAAATTGAATTGGGCCTATACGAAAGATTGAAGTAAAATTGCATTAAGCATAGAACATACCATGGTTATCTCAAATTAACACTAATCCACCTGCTACGAGGTCTACATTTAAAGTATTGACCACTTGTTTTCTCCTCTGCTTTATCTCCACAATATAGCCTGGTATTATCAACCTCTTCTTCTTCCATGAGTTGTTGTAGTGACTTTGACAGTTGCACGATAGCACATTTCATCATTCCAAATTATTCGAAGTTGCATGACATAGCTTTTTAATAGATTCCACTCAATGTAGCAGGTGACACCCGACTTCATCAAACCATCAAGAAAAACAAAAATTTAACCATCTAAAGAATTCAACTGTTTAAAGACTTTTGACTGTCAATTACAGAAAGTAATACCAGAAGAAAAACTGTAAAACTAATCCCATCAGGCAAAACAGTTCAAATTTCGATAAATTAGCATTGTATTTCCTATTGTATCCTTTTTCAATCAACCAAAAAGTGAAAATGCACCCCGACATTCTACTTCTAACTAACAATTCTTTAAATCCACGCATAATTTTGGCATCCTATGTGATAGTAGTTGAAAGTGCTCACTACAAGCTTTTTGTGTTGCATTTTTTACAATGTCATTCCAGATCTGAGACTTAGTTCACTCAGAATTGTTGGGTATTGTTTGGAGATTGGACCCCATATATGAAACAACTCCAAATGTGGCACGATCTTAAATCCTATTGGCCAAAATTTCCTTATGGGCTACTTCACGCCTCTGTGGGTGGTGTTTGTGGTTGTGGAGAAATCATCTCCCTTTCCCCTTCTCAACATTATCACTTCTTATGGTCTGGTAGTTCCAGCACTAATATGTGTGTTGAGGTGTTGGCCCCTTAGGGAGTCCTTTGTTGTGCATTGTGGTTTGCGATGGAAGATATTGTCATATTTGGGATTTGAAAGTGACAATTGATTAGGCATTGGACTCTTCTTATCTTGATGTTCCATCTTTGGATCACTAGTTGGAGCAAATTAGCTCAATGAAGGCTTTCTTTCTCTCCTTATCCTTTTGCCAAATTTATAGAGATCATAACTCATTGGCACACCAACTCTCAAAGCATAGGACCTCAACACAACCTTGGATGTTTCATTATGAATTCTTGGTTCCGGACTTTTTCATTGGCTCAGTAACCTCATGATGGATTTTTCTTTTACCTAATCTTCTTTATCCCTAGGCAGGTGATCTTGTAATTTTCTTATTTGCCAGAATTATGACTCGCTCTCTCTGGGTCATATGCTGCCTTATGCAAGGGAATTTTTTCTTTTTTTTCCAGTCTTGGGGTTGGTGTTGATGGGTGAGGTCCCTAACCTCTATGTGCTTTGTATTTTTTGTCTGGAGTATGTATGTGTACTATTGTTTTGTCCTCTTTGTTTTATATACTCGTTGGATATTTGCAGTTGCACGATTGGGTGCAGAGGTCTATTGCTAGATGTAACATCTTTAAATAATCAAAACTTGTTGTTTTTGTTGTTGTGAAAAAACTAAAAAAATACTCTATTTTTAATATAACTAAAGACAAAGATCAATCAATATTCACAATATACATCTAATTAGCATTGCATAAATGCATTATAATTATGGTAGATTTACTCCAAAGAATTCCTTGTGCTTTTTAATAAGTTAAGAGTATATTTGTAAATTAGTTGAAGATGTAACAACCAAATATTTTTATCATATTTCAGTAGATGAAAGAATCGTAGTAAAATGTCGAAAATTTGGATGCAAACAAAAACAATAATGTTGTTTGACTTATGATATTGTACATTGCTAGTTAAAGATGTAACAACCAAATTTGTTTATCATAGTTTAGTAGATTAGAGAATCATAGTAAAACATCCAAATATTTCAATGCAATAAAATAATAATTTTGTCTTATTTTTTATGTTGTACCTTCTATAGTACTTTGTATAGTTATAAATTGCAAACGAAAAAGAAAAGAAAAAAACAAATATTAAAGCATTCGATAGGTTATACAAATTTAAGGGAAAAGAAAGTAGATTCATCTTCATCCTTAAAAAATGAAAATATAGATAAGTCTATATTTTAATGTTGAAAAGGGATACATACTATTTTTATAGGTATTAATGATTGGTAAATGATACCTACTCTCTATTGGTGCATACATGTCATGTTTAATACTATACAATTTGTCTAAATCAAATTTGAATATGTTAAAAAATGTCAATACTTTTATAATATTGGATCATTTTCTTTTTTAGAGTAAAAAAGAATTTAAATATATTCCAAAACAAAATCAAGGTTATTATGCTACTCTAAATTTTTGTAAACCAATATTTTTCTATAGTATTATAATATTGTACCTATTTAAAAGTATAATAAATCTATTATAAGACAAATTCAATATAAAATGTTTTTTTTTTCCATTGTAAATGCAGTTATTAAAAAGAAGAGGAGACTCTAAATATAAATAAGAGTTTGTTAGTGCCATAAAAAAAAGTTCTAAGGCCTAAATATTTCTAAGTAAATGCGTGCTTATTTATATGTCTTTTATTTTTTTTATTTTTCTATCTTTCATAGCAAAAGATAGCAATTATAGCTATATATCATGCCGTTTTGAGCTTTTATACTAGGTGATTATTTACAATATTGGCCCCTTGGCTTGGCCTTCTACTATATTTTCATAGCCAACTGGAATATGTCTCTATCCAATTTATCAGATAGGCTTGGTGGGTTCATTTAACTGCTCTCAAATTACACCCTTATCACCAAATCAAATTCACCTCCCCGAAACAATGAATTGGTTTGCTAAGATATTAAAAAAACATTTAAGAAAAATACAAAAAAAACCAAAAAAGGGTTGTGATTAAACATTTATAGAAAGTACAAGTGTTTTAAGCAAAGTCGTAGGGTTTCTCGTTGTGAAAATGCTTAACATTGTAATATCATGTTTGTGTTTGAGACTTTCATCCATGTTTCTTCAACGACACTTTTAAGAATGAAGAAATAGTGAAATCTCGAATAATTGAATTCCCCAATATTTAGGTTAGGTTAGAGGCATATCTGTTAACCAGATATTGAATATTTTAGCTTTATCGAAATTGATTTATAATATACAAAGGAAATACTTTTCAAACTTAAGGTTTGATATAATATAAATTTACCTATCTTGAGGTATTGATTTACTATATCTCAAAGTTTTAAAGGCCTTTCAAAAGGTATATAAAGAATTAAAAGACAAATCCACTCGAGTTGATCCTATATCCAAAGTTCATCTCTGGTTTATCCAAGTGACCACGAAAAAAATTGCTCATGTCCTTAGAAAGAATAATGTCTTGTCTTCATTCCAGTCTATGCATACTATTAGAAATTCTCTTGGATCAGTCAAGGACCCTATCGACCCAAAAGACATGAAAGGTGTTTACATGGCTCCTTGTTCATGTGGCACTCCCTATATCGGTGAAACAGGTCGATCCATTAGGCAGAGAATCCAGGAGCATGCAACAGACAATAGGCACAATCGGTCCCACACATCGGCTCTTGTAGAACATGCGGAAAAATCGTGTCACCATGTTTGCATTGAGGACTCCAAGGTAATCGCTAAGGTTGATCACTTCCATCATAGGAAGCTTAGAGAGGCCATTGAGATTGAACGACATACTAAGAATCTCAATAGGGATGATGGGTGGAAATTGAGTAAAAGTTGGATTCCATCCCTCTCGAGGTGATTTCCCAGCCCTCTTGCTCTCAGTCTCGGTTTCTTTTAGTCTTTCCTTGTTATTCCTTTTTGAGGGTTTTATTTCTTTTTCATCCCTTGTCTCTATTTATTTCCTTTGTCCCCCGTTATTTCTTAATCTTTTCTTTTTTCTTACCCTTAATATTATATTATCCTATATATTATATTAATTGAATTATAAATATAATATTTATTAAATGAATCCTTTAAATTAAAATTTTAATCTTTTTATAATATTTATTAATTCATTAAATAACTAATTAAATTAACGGCTAGTTTATGGGCAATGATGCATCTACACTATTTATTCTTTAAAATCTATGGGCTTTTTCATCTTGTCCCGAGAATAAACCACATTAGTTGGTTTGAAACATCGACTAAATCCTAATAATATGATTAATCTAAAAGATATTTATCTAAAATATGAATCAAAAAATTCTTAAATTTATATATAAATATGAAAAATAAATCTTTAACCATATTGCCAATACAACTTTAAATATGATAAAATATAATAAAAAGATAAAACGTGGCTATCAAAAAAACCTTAATGCTTTTAGAAATTGAATTTTTATCCACTTAAATAATACCAATATTCATGCAATACATAGATATTCAAAAATATGAATATCTATGTAGTAAAATAAACTATATAAATATGAAAAATCAAGCTTTAACCATCTTGCCAGCACAACTTTATACATAAATAAAATATAATAAGATATAATGAAAGGATAGATGCGGCCATCAATAAACCTTAATGCTTTTAGAAATTGAATTTGTATCCACTCTAGTGGCAAGTAATACCAATATTTATGCAATAAAAAGTCCAATATAATCTCTTCGAACTTTCCATATCTATTATCACTCTTCTAATTGAGGGTATTGTTGTTAGCTTTCCTCCACACTTATTGTTGTTAGCTTTCTTCAAGAGTCATTAGTTATGGGTATTGTCAGGGTGATTTTAAGTTTTTGATAGTTTTTGTTTTCATTTTCATACTGAAAAAATTTATTATAAATTAACTGTCGTGGACCAAGTATTTTTAGCTACGGACTTTAAATGTAAGTTGATTAATTATTATTATTTTAAAAAACACTCATTGTAATAGCTTATTGATGATCTTTAAAAAAAGTTTTTACTTACTCTTACCAGATATTTTTTAGATCTTAAACTATTAACATATTTCTTTATTTCCAAAAAATAAACTCTTAATATTAAAAAAATTATATTATAATTAATTTTTAAAATCAGAAATTAATAAAAATAAAAATAATTTAATTTATTAATATTAATTTTGACATAACAGCTTTCATTAACGATTTATATCGAAGTTAGACTACGTCATTATTTTTCATTATTTAATAAAAAGCAAGGTGGATAAAGTAATGTTAGTGGTGGATAACCGGATAAGAGGTGATGGATGATCATTCGCCTGACCGTCTGCTGTCGGTTTAGTCAGCGTGTTAGTTTAAATCGATTAATCGTTCCCAGATTTCTCAATCAACATGTTTGATCGATATATCTCTGTACTACATATTGCTTGCTTCCTCACAATAGGCAGTTCTTGTCCCGGAATATTATTTCTAGTTCTCCTTAACCATGAATAATTTATTGTCGTGGTGAGCTCCTATGAATCGATATAAGAGTTGTGGTAAACTTGACTGTGGAATATTATTAATGAATAGTTTCAAGGATTGTGAGGGTGCGCAGTTGGTTTATTGATTCAAAGTTTAGATAAATGTTATTAGGATTAATCACATCATAATGATTTGGTCGATGTTTCGAACCAGTTAATGTGGTTCACCTTGTCGTGAGGATGAACTATATTAGTTGGTTCGAAATGTCAACCTTGAATCCGAAAGACATCTATCTAAAAAATAGTAGTTAGTGTATTTTTATTGGTAATTGTTATGATATGAAGTATTATGTAAATAATGAGATTCACATTTTAAGTTTTCATGAATTGAGTTAATAAAAGAATAATAATATTTATATTTATCATTATTGATTTACAAATTAGAAATAGAGTTTATGTTTATGTATTTTAAAATACATATTTTTAATTAATATATTAAGTTATTAATTATTGTTATTTTAAAATTTATTTTACTAATAGAGTAAAAGAATAAGGTTGAAAACTAATGAAGAAATAGTTATCATTTAAATAATTATTCTTAAAAAAGTAATGATATTTTTTGTTAAATGTCACGTGTCAATTAAAGTTAAAAACTTTTGTTAGCACCACAATTGGGGGTAGAGGGAGTCTCCAACATGGTTTGTGTTACCCTTCTTGTATTTAATGCTCAAGTGGAATTGTTGCAAGTATGTGGATCACTCTCCCCGTGTTTGCGTGAATTGCAATGGCTTGTGATCAATGTGGATAATTGTTTCATTTCCCAAAATATAATGTGTCCATTGTTAGCATGTTATACACAATGGAGTACATTTCCTTGTCATAGGTGAGATATTTGTGAACAATATATGTTGGTTTTTTATTATGATAGGTCATCAAATGTCCATGTTGAGTGAGGATTGCACCTATAGCACAATCAGAGCCATATGTCTGAAATCTCAAATGGATATTGTAGGTCTAGTAGATTAAAGATTGATGTGGAGTGGAGGGGATGTTTCAAATCCTTGAATGTTTTATGTTTTGACTCAAACCAAGAAAACTTGGCTTTAGGTTTACTCTTGGTCACTTGACTTAAGGCCCAAGTGATATGAGAGAATCACAACATGAATCAGTGGTAGAAGTCGGCAAGGCTCAAGAAGCTTCGAATCCTTATCAAAGTTGTCAGGGTTGGTCAATCGTGGATGACTTGGATCTTTGTTGGGTTGACATGCACCCCATGCTCATCCATGATGTATCCCAAATATTGAATTCTCTACTTGCCAAATAAGCATTTCTCCATATTGGCATATAAATTATGTTGCAATGTGGTGCTTAGGATCTATTGAATGTGTTGCAATGTTCTACACAAGTTCTATTGAAGATGAGTATGTCATCCAAATATACAACCACAAAAGATTTCATGAGTGATCAAAAGATATCATCCATCATCCTCATGAATGTTGTTGGAGCATTAGTCAAGACAAAGGCCTCTTTAGACTTGAAGGATTTCTTCCATACATCAATTTGTTCAATCATAATTTGGTGTAGCCTAACTTCAAATAAGTCTTAATAAAGAACCTAGCACCCTTAAGTTGATCAAGGAGATTGCAAGCTGGGAGATCAGGTATTAGTTGTTGATGCAGGAGCATTAGGCTCATGAAAATACTTTGTATATAAATAGACATAGGGGGGTTTCATTGTTTTTGCTTTCTTATGTAATTATTAATTCTTGAGTGGTTTTTAAATAAATTGTAAATGTTCCCAAGTGATTGGAGAACATGAGAGAAGTTGAATTGTTAAGAATGTGAAGAGTCAATTCAGAGCAGTTAGGGAGTTAGGCTAAAATTAGGAGTTGAGGAATTGCCGAATCATTGTAGGAAGTTGAATCGATTGATTCCCAATTTGTAAAAAAAAATAAGCCTCAAAGGCATAGTCCAGGGACCTACATCGAGCTGCATAGAGTTAGGGAGCCGGAGAGGCAGAGTAGGGAGAGCAGGAGGCCATCAGATTGAAGATCTGGCCAACCAGAAGTTGTAAGTAAATTCACTGTATGAAGGAAGAAATTGTTTCAGTGTTATCTGTGCATTGATTGAATTAAATTCTGTGTGTGAATGTTTGAATCTCCGTAAACCGTGTATGAGTAGGACTCTGTAAATTGGGTAAGAGTCTGCCTATACATTCTGTGGTGATAACCCCGTGCTGAGGGCCACTGTTAATGTAGGGATTCAATTCAAGATACATTTGTATGAGCAATGCATAATGAGGATCTTTGTGTGAATGCGTATATTCCTGAATACTTGTAGGTATATGCGTTATGTGGATGTATTGAATGTGCGATTGTCTTGTGCAAAGAGGCCAATTGTATCAAAAGTCCTTTTTGAGGTTGTCCTGAATCCCTGTGATTAATTGTGTGAATAGAATTTTGAGATTGGGTTTAATTGATACTCTGCATACAATGGGGCAATTCGGCATAATTACTGTAGACAGATATGAATGGAATTAATTCATGTATACACTTGGAAGGGCTAAGTAGATGCGCGATTTCCTGGTGCAATTCAACAATCATTGAAAGGATCGTTGGCGCAAGAGAGAGAGCCTGAGTTTAAATTCAGAACCCGAAAGGTGAAGAAGAGTAGAGGGGTTGAACTTGTTTGATATTGGAGATAAATCTCTATGAGCTGGTTCGAATAATAGTGTTGGATACCGTGAGCTGGTATTGTAACCTCTCGTGGAGGGGATCCCTGAATGGTGGCGAGAATTAAATCGAGACTGCGTGAAACTCTGTGTAAAGAGTTCAATATAGAAGTTCATTGCATTGTGACCTGTGCTTATGAATGGCGGAGTTTGTTTATAATCGCGAGTTGAAGACGTGTTGGAACCATGAGTAAACGAAGGTGGAACCTTGAAGGAACAGTAGGAGCGGTTTCGAGATCAAGACAAGCAGTATTGCGTAATTTTGGAAGTGGTAAGTTGTTTTCAAGAAAAAAACATGATATCGGTCTTTGTCCGACGCATGGCCATAAGTGGTTTGACAAAACCATTTATGTCGCGCGATTTTGGAGGATTATCTCTTGTGCACTTTATCTATGCGACCATCGTTGGATTATGGAATGATAGCACGAGAGTGGCCCAACCGTTGGATGTGAAAGTATGTTAGTGTTGGGACCCAACATGGTTGTATGTGGGCGATTAGTCTTTTAATAAAGTCTGAGTTATATATATATATGGGCGAATATCCATATGAGATGGCGGTTTAATTAATGTGTGACATATGTGTTACATATGTAGAGGGCTCAGGCGTATTTGAGGCGACAGATTATATATGTGTGGGGCCAAATCAGGCGTGGGTTATATTCGCTATGGTCGAGCATTGTTATGTAACAATTGGGTTCTTAACTAAGGCTAATTAGTTAACATCACAATCGTATATATATATATAGTGGCCGAAGACATATGCGGAAAAAGGGAAGCTCTGTCATATATAGATGTAAGTGTGCGGGTCTATGTTATAGGTTGAACTTTATGATAAAGTTCAGTCGGTCTCCATAAGGTGAAAGTGCAAAGACTGGGTTGGTTGGTTAACAGAAATAGAATGAATTCTAATGTCTGCAAAGTGGGTTTCCTCCTATGGTTTGTAACCACAGAGTTATTATGAAAAGAGGGTTGTCGCTTAGGTAAGTGATTGTATGGCTTCATGAATCATAATGAATGAGTTTTTCCGCAATCAAAAGAGTTGCCAGATTCGAAATTGGATGAACACTAAATTGAGTGCAGGAGTACTTATGCAAAAGAGTTTTAATTTAATACCTCAAATCTCAGAATTGAGATATTAAAGCCTCCAGATCTATTTATGTAAATTGCCAATTCAAGAATTTAGAACATTGTGAGTTTGCCCAATCTGCTTGAGATTTATTTGGGAGCAAAAATTGGAAGTGCTTTTCTTAGGACAGTAAATAGAGGGGACTGTGGGTTTTACTGGCATCATAGTGGTATCAGAGCAGAATTGAAATAACTCTTTGAAAATTTATTTTTGAAATGCACATGTACTGAAACATTGAGGAAAGTTTGATGTTTGAATCTGATTAATAGAATTTACATATTTGAAGAAGTATGCAGTGAAGGTACTCAGATTTGCAGGATCTGAAGTGAAGACAAAATATTTTGAAGATTGCAACAGGTAGAGGTGTAGTGCAGGTGAAAGAACAAGCAAGATCATTCAGGGATCTTGAGAGGTGAGTTGATGAGCCTTATTTGACTATGGTTTGAAGATATTGTTTGCAGAATGCAGAGTGCAAGCAATTGAGGAAGAATCTCAGCATAGACAGATCACAGCTTTGAAGAGCAGTGATAGAAGAGTCCAACAAGGGATTCTGAGTGAAGAAGAAAGTGTGGCAGAACCTGGAGAATTCCCAACAGAGGTTGGATGAAAGAAGAACAGATGTGTTCTTGAGAAGTTGCAGAGTGAAGCCTAGAAAGAGCAGAAGAGAGTGCTCAGAAGGTTCCAGCAGATAGGGGACCAGTACTTGCCAAAAGCCGGATCCGGAGGAAGGGATTGGTGAGGTAAGTTGCAGCAAGAGAGCTTGTTGTTGCAGAGGCTTAGTGCAGCTTGTGAGTGAAGAACTCATGGAGGAGAAAATGGCTACTGATAGCCATAGCAGAGATTGCAGAGGTTCTAAGAGAAGCCACAACAGAAGAGTGAGAGAAGATGCCAAAGCAAATGGCATGAGGAAGAGACTCACTGAGGAAGAATATTGGAAAGAGGTAGTTGAGATCAGCAAGCAGCTTTATGAACTGGAGAGGATGATAGAGGAAAACCAGAGAGTTGGTTGGCTCATGAAGAAGAAGGTAAAGTGGCAGAGGCTACAAATGAAGAGAGAGCAGATGATAAATGCTCAGCAAAAAGAGAGGTTACTCAGGATGATTGAGTATCTGGAGAAGGACCTGAAGACTGAAACTTCAAGTGAGACCAAGGGGTCAAATGGCCTTACATCTGACAAATTTTGTATGTTTGCAGGGAAGACATGTAGAGGTGAACAAACTGTTGATGTTGTCACTAAGAAGGAAAATGGAACAGCCAGATGTTTTGAAAATGTCCATGCACAGTTGAAGGAAGGTTCTGCTTTCCAACATATTGGAAGCAGAGAAGATTTAAATTGTGGTGATGGCCAGAAGCTGGAAGTTGGACAGCTTGAAGAGACTGAAGAGAAGACCATTGAAGAATCTCTGAAGTGTATAGGAGACTTGGAACAGCAAGAAGATTTGATGATCAAACCATCAAATGAGACCATGGGGTCTTACGTTTTTAAAACTGACAAGTTGTGTATGAATGCAGGAATTGATGAAGACATTTCATATGATGAAACTATGATAAATGAAGTTGAATGTTGCCAAGCAAGATATGATGATTATCTTTCAGATGAAGATCAGATTGAGTTACTGCAGCAGAAGGAATTCATAAATTCCTTGTTTTATAAAAGAGATTGTTTCAATGAGAACATGACAGGTATGTCTGCAGATGATAATTTTGATAATGAGAAATTGTTTTTGTTGAATGGCCAAATGAAGAGCGATGGACTGAAAATTGAAGTTATTGCAGAAATGGATGATCAGAATTCTATTCTGATAAAGGCTGAAGAGATGGTGACAGCAGGAAACTTGACTTATGATAGAAAGGAAGATAATGAAGATTGTGAAGATGTTTTCTCAGATGAGATGCCAGGATTGTGGCATGAGATAGGTGCTCCGGGACAGAGGACAGAAACACAGAGAAAAGGTGTTCAGATGGTAAAGGCAGAGATGAATGAGGAAGTTCATTCTTAGGAACTAGAGCAGAGAGACATCCTTGAAGAGGATGATGCAGAGAAGGGACTAACTGACAGTCTCCAGGATTGGAATCAGCATACTGATGTGCTGAAAGAGAATGGGAGAAATTCAGGACAGCATACTGAAATGCTGACAGAGGAGAGAAAGGCATTGAGGCCTTATGATTCTTGTTTTGACAATTGTTTTGTGAATGCAGATCCTGTTGATGCTGGAGGAAAATTGACACCATTGGGCAGTCAATTAATGGAGGAAAGGAATTCTGTGGAAGATTTTAATCCATGGAATGGAGAACTTGAGTTGCTGGAAAGTACGCTGAATCAGCAGGATTCAATGCAAGAGAGGGAACCTCCATTTCAGAATTGGGGATTTCAGAATGTGAAGACACAATGGAATGAAGACAGGGAAGATTTTATGAGTCTCAGAAAAAACTTAGAACTACAGAAAGAGGAATTGGTGATTGAGTCATCAATTGAGGCGATTGGGTCTTGTGGTTTGGAAATTGACAATTTGGCTGTGTTGATAGGTATGGCAGAAAACAATCCATCTTTTGGGGTTGTTTTGAAGGATGATGATGTGTTGTAGAAGAGGGAAGGTGAGGCTATCATGCCTCATGTGAAGGGACTTGTTGTTACTGATAATGACAAGAAGGAGCTGATTTGCCTTAATAGCCTAGAGAAGACTGTATGGCAGATTTTTGGGGCTTCTACAGTAGTAGGAAATCAGAGTTTTACTCTGATAGAAGATGAAAAGGCAGCACTTGAAGAACTTGATTTGATTGGCAGAATCAATCAAGAGGAAGAAGAAGAAGAACATGCTGAAATCAGTTTGCAGCATATTGATGATATGGTTATACAAAAGAGGTGGCTGAAATGTTTGCAGAAACCATCCAGAGAAGAGAGTGAAATGGCAAAACAGCAGATTGAAGTATTGTTGGAAGAAATGTTGGAGCGACAATTTGAAGTGTTGCCAGAGGAGGAAGAGACACAAGGATTTTGTAACTTTGATGTTTGTTTCATGACTGCAGGTACTGGTGGAAGGACTAAGAGATGTTTGGTCCAAGAGAAGAAAAGAGATGATGATAGTGACTGGCAATTTAAATACCAATCCAGAAAATTGTTGAAGCCAGAGAGTGGAAAAATTGTCATGGATGACCGCCAGGAAGAGTTTTACTGTTGCAGACAACAAGAGGGTATGGATGATTGGGTGGCAGCTAGGGCAGCAGTAAGAACTGAAGAAATAAGAACTCAGCAAGCAGAAGCAGAAGTAAAAGTTCAAAAATCAAGATGGGGCAGTGTCTAGTAGTTAGCAGACATATTAGACAGAGAAATTGAATTTGTGAGAAAGCTAATGGAGAAGGTATCTCAGAAGAAGACAGCAGCAAGAAAACAAAGGAGCAGCAGCAGCAAAAGAAAGACCGAAAGAGAATGCAAAAGTGCAACTAGTGGAGAAAGACAGAATAAGATATGGAAGCCTGGAGGAATGCAAAAGAAGGATGTTGCAGCAGATGACCAGCTACAGAACAAAGTGTGGGATCCAGGAAACCAAGGATGAAAGCATATGATCAAGAGATCATGAATCATTTTAACCTGGGGAGTCTGATGCAGAAGCATTAGGCTCATGAAAATACTTTGTATATAAATAGACATAGGGGTGTCTCATTGTTTTTGCTTTCTTATGTAATTATTAATTCTTGAGTGGTTTTTAAATAAATTGTAAATGTTCCCAAGTGATTGGAGAACATGAGAGAAGTTGAATTGTTAGGAATGTGAAGAGTCAATTCAGAGTAGTTAGGGAGTTAGGCTAAAATTAGGAGTTGAGGAGTTGCCAAATCATTGTAGGAAGCTGAATCGATTGATTCCCAATTTGTAAAAAAAAAAAAGCCTCAAAGGCATAGTCCAAGGACCTGCATCGAGCTGCATAGAGTTAGGGAGCCGAAGAGGCAGACTAGGGAGAGCAGGAGGCCATCAGATTGAAGATCTGGCCAACCAGAAGTTGTAAGTAAATTCATTGTATAAAGGAAGAAATTATTTCAGTGTTATCTATGCATTGATTGAATTAAATTCTGTGTGCAAATGTTTGAATCTCCGTAAACCGTGTATGAGTAGGACTCTGTAAATCGGGTAAGAGTCTGCCTGTACATTCTGTGGTGATAACCCCGTGCTGAGGGCCACTGTTAATGTAGGGATTCAATTCAAGATACATTTGTATGAGCAATGCATAATGAGGATCTTTGTGTGAATGCGTATATTCCTGAATACTTGTAGGTATATGCGTTCTGTGGATGTATTGAATGTGTGATTGTCTTGTGCGAAGAGGCCAATTGTATCAGAAGTCCTTTCTGAGGTTGCCCTGAATCCCTGTGATTAATTGTGTGAATAGAATTCTGAAATTGGGTTTAATTGATACTTTGCATACAATGGGGCAATTCGGCATAATTACTGTAGACATATATGAATGGAATTAATTCATGTATACACTTGGAAGGGCTAAGTAGATGCGTGATTGCCTGGTGCAATTCAACGATCACTGAAAGGATCGTTTGCGCAAGAGAGAGAGCCTGAGTTTAAATTCAGAACCCAAAAGGTGAAGAAGAGAAGAGGGGTTGAATTTGTTTGATATTGGAGATAAATCTCTGTGAGCTGGTTCGAATAATAGTGCTGGATACCGTGAGCTGGTATTGTAACCTCTCGTGGAGGGGATGCCTGAATGGTGGCGAGAATTAAATCGAGACTGCGTGAAACTTTGTGTAAAGAGTTCAATATAGAAGTTCACTGCATTGTGACCTGTGCTTATGAATGGCGGAGTTTGTTTATAATCGCGAGTTGTAGACATGTTGGAACCGTGAGTAAACGAAGGTGGAACCTTGAAGGAACAGTAGGAGCGGTTTCGGGATCAAGGCAAGCAGTATCGCGTAATTTTGGAAGTGGTAAGTTGTTTTCAAGAAAAAAATGCGATATTGGTCTTTGTCCGACGCGTGGCCATAAGTGGTTTGACAAAACCATTTATGTCGCGTGATTTTGGAGGATTATCTCTCGTGCACTTTATCTACGCGACCATCGTTGGATTATGGAATGATAGCGCGAGAGTGGCCCAACCGTTGGATGTGAAAGTATGTTAGTGCTGGGACCCAACATGGTTGTATGTGGGCGATTAGTCTTTTAATAAAGTTTGAGTTTTATATATATATATATATATATATATATATATATATATATATATATATATATATATATGTATGTATGTATGTATATATATGGGTGAATATCCATATGAGATGGTGGTTTAATTAATGTGTTACATATGTAGAGGGCTCAGGCGTATTTGAGGCGACGGATTATATATGTGTGGGGCCAAATCAAGCGTGGGTTATATTCGCTATGGTCGAGCATTGTTATTTAACAACTGGGTTCTTAACTAAGGCTAATTAGTTAACATAACAATCGTATATATATATATAGTGGCCGAAGACATATGCGGAAAAAGGGAAGCTTTGTCGTATATAGATGTAAGTGTGCGGGTTTATGTTATAGGTTGAACTTTATGATAAAGTTCAGTCGGTCTCCATAAGGTGAAAGTGCAAAGATTGCGTTGGTTGGTTAACGGAAATAGAATGAATTCCAATGTCTGCAAAGTGGGTTTCCTCCTATGGTTTGTAACCACAGAGTTATTATGAAAAGAGGGCTACCACTTAGGTAAGTGATTGTATGGCTTCATGAATCATAATGAATGAGTTTTTCCGCAATCAAAAGAGTAGACAGATTGGAAATTGGATGAACACTAAATTGAGTGCAGGAGTAATTATGCAAAAGAGTTTTAATTTAATACCTCAAATCTCAAAATTGAGATATTAAAGCCTCCAGATCTATTTATGTAAATTGCCAGTTCTAGAATTTAGAACATTGTGAGTTTTCCCAATCTGCTTGAGATTTATTTGGGAGCAAACATTGGAAGTGCCTTTCTTAGGACAGTAAATAGAGGGGACTGTGGGTTTTACTGGCATCAGTTGTTGACAATGATTTTATTTACAGCTATATAATCAATACAAAGTAGCCATGCTCCATCCTTCCTTTGCACCAATACAATTGGGATCTCATAGGGTGAGCCAAGATGAGGATCTTGGTTAAATGTGGCCCTTTCAGATGAGCTCATGAATTTGGTGGTTTATTTCCTCCTTCTCCAGAAGAAGGCATCTATATATTGGGTCAGTTACGGAAAAATGTTGCACTTCTTGAAATAAAGCCTAAAATGTCAAGTGTAGGATCTTGTGTACTCAAAAGGGGACTAACTATCACCTCACCAACCCTCTTCTCCCCCATGTCTAGGTCTCCTTCAGCTATGTGAAACTTTCGTAAAATTAAGAAACCCTATTGTTAAATCTTGATTTACTTCTCCTACTTACATAAGTTATTAAACCGAATATTCAAAATTAACATCGAAGTAAATGCAGTAAACAGCCTACACATGCAGATCAAATATTGAATAACATGCTCATAGACAAAGTGACACACAAGGATTTTTTGGGCAAGTGTCCCCAGAAAAACCCAATGCGAGAAAATCGGTGTTGCTAGCTTCTGGAGAATTTTTATTATTATGCAGATTCTAAGTACAACAATCCTGGGAACCAAATTAGTTAACCCGATAGAGAAATATAAATGGCAGCAATACATCTATCCCGGAGACAGAAAAATATGACTGATTCATACCCTCAAATGGGATTTATAGAGTTCATCCCCTTTCCGGCCTCGAGAAACACCAGCGCCGCTCTGAAGCACTCCGTGTCAGCCTTTGCGCTGCTCAGGAAGGGCCTGCGTCACCCTAGAAGGGGTTACGCTACCCCTGCGCTACCCTACCTAGGCCTACGTCAGCCCTACATGGCTCCTGCTGCCTCTGCGCTGCCCCTACGGTGCTCTTAGTTGGACTGCGTAGCTGTGGCTCATCTGCGCTGCTCTGATGTGCTCCTTCTATGCCCTTGTTGTACTCTTTCCTGGGATCAAACCATCCCTCTTTCCAATACTACCCCTCGTTGCAGCTGAAACACTTCTAAAATTCTTAGCAAACCACGTCCTAGAATCTTAGCTTAACTTCAGTGCTCTACCAGTGTGTCTTTCTCCAACTGACCCTAAGCCCTTCTCTTATACTTTTCTCATTGGGAAACCAACGGTCGTGATCTAATCTCTAATCGAAAGCTAAGATTAGAAGTTGCTTGATCCACGTCACTTAAGTCATTCTCATCACATGTTTAATTTAACTCACTTTAATCTTTTAATTCTCCTAAGTTAGACTTAGGGTCCTTAATTAAAAAGATTAATTATTTGAATAAAACTTAAACCAGATGGAATTCTTCTAAACGCTTTATGGATCTTGGAGATCTCATGTACTCCAGCTCCTCCACAAATTTTGGGAGCTAGAGCACATCCGATGCTACCCCAACACCCCAAAATGTCAACAAACTAAAGGGGGGCACTCTCTAGTAAATCTTAGGGATTTAATGGCCCAGTCAAGCCAATTCAAGAGTCCCCTGAGGCTTCTACTTCAAATACCATTAATCAAAGGATTGAATCATTAGTTTTTAAGGTTTATGTGTATACTAGAGTTATTTTGGGTAATTTCTAGGTTTGAGTTCAAAGGGAAAGGTCCCCATATACACACAACTAAGGAATCACTAGGAGATAAAAGATAGAATATTAGTGCCTTTAAATGATTTACAAGGAAAAAGGGTGATAAAAGATAGAATATTAGTGCCTTAGCTTGCCAATATATTTTTTGGGGGCCAAATGGGTCAAAAAGCAACACAATTGGAGATAAATGGAGAGAATTTAGATTCAAAGACTAGAGCAAACTAACTTGTGTGCCTTAAAGGTTTTACCTACGCATCCTTCAACCTTCAAAAATGGGATAAGGGACTGAGCTTAACTTCGGTCATCTCAAAATAGCTTGATGAGAGGTATAAAAAGGCTTGGGAATGGATTTGTTTTCAAGGAATAGGGTAGACTAACTCGTGGATGCTAGAGGGTTGAGCTAGACACTTGACAATTTTCGAATGATAAATAAGGGAGGGAGCTTTACTTACATCACCTCAAAAGAAATTGATGAAAATATTGCCCAATGAAGATAATAAGATAAAAATACAAACAAAACTATGGTGCATATTTAATAACCCTTATCCATGAACTTGAACAAGATGAAGAAAGATAACTTACTCAATTATTATGCATGCATAAAAATTCACCAATAACCATCCATGAAAATAAGTCTACCACATCAATAAGGCCTTTCTCATAAATATATTACAATAACCATCAATAAGAGAAAACTATCAACAATAGAATAAACTCCTAAAGAAGTTGCTCAACTCATCCATCTATAGCCCAAATTAAGAAACAAGGGAAGTTTTTAGAAATTTCAAACTTGCTAAGGGATTTCTCCCCCAACCCAATCATGATAAAATGAGAGGAGTGCACCTCTATTTATAGAGAAGGTGCTCAACTTTATTTACAATTAAATATTAACTTTCTAGGCTAAAACCCCTAATCTAGCCTATGGAGGGACAAAACACCATCTTTAACAATTACTTAATATAAAATACATCAAATATGGGTCATATACATCCAAAATAAAAATGATAAGGGGCACAAATATCCATATTAAAGGGCCTTTGGAGGCTAGATGATGTACCAAATGCTTTTCTATAATAGCATAAAAAAGCACTAAGTATCAAATCAATTGAATGTTTGATGTGGTGGTTTAGAGGAAACCATATAGGTGGGGAAAATATATCTTTGTATTCCTCTACAATCTTGTCCATATTATTTTTCTATGTAGAGAGGTATTCTACTAAGGTCGTGGAAGTTGTGATGACCTTCTATTCACCTTTTGACCAACCATGAAGAGGAAAAATTCTCTAGTTCGACAAATTTCCTTTCAACACCATTTTGTTGGGACCACAGAAATTAAGTCAGAACAACCTCTACAACCCTATAGAGTTTTCCTCTCAAAGAAACAATGACACTACAGGGCATGGAATCATAAACAACATAACATCACCATAAACTTCAAGTGGGAAACATCCAATAGTACCTTGTCTTTGAAGGGATTGATGTTGTAGGATAGGTAACATTGTCGACTAACAAGGATGTCGCATCCCTATCTCAACCAACTCATAATGTGTGGTTGGGGGCATGGCATTGTCAACATGTTCGATCTTTTGATAACCTTGATCGGTATCATGTTCTTATATGGACTCTTCACCCACATCTATAAATGGAAGAGGCGCCACCCTTCCTCAAACTACTCTGACTCTTCTAACTAGACCTTTGCAATTGTAATGGTAGCACTAGGTTCTATGCAATTAGTTTGCCTTCCCTTATCCTACTTTAAATCAAAATTTGAGCCATACTCTAATTTTTTCTCTTTAAGCTTGGCTAGAAATGGCTATTTCAAACAACATTCATTATTGTTGTGCCAAGGAATTTAGTGTAACTTACGCCACTTTCGAGTGTCCTTCTTCAACTTCCCATTACCCTCCTTTTCCCATGGCTTGAACTAGTTGTCTTGAGGTTGGATCTCCTTGCTTCATTCTTTATTCTATGAGTTAGGGCCACCTTTACCATGCTTTTATTGCAACAAGTTTGTAGACTCATACCCTTGCTTATTCCTCTATATAAACGTTTGTTCAAATTTGACAACGTATTGGCACATGATTCCAAGTGAGGATATGTCTAAGAAATCCATCTTTGTTTGGATGTACCTATGTAGGCCACTACGGTACTTTAAAACTAGGAGCCACTCATAGTCTCTAATACCTAGCTTTGAGCACAAGGTGTGGAAGATCATACTACAATACTATTCAGTCCCTCTCCTAATGCAGATTTGTTTATCTTGTGTAATTATCATCATATTTTCCAACATGATAGAATTTATGCTTGAAGGCATCCACAAAGGTTGTTCAAGTGGGTTATAATCCTAAATGCCATTGAATAATATCCAGTGTTTCTCTCTGAGTAACATTCTGTTAAATTTGGACAACTAGGTCCAAACTCCATATTAAGATGCTCAGATTAAGAGGCTAATATTTTTGTTGGATTCCTCTTTCTGAGAGGTGTAAAATCCATATAAAATATGTCTTAATCCGATGAGCAGAAATTATATTGGAATTTATTATTTTTAATAAATTATATGTGCAAGGTCGGCCAGTTTTGTAATGTAGGCTCGGATGCCCAACAGATGTGTCACACACCCTCATGATGGATATATATACAGGAAAAGTTGGAGAGATTTTCATCATCATCACAACTCACATCTTCCCCTCTCATCTAGGAATACGAGCTACCAAGAAGGACGAATTTAATCCACACGTGTGAAGGACGAAGAGGACAAACTGTACGGTCAAGCTGAAGTACGGATTTGCTGCTGCTAGGGTTTCGCAGTAACTTTGACCAGCGTTGACTTTGGTCAACGCTTGGTCCAAACAAGCTGAAAATTGGTGGAAGGTTCGATTTATGAAGGCCGTACTACCTGGCACAAAAATCGAGGTCAAAGGGTTGACCGTTTTGCTGCTGCGTTGACTTTTAGCTTGCTGTCCCTGCGTTGACTTTTCAGGACAGCGTTGACTTTTGCAGAGTTGACTTGGGTTGACTCATCTATTGGTTGGAGGGTTGTTGTGACACATGCTGGGCTGGCTGACCAAAGGAGACTTTGCTGGTTGAAGCATCCTGTTGACCGCCGAAACGAATAAACACATTTTTCCTGTTTCGGATTTGTCTTCTGTAAGATCTACTTATATGTTCTATCTGCATTTTGCTTACCTACTTGTATGATTGCTGAAATAAAAGTGAAATTGCTTCTAGCATAGAACATCTACAAAACTTTACATGGTATCGGAGCTGAGGTGAAGACAAACTCAATCTATAGCAATCATCATCGTGGAAATGGGTTCCACTAGTCTTGAATTCAAGGAGAATGACAAGCTGACCGGAAGTGATGACTTCCATCCCTGGAAGGTGATATTAGATCTCAAATTAGAAGATCATGATCTCCTGGATCATGTGACAGGGAGGATTCAAGAACCTCCATCCAATGCCTCTGCTGCTGTTAGAAACTAGTATAAGAAGGGAGAAATCAAAGAAAAGCTGCTGATCAGGGAATCCATAAATAAGAGTCTGGTTGCCTACATATCTGAACTAGGCACATCCAAGGAGATGTATTACAAATTGATACTTATGTTTCAGGTAAACAATGTGAACCAAGTGCTATTCCTCAAGAACAAGTTGAAGAATATGAAGAAGGGCCGAGATGAGTCTGTTCAAACTTTCTTTCTGAAGTTGACCGAAACCAGGAACCATCTGCTAGCTATTGGGGAGATAATAGCCGATCGTGAGATGGTTCTCATCGCACTTGGAGGACTTCCATATGAATGGCAAGTATTCACAACTACTATCCTCAACAATAATACCATTCCTAACTTTGATGAGCTTCTGTCAAGATGTATGCAAGAAGAAACAAGGATGAAGGAATTTGATAATGAAAGAAATGTTGCCTATGGTGCTCATTCCCGAAAGAAGAACTCTAGTGGTTCTAAGGACAAAAGAAGGACAAAGACTCAAGAGAAGAAGGGTAAATGTTTCACCTGCCATAGGCCTGGACACTATGCTAGAGAATGCCCCTTCAAGGAGGATTCTCCCGATAGTGACGATAACAACAACAGCCGAAGGAATGGGAATCAAAGAAATGACAAATCCAAAGGAAAGAGGAAGGCTCACTTTGGAGGAAACAATCAACCTTCTAAGAGGTCCAGAAATACCAGGTATGAGGAGTCTAATGTTGTTGATAAAAGAAATGAGTATATTATGGTATCTGCTCTCTCAGCTGCATCTCTGCCCGACACGATGGATGTCTGGCTAATTGATAGTGGTGCCTCAAGACATATCACCGGATTCAAGGAAGCACTTTCTGACATGGTTGAAAGGGATACTAATCTAGAAATTATCCTTGGGGATAATGCCACTTATCCTGTAAAAGGGGCCAGGACTGTGACCCTTCACTTGTCTCAAGGACAAGTCCTCCGTCTACAAGATGTGCTCTATGTACCCAAATTGAAGAAGAACCTTGTGTCTGTATCTGCCATGGAAGACAAAGGATTCAATGTAACTTTCTCTGATGGAAAGGTGCTCATGTGGAAGAAGAGCTTCAAGGAAGCTATCTCAATTGGTTCTAGGGTTGGTACACTCTATCGGGTTGGAGGGAGTCCGTTGGGAGCTATGACTTGTGATACTATCCGACAAACCGAACTATGGCACCGTAGATTTGGAAAGCCCTTCCCGAAGCAAGGAAGGTGTATGTAAGGGCTGTGCTGAAGAATATAACATAACAAGGGGACCTTCTTTCCCCTCAAGTGTCACAAAGACGTCTGAGATATTGCAACTGGTCCATTCTGATCTTTCTGGTATGTTGCCTGTAACATCCCTGGGGGGATGTTCTTACTATATGACATTTACTGATGACTTCTCTCGCAAAACCTGGATCTTTTGAGGAAGCCATCAAGCATCAAATCTGGAAGGATGCTATGCATGAAGAATATGAGTCTATTATGAAGAATGATGTCTGGGATGTGGTCCCGAGACCGAAGGACAAATCTGTTGTCACTGCGGAATGGCTCTACAAAATCAAACATGAATCTGATGGGAGTGCTGAAAAGTTTAAGGCAAGGTTTGTTGCCCGTGGCTTCTCTCAAAAGGAAGGAATTGACTATGACGATATATTTGCACCTGTAGCACGATATACCACCATCCGATCAATCATAGCCCTTGCTGCTACGCAAGGATGGAGTCTTCATCAGATGGATGTCCAGACCGCTTTTTTGCATGGTGATATAAAGGAAGAGGTGTATGTGGAACAACCTCTGAGATTTGAAGTTCAAGATCGAGACACTTATGTCTGCAGGTTGAAGAAAGCCCTCTATGGGTTAAAGCAAGCACCCAGAGCTTGGTACGAAAGGATGGATAGTTACTTGATGAAGCTGGGCTTCACTCGAAGTAATGCTGATCCAATCCTATACTTCAAGGTTGTGAAAGAGAAGCCTCTCATTCTAGTACTATATGTGGATGACCTCTTCCTGACTGGTGATGACCCTCTCATTCATCAATGTGAGAGGGAGCTTGCTGCTGAATTCGAGATGAAGGACCTAGGACTGATGCCCTATTTACTAGGCCTGGAGGTCTGGCAGAGACCTGGAGAGATTTTCCTTTCTCAAGGAAAATATATTGTGAAGCTTCTGAAAAGATTTGGAATGGTGGACTGTAAGTCCGTGTCGACACCGATGGAACTCAACTTTAAGAAGTTGAGGAGCAACGTTGCTGGGCCCGTCCTACTGAGTATCGTGAACTCATAGGACCCTGATGTTCTCAATGAACACTTGTTCGAACATATGCTGTGCAGTGAACACTTTGAGTCAACACATGGTTGATCATAACATTCACTGGGTTGGTGCCAAGAAACTCTTGAGATATCTCTGAGGCACGACAGACCATGGGCTGAGATACACTGTCAGAAGTATGACACTCCGTGGATATACTGATGCCGATTGGGCTGGCAGTGTGGTGGATCGCAAGAGCACATCTGGATGCTACTTCACATGAAGATCTGCTTCGGGCAGGGATCTAAAGTCGGCAGTCTTGAGCACCGCTGAGGCCAAATACATTGTAACATGTATAGCCTGTTGTGAAGTCACTTGGTTGCGAAAGCTCCTTGAGAGCTGTTCGAGCATGTGCTAGATGCCACCGTTATCCTTTGTGATAACCATAGGGGGATTCATTTGTCATAGAATCCCGGGTTCCACGATTGATCCAAGCATGTTGATGGCTGGTACCACTTTATCTGGGATATGGTACAGCGAGGCGCCGTAAGGCTCGATCATATAGGAACTGATGAGCAGGTCGCGGATATTCTCACAATGCCCTTGGGGAAGGTCATGTTCCTAACCTTTCGTGAGAATCTTGGAATCGTGGAAAGACCCTATGATGTGGGTCCTGTTGGACGATGAGCTCTGGGAGCTCTGGGGGGCTTTGGGGAGAGCTTCTTGGAGCTATGGGCAACCACAAGGCTAGGCTTGCCAACCTTGGTGGTGTGCTTGGACCCCACCGTTGTGATTTTGAGTTGGTTCACCTCTCATTTTCTGTGCCCCGTATGCATCCTACCCATTGAGTTCGGGGCTCATGGGAAGTACCTCTCATTTGGCCAATGAGGTGTGGAAAAGTTAGAGACTATTAGCAAAGACTGATGGACGCATCAGAGATTGCCGTACTCTCTATCTAGGATGGCACTGTCCAACCACTTGATCTGGGATCAAGATTTGTGAGGTCTGGGACCTCTGGACTGACTATGTCAGTCGGGGGATGATGTCTTTGTGACTGACCCACTTCTGTTCTGAAATAAAGAAGCCAGCAAAGCAAGTTTCGGCGGGATGACGCACGATGTTGATTGCACTGATAGATGGAGTTCTCCCTAGTTGAGAGGGAGTGTTAAATTTGGACAACTAGGTCCAAACTCCATGTTATGATGATCAGATTAAGAGGCTAATATTTTTGTTGGATTCTATCTTTACGAGGTGTAAAATCCATATAAAATATGTCATGTCAGATGAAACAGAACTATGTTTGAATTTATTATTTTTAATAAATTATATGTGCAAGGTCGGCCAGTTTTGTAATGTAGGCTCGCATGCCCAACGGATGTGTCACACACCCTCATGATTGATATAAATACAGGAAAAGTTGAAGAGCATTTCATCATCAACACATCTCATCATCTTCTCTTCTCATCAAATAGTACGAGCTACCTAAAGACAAGTTTCAGTCACACGTGTGAAGGACGAAGAGGACAAATTGTACGGCTGAGCTGAAGTACGGATGTTCTGCTGCTAGGGTTTCGCAGAAACTTTGACCGGCGTTGACTTTGGTCGGCAGCTTGGTCGCTGCGCAAAGAAAATTAAAGTGGAAGAGTTCGATTTTGAGAGGCCGTACACATTGGCACTGAAATCGAGGTCAAAGGGTTGGCCGAACTGTTACTGCGTTGACTTTTAGCTTGTTGCCCTGCATTGACTTTTCTGGACAGCATTGACTTTTCTGGAGTTGACTTGGGTTGACTTGATAGCTGATTGGAGGACTGTTGTGACACATTCTGGGTGCAGGCACGTCTAAAGGAGACTTTCTTTGGTTGAAGCATCGGTTGTCATAAAGCGAATAAACACATTTTTCCTGTTTCTGATTTGTCTTCTGTAAGATCTACTTATATGTTCTATCTGCATTTTGCTTACCTACTTGTATGATTGCTGAAATAAAAGTGAAATTGCTTCTAGCATAGAACATCTACAAAACTTTACACATTCCCACCAATATTTGACATGGGGAAGGGCTTTAAGGAGAGCGAAAGTGATCTTTTCAATGTTGAAAAAATTTGAACACAATAATAACCCTCTAATAGACCTAATCAATTCTCCAAATAATATGTATCTATCTCAAATTGAAATAATGGGATATCAAAATTAACTTGTACCTTGAAGTATGTTTCACCTCCAAAATGGTTTCTTGTTGAAAGTGCCTCGGTCATTATTGGAAATCATCAAAGGATTGAGGAAAAATTATCCATCACCACATTCCTATGTTTCTCAAGGGATTCCTTGACCAACAACTTGATAAGATATCCTACTCCATCATCTCTCTTTTCTTCCACCATGGGAGGTTGCTTGGTCAGCTAAAGTGGTTTTCCCATAGTGAAATTAGCTCAATATCTAACTCTCTATACCCTAACATTACTGGGGACAAGCACTAAAAAAAAACTAAGATAAAATTGTTATGATACTAGTGATATAGATTATATAGAGAATGAAATGAAAGGTAGGAATATGAATGGAAACGTGCAGACAAAATTATTCCAGAGACATAGTAATACAATGAGACTACTTAGACTCATAATCTATTAATGAAATGAACAGGAAAGGAATGTAAATGTAGAACAATACAAACTAGCTAAAATGGTGGTAGCTTATCTCTAAAGAGAGAGATGATAGTTATGCTCAATCACAAGATACCATTACAAGAGGTGAAAATGGCCTTTTAAGATGAAATACTAACGTAAGAGGAAAAAACCATAACCCTAGGAAACAAAGTACCAAAAAGGCTGTGGAAGCTAAGATGGACTAAATTGATACGTCAACTTCCTAAAGGAACAATTTTTGCATTTGATCGCCATTTAGGGTGCATAGTATCTTGTTAGGAAGATCCAACCAAAAAGTATAAGTCTTTGTAGGCTTGTGTAGTAGCGGAAGTGGTAGATTTGGTTACTGTAGCAACAAGATCTGTAGGTTTGTAGACTTAATAGCAAAAGCAGCTTTAATTATAAAAATACACGAGGTATTTATAATAATAAATATTTATTGATATGATATAAGACGATTGAATGATTACAATGAGGTCCCACTTTTATACCTATGCAGGTACCTTTTCACGAATGGGCATGTCTTTTAGACATGCCTTTTCATTAACCTAATGACTATTTAACATAATCCTAATTGATTAGCTAGTAATTACATTTATTTGTATTTTTTCCATTGATGACTATATTTATTACTTAAGTTATAAATTAGGTTCATAACATTGCCTCCTTCTTTGAAAAGCTTTGTCCTCAAAGCTTAACTTCTGACAATTTCTTTACTTCGGATTGTCTGCTAGAAGTCCTTATTGATACTTTTGCTTTTTAAAGATTTCATGACTTTTTTTATTCTAAACCTTGAGAACTTCGTTGACCTTCCAAAATTTAATCCTTATACGTTGGTCCACTTATATTTTAAATACCATTTAAGCTATAAACTTTTTGCCTTCTTTAAAATGGAACTTGAATATATATTTAGTATTTAACTCCTTTATATATATAATTTATCTTCCCTTTTTTGATAAATAACCTCTTCCTTTCATTTGAATTTGTACTTCCATATATTAATATATATATATATATATATATGAATTTTTAAATAACCTTTCTTCTTCTCTTTTTTTGTCTTTTTTTTTTTTGAAGTAGTAAACCACACTTATATTTTATAATGAATGGAAATGGTGTATTATCATTTACCCATTTCCAAAAATTTTCAACTTACAAATGTGTATTCATCGTTACGCTATATCCTCTTATTTTCTCCGTACTTGTTCGTTAATTATTATTTTTCTAATAAAATCTGTGTGTTTTTCTTTAAACAAAATGTGTGTTTAGTGGCTTCGAACGACATAGCTTTTCTCTTGTCCTGTTGGGACTATGCTATTTTAGATTATGTATACTGTCCAGACTAATGGAAATCTACACCAAACGTTTTTTACTAGAACTTCCTTAACGATTTTCGTATTTTTCGTATGCAACCTTTTAAACCATTTTGCAGAGTTCTTATCTGCATCTATGTTAAATTTCGCCAGGGCTGTTCGTAGCTTGTCCCCTGTTATCTCCTTGCTTTTTTTTATATTGTGTTGCATGGGCTTTGCCGTATTTAAATATTTATGCGTATGTTCATTCCAAGGCCAAATAAACTGGAAATTTGATAAGTGATGTGCAAACCAATGGACAAAGCGAGTCCGGCACTCCATATCTAATTCACCAACTTTATCAAAAAATGCACGCACAGCTCCAGCCACTACTGCAGGGAAAGCTCCACGAAGGGCCTTGCAAAGACCAATAATCACCACAGTGTAATAATTTATTTTGAAAGATGGTCGAGGTAGTGGAATTTTCGGCATAGCCAAGGATATAGCGGGTGTTAGCGTGACAGTGAGGAATGAGCCGAGGTTAACGCGGCTGGACGAGACGGAATTTGTCCGACTGTCTGAAAGGTGATAAAGTGGTGCGGCTGGCAGAGACGTGGGAAGACCGGATGTCGTTGTCGGGTAGTGATTTGATGAAAAATTACAGGCGTGATGTTTGCAATCAAAACATTCACGGCAAGAACTGTGGTAAGTGAGGCAACTGTCTGCATTGCAAATGCTCTGCACCGCCCAGCAATGCAGCAAAATCGTGCGCCAATTTTGCTTCCAACGAAAACCCCTGCCATTTTCATCTAACGCGAGGAGAGCGCCCACCATTTCCTTGGGCGAACACAGCGACAATACTTGGAAAACTTTCAAACCTGCGAGTTGAACTCCAAGAATCAACTTATCAAGAATCTGTAGCCTGAATACGTCTATGAGATGGAGAAAAATATTAGTCTGCCCTTGAACCACTTCTCGTAACTGTTCATCAAATTTGGATTCGGATGAGGATTTAGATTCTGATTCCTCGCTTCTTCCCTTCTTCTGACACACGGGAGGTTGTACTTTTAAGGGTCGGTGGTTATATCTCATAATGTCAATTAAGTAGCGGATGAAGGCTTCGAAGCTTTTCACGCCCCTGGTGCCTCTGACAGTGAAAACCCTACCCCTATTTTCAACATAATTAGTTGACACGAAGTCGGATGTATGTTCGTCTTCGTCTTCGTAAAAAATTCCAGAATCAGAGTATTTGAGGAGACTTGAGGGATATTTAAGTGTCTGAGACTTTGCTTCTTCAACATAATAGTACTCATCCAACCAGAGATGGAGCCCTTGTCTGAATTTCTCGGGCAGCCTATAACCGAGCACCGTGCTATGAAAAGTGCAGACAACGGGGAACGATACGTCGGGCTTTATCGAATGCAAATCGTTGTTGATTATGATTTATCTGAGATCTTTGAATCCCATGGAGGAATTAATGAAATTCAATATATCGTTGACATCGATAGGTTTTCGGATTATGCATCACTTGTTGTATATCCAGAAGAGTACTTCTCTCCCAATGGCCGCGTTATGTGGGTGTATCTTTGAGGTTAGGTCGTTTACTAGATTCTGCGCCATTTTTTCGAGTTCCTCGCTGGAAATCTCCTTGTCTTCGCTGAAGTAAAACAGGTAAAACTGTCTTTCCACGTATGATTTCAGTTGGTCGAGATGGAAATGGAAGACGAATGTATTTCCTTTTTCTGACTGAAATCTCATTTCGCCATCGCAGGGTGTTTCTGCCCCGTCCTCTCGATCGGTATCGATGTACTAGGGGATCAGATAATCCTTCACGAAGTTTATGTGGCGTTCGCGAGATTGGACTGTGCGGCATGGCATAGTAGAGGATATCTAATTTCCTAATCTTGTAAGGATATCTGACTCGCTTTGTCTGGCAACAGATTTCAAGAGACCGAGAGCACATTCTCCCATAACCTCGACATCTACATGAATGTTTTCAGAAACGACATTCTCGGCTCTGTAATTTTCTTGGATCTTCCATGGAAAGGATTCATAATGCATGTCAGTATTGTACTGCTGGGTAGAAACCCTAGATTCTTCCAACTGCGAGACCCTGAACTGCTTAAGTGTTGTTTCCTGCCTTGGGTTGATAACGAAATGGTTGTATGTAACGTTAGTATGTGCTGCTCTCATCGCCGCTGGCCAGAAATCTGGAAACATAAGGGTTCCAAAATGACAACACATCCTACATGGCTCCGAAGCTGTATTTACAGGCACAAAACTAGAAGATGAACCAAATGATCGGATTGGTGATGGCATAGAAATGGCAGTCGAAAAAAATGGTCCATTCCCAATTGGCTTAATGATGTGTTTTTCATCATTGATATTCTCTTCAAATGGACTTTCACAATGTGTAAAATGAACCCTTGAAGATTTCAACAAGGCAACAGTTTGTTCTTTTTTTGTGGCCTCGACACATGCATTTTTTTGGCATTATTTCTGCATATTTCCTATTGGAATATCCTGCAGACGACTGTCACTCTTAACTATAAATTTCTCCACTTCTATAGACTCTTTCTTATCCAGAGAAAAGCAGCCAGAACTGCAAGTCTGTCCCTGAGAATTATTGGATATAATGGAAGGCATGCTTTTATTAAAATGGCACGTTTCTGATTCATTTACATGCATTACATGTATGGCTTCATTCCCAACTTCAAGAGCTTGGTTGGAAACTAACTTCTCATCCTTTATTTTAACCGTGGCAATTTCATCTCTTGTATAAAAGGCACACTTATGTCCTGCGAAATATTTATCTCCACATTTCCAACATTTCTCTTCCTTTTTAATTCCAATATTAGTTGATTGTTTTCCTTTTTTACGCATTGGTGGGGGAATGTATTTACTTGAATTTATCATGGATGTTCTACTTGATTTTCCCTCGGCATAACTAACTGCTTTCTCATTATTACAGCATTTTTCATCTTCTCTATTATGGATTACTGCAGAAATTTTTTTAAGACCTGCAGAAATTTTTTTACATGAATTCTCTAATTGTTGAAGCTTTTCTTGAATTTTTCTAATCTGCTCAATTTTTTTGGGATCTTCTCGTAACGACACATAGTGTGGTAGTTTATGTCCATAGGCTTGTAAACTACGTTCGTAGGCTTGTAAAACAATGTTATGTGCCATTGCTTCAACTTGTCCTCAATATGGCTCCGATACCACTGTAGCAGCGGAAGTGGTAGATTTGGTTAATGTAGCAGCAAGATCTGTAGGTTTGTAGACTTAATAGCAAAAGCAGCTTTAATTATAAAAATACACGAGGTATTTATAATAATAAATATTTATTGATATGATATAAGACGATTGAATGATTACAATAAGGTCCCGCTTTTATACCTATGCAGGTACCTTTTCACGAATGGGCATGTCTTTTAGATATGCCTTTTCATTAACCTAATGACTATTTAACATAATCCTAATTGATTAGCTAGTAATTCCATTTATTTGTATTTTTTCCATTGATGACTATATTTATTACTTAAGTTATGAATTAGGTTCATAACAGCTTGGGAAAGCCATGACAACCCTAGGACCCTCAAAGGAAAACATTATTTAAGGCCTCAAAACAATCTCAAGATTTTAGGACCTAAAAAATACCAAGATCGACAACCATGTTGAGTCAATGAAAGAGGTGGGCGGCCCCAAAATATTTCAGCAATATGTTAAGATTTCATAATCCTTCCAAACAAAGTTAGCACATGAATCATGGATGAGCATTTGAGAAATATTTTCATCACATACCTCACATAAAGGATATTTTTCAGGATCTTGCTAGCTTGTCCTTTACATGAAGTCCCAAATGGGAACCCTTTGAATTATAGTGATACATATAAAGAATTTTTATTTTAGAGGGTACCTAAATTTCATACCCATTTGTACCACCAAATCTGCTCCCAACGCATATCTTCCTTCATAGAAACTTTATAACCTAGCTTCAGAGTGTAGCTACCTCCTACTAGATTCGTAGACCAAATAAGCTCATATTCTTCATCTTTTATCTTGACATGACTAATTTTTAAATCTTGGAAAAAATTATTCGAGATATGGCCATCTACGCTAACAAATCCCATACTTCTAGCAATTAACCATTCCTAATTCATAATAGTCATTGTTATATGATCAACTACTTGATAATAATAATAATAACCTCTATCTTTCAAATCTTCCACCATATTCCTGGATCAAGCATCAAATTTGATACCCAGGATCAAGTGCTAGGTCCCTTTAATACTAGTGTATCCCCTTATTTGCATTGTTATTATAGCCCCCTTATTGTTATTGTTGTACCCATGTAGTCCCCATATTGTTATTATTTTTCCCCATAGAAGCCCACTATTGTTATTCTTGTGCCCTTACATTGTTATTGTTATGTCAGCTCGGATTATATTGTGACCCATTGGACTCCAATATATAAAAATGAGGTTTTGTCATTTGCATCATCCAAGAATTATTAATTTATGTAATGTAAAGGAGGTTTCCCCCTTGAAGAGGTTGATTTCTAAGGCGTTTATCTATCTTTTCTTCTATTTTGTGAGCTAGTTTCATAACATTTTGGTATCAAAGCTTTGGATTCTAGGGTTTCGGTGCTCCAAACAGGTCATATTGGAATTTTCGTTATAACTTTTTTCTACGAAGGTTCAGATGCTGAAAAAAAAAACGCATTTGATTTTGAAATATTAAGGAACGTCGTGTAAAAATTTCACATCGTGGTTCACTATATTTTCGGAGATATGATCTGCGGAAGTTAGCGTTTTTGCAGGATCCATAATTTCATCTCAAACAAGTGACCGAGGTAAAATCATCATATCTTTTGTTTCAGAGATCGGATTGGAACTCTATAAAAAGTGACCGAAATTGCACGGACATTAGTTTCTTGTGTATCGATTTCAGAACTAGAGGATGAAATGATGACACGTGGTATGTCGTACAAGTTCGCTACGCTGAACCAGCCCATCATTAGGTCATTATGGGAGATTGGGCATAGCTTTATCTAGAAGAATCAAAATTAGGTCTAACTTGTGGCATTGGAAAGAGGACTCATAGAACTAATACAAGACCGAAGATAAAATCTTGGGGATCCAAAATTACAGAGATACATCAGTTTCAATATCGAGCTCCTAAAAAGAAAGAAAAATGTGTGTAATTTTTTTTAAAATTTCATAAGTCTTATTTGAAAAAGCAATTTGAAGTGATTCCAAGGGCATATCGAAGCAAAGATATCAATATTGGGTTCTAAAATGCCTCCCAAAAATAATTCCACACCCATTAAGCCCTCAGAGGGCTCTATTATGACTCATGAAGAGGAAGAAGTGCAACATGATATATCAAAATTACGAGACCATGTTCAACAAATTTCGCTCTCACAAAGAGTAACAAAAAATGAAATGGAAGCTAAGATGGATGGTTTGAAGAAAGACATGGATGGATTGAAGAAAGGCATGGAAGCTAAGATGGATGGTTTGAAGAATGGCGTGGAAGCTACGATCGATGGTATAGAAAAAAAAAAACTGAAAGAAGACATGGAAAGTTTGAAAGAATATTTTACCAAATTGCTACAAGAAATTATTCCTAATGACGAAAAGGTAGTAGAGGAAACTCGTGATGAGAAAAAAATAAACGTTAATCATGATTTCATAAACTCTAATGTTGGATTGAAGACCCAACATATTCCAAAGATCGATATGAGGAAGTTTGATGGGAAGGATCCCATAACATGGATACTACAGATGGAGCAATATTTCAATCTCCATAATGTGCAAAACATACAAAAGGTACATATTGCAACTTTATATTTAGAATTTGTATGGTATCGATGGCTTTTCTCTCATAAAAAAATTGTCACTAAGTCAAATTTTACGAAGGAAATGATAGCACATTATGAGGATATAAAAAGAAACACCTTCTTTAGCCAATTGATAAATCTCAAACAAAAGGGTTCAATGGTGGAGCACATTCAGGACTTCCACAAATTGAATATAAGGGTAAAGGATATTCCAGAGGAGCATATGATTGATGTTTTCATAGGGACTTTAAAAGATAACATCCAACATGAGGTTCGCCTTTGGGAACCTGATTCATTGGAGTAGGCATTCATGTTGGCAAGAAGAATTGAAAGCAAAATTATGGTGACAAGGAAGCCTACCACTCACATTTATAAATATGGAAGTATTGCTACTCCTAGACTTCCACAACCTAAAAGGTTGACACCACAACAATTGGAAGAAAAAAGAGCAAAAGGGATTTTCTATAATTATGATAACAAATACACTAAAGGTCATAAGTGTGCTAAGAAGAAATTATTTACATAGATTGTGAAGAGGAGGAAGAAGAGGAACAAGAAACTTCAAAAAAAGAGGATATACACCAGGAACCAACCCTAGAGGAAAATGAATCTGGCCATATCCTATAATGCATTGGTAGGAATTACCACTCTTCAAACTCTCAAGATAGAAGGACATATCAAGAAGAAAAATGTAATAATGTTTATTGATTCGGGTAGTACCCATACTTTTATTCATTGTAAGATAGCCAAGGAATTGAATTGCTTCATATACCCAGCACCAGAGTGTCAAGAGATGGTTGCAAATGGAGGAACTATAAATTGCTCTGGAAAGTTCCATAATATCAAGCTAACCATGGGGGAATATGTATTGAATAGTCCAATGCTCTCCATTCCAACGAGTGGTGTTGATGTTGTACTAGGAGTATAATGGTTACAATCTTTGGGGACGGTAGCTTTTAATTTTCAAGAACTTTTCTTGAATTTTTTTCCAGAAGGAAAGGAATTTGAATTATGGGGTATCGCGGGGAATCCAGGAAAGATAATCATCTCTAATATCATGACAAAGCTTTTGAAGAAATAACAATGAGGCGTAATTGCACAAGTATGCTCACTAGAGGTTCAAACATCAAAATAATTTATTTCTTCATATCTCCAAAAAGTATTGGACAAACATTCTAAGGTGTTTGAGGCTCCCAAGGGACTCCCACCTATTCGTGATCATGATCATGCTATTCATTTGATTCCAGGAAGTGTTCCTCCAAACATGAGGCCTTACAGGTATCCTTATGCTCAAAAGAGTGAGATTGAAAGTATGTTTGCAGAAATTCTAGAGGCTAGTATAATTCAACCTAGTCAAAGTGATTTCTCTGCTCTAGTAGTTTTGGTGAACAAGAATGATGGATCATGGCGTATGTGTCTGAATTATAGGGAGCTCAACAAGCTCACTATTAAAGATAAATTTCCCATCCCCATCATTGATGAATTATTGGATGAATTACATGGAGAAATTTACTTCACCAAGCTGGATCTTCGTTCTGATATCATCAAATTAGAATGAAGACTGAAGACATTTCAAAAACAGCATTCAGAACTCATGAGGGTCATTATGAATTTTTGGTCATGCCTTTTGGCCTTACTAATGCACCTTCCACATTTCAAGGTTTGATGAATTCCATTTTCAAACCCTTCCTTACAAAACTTGTGTTAGTATTTTTTTATGATATACTAATCTACAGCAAGTCTTGGAAGGAGCATGTTCAACATGTTGACAGGGTGCTCAAACTATTGGAGGAAAAAAAAATATATGCAAAAACATCCTAATGTTTCTTTGGAGTAAAGGAGGTGGAATATTTGGGTCATATTGTATCTCATGAGGGCGTTAAGGTAGACCCTAACAAAATTAAATCCCTGAAGGAATGGAAAATCCCCACAACCATAAAGCATCTTCGAGGGTTTTTGGGGTTAACAGGGTATTATCGCAAGTTTGTTAAGAATTATAGGAGAATATCAGCACCTATAATAGCATTACTAAAGAAAGATGCATTTTCTTGGACTCCATAAGCAACTAAGGCCTTTGAACATCTTAAAGAGGAAATGTGCCATGCACCTGTCTTAGCTACGCTAGAATTCACAAAAACTTTTATTGTGGAATGTGATGCCTCAGGAAATGGAATTGGTGCGGTTTTAATGCAAGAAGTAAGACCCATTGATTTTGAAAGTCATCCAATCAAAGGAAAGTATTTAAAAAAACCTATTTATGAGAAGGAAATGTTGGCAATATTACATGCACTAAAGCAATGGTGGTCTTACCTAATGGGAAGACACTTCAAAGTAAAAACAGATCATGATAGTCTTAAGTACTTTTTGGAACAAAGATTATCTTTAGAAGAGCAGCAAAAATGGGTCACAAAGATGTCCGGTTATGACTTTGAAATCATCTACAAAAAAGGGAAGCAAAATGTTGTTGTAGATGCACTCTCAAGAAAGGATGAGGATGTGAAAGCAATGCTTTATGCCATTTCTATTATCCAACCTGAGTGGATAACCGAAGCAAGGGATGAATGGAAGAATGATGAAGAGGTGTGGACACTCATTCAACATTTGCAGAAAGATCCTAGTACATATGAAACATTTAGCTGGAAAAATGATTCATTATAGTACAAAGATCGCTTATATCTCTGTAAGAATTCCCAACTCAAAGAAAAGATTCTTTTGGAATTGCACACCTCTCCCTTAGGAGGGAACTCACGATTTTCAAAAACTTACCACATGTTCAAGAAGGATTTTTTTGGGATGGCCATAAATCTGATATTCAAAAGTTTGTGACAGAATGTTTTGTTTGCCAACAAAATAAAGTTGAGAAAATTAAGACCCCGGGTCTGTTACAACCTTTATCCATTCCAAGTCAATTTTAGGAGGAGGTTTCAATAGATATTATCACAGGTTTACTCAAGTCTGAAGGAAAGACAATCATCATGGTGGTAGTTGACAGACTTACCAAGTATGCACATTTTTGTGCATTACCTCATCCATTTAATGCTAGTACAGTTGCTACTGCATTTATGGAAACAATTCAAAAGGTACATGGAAACCCAAAGATCATTGTAAGCGATAGAGATCCCATTTTTACAGGAAATTTTTGGATGGAATTATTTTCTTGTTTGGGTACTCAATTAGCTCATAGCTCATCATATCATCCTCAATCTGATGGGAAAACGGAGATAGTGAACAAATGTTTGGAAGGATATCTTCGTTGCTTTGTATCTGATAAACAGACACAATGGGTCAAGTGGTTACCTCTCGTTGAATGGTGGTATAACACTTCCTTCCATACTGCAACAAAAATGACCCCATTTATGGAACTTTATGGATATCATCCACCATCCATCACATCATCTTTAAGAGAAAATTCTAAGTTCAAGCAGTGGAAGATCACATCGAGCATCAACAACAAGTTCTCCAACTCTTGAAGGATAACCTCACTTTGGCGCAGAATCGAATGAAACAGCAGGTAGATCAACATTGCAGCGAAAGAAGTTATGATGTAGGTGACTAAGTATTTTTACGGCTACAACCATACAAACAAATGTCCCTCAAGCAAGCTAAGAAGGATAATAAATTATCACCAAAGTATTATGGTCCTTACGTAGTGTTGCAAAAGATTGGTATTATGGCATACAAATTGGAGATTCCTGCATCTTCCCGAGTGCACTGAGTTTTCCATGTTTCATGCTTAAAGAAGGTTATAGGTGACAAGCTCCCAATTCAAACAATATTGCCAGAACTTGACGAAGAAGGAAAGATCATATTGGAACCTAAAGCAGTCATAGAAACAAAAACTCGATAGCTACGAAATCAATCAATTTTAGAGTATCTCATCAAGTGGAAGAATTACCTGTTGAATATTCGACATGGGAGGATGAGAATTTTATACAAAAGCATCCAAAACTACTCAAGTGTTGAGGAAAATACTTATTTGAAGGAGAGGAGCATATTAGGTCCCTATAATAATAGTGTATCCCCTTATTGTCATTGTTATTATAGCCCCCTTCTTATTATTGTTGTACCCATGTAGTCGCCATATTGTTATTATTGTGCCCCATAAAAGCCCACTATTGTTATTGTTGTGCCCTTACATTGTTATTGTTGTGTCGGTTAGGATTATATTGTGACCCATTGGACTCCTATATATAGAAAGGAGGTTTTTTCATTTGTATCGTCCAATAATTGTTCATTTATGTTTCCCCCTCAAACAGACTGATTTCTAAGACGTTTATCTATCTTTTCTTCTATTTTGTGAGTTGGTTTCATAACATCAAGCATCAGGCACTTGAAAGAAATGTATGAAAGAAATATATTAAAGTTGATACCCAAGATGCTTGATCCCTTAAAAACATAATTATTGGGCATAATTCAACCTTTAATTTATTGATTTAATGTGAAAAAAAATCAAGAAAGGTACCCAATTCCTGGGTACATCACTAATATTTTACTTTAATTCCTGGGTAATTCAGGTATCAAGAAAGGTACCCAATTCCTTGATAATCTTGAGTATCAAGAAAGTACCTGAAATATGGTACTTTAAAGTTATCAAGAAAGGTACCCAATTCCTGGGTACATCACAAAGTACCATATTTAAAGTACCAAGCACCAAGCATCCTAGATACCATATTTCTTTCATACATTTTTTAAGGGATCAAGCATCAAATCATTGTTCCATACAATTCTCATTGAAATGGTGTCGCAAGAAGAATGGGAAAGAAACTCTTGAACATAGCAAATTCAATGTTATTTTTTAAGAATGTAAAGTTGACGTTTTGGGATAATGAAATTATATTTGCAATATATGTGAGAAAAAATCATCCCTCTCATGCTCTGGGAAATATGATTCCTAATGAAAATGTGACATGGCCACATTCCTTTGGTGAGGCATCTCAATATTTTTGGTTCCACCTACTATGTCTTAATTTCTAAGGAGAAAAGAAACAAGCTTAGTGCAAGGAGTCAAAATTTCATCTTCTTGGGGTACTCGAATACCACGAAGGCATATAATCTCCACAATGAGGTAAATAAAAAGTTTATTCTTTCAAGAGATGTGTTTTTTCTTGAATCCACTAAGAATGAAAAGGAAATTGAGCAACAACTTGAACATATGGATAGATTCATCCATGTAAATACATAGCATGAGTTTGATGATGAAATTCTACATCTTGAATAGGAGGTCCCTATATTGGATTAATATCTAGAATCTCCTTTTGAAGTGCCATCTCCCCCTCATGAAGAAGATCCAATCATTTCATCAAAACAAGAAGTTCAATTGGACACCGGTGATTTAAAGAATTTAAGGGTTGAAACTTGATAAAAATGCATCACCATCTCAATAAACTGAGCAATTTAAACCATCTCAGAAAGGTCCAAAGTGGCTCACAGAGACGCTTGAACTTGGTCATTCTAATAAGGTTGGAAAATTGGGAACTAGAAGTTCAACCAAACAAGATGGAAGTAATGTATATAGTTTATATTTAGGTGATGAAAATGAAAAGGATACTTCATATGGTTGTGAATTGAATTTTTCTACTAACTTTGAACAAATTTCATTTGATGAAGTTGTTTCTCGTGATGAGTGGAAAGAATTCATGCAAAAGGAGTATTATGCTCTCACTAATAATGAGACATGGAAGTTGGTGGATCCTTCATTTGGAACCAAACCAATTGGTTGTAGTTGGACCTATAAGAAGAAGTAAAAATTAGATGGCTCACTTGACAAGCATAAGGGGAGGCTTGTGGTGAAAATATATGCATAAAAAGAAGGCATAGACTAACACTGACCCCCCCCCCCACAAAAAAGGAGCTTCCATGTGTGCATTGTTGGCTTTTCCTGCACATAATAGGTGGATGATTCATCATATGGATTTAAAAATAGCTTTCTTTAATGGAGACATGAAAGAGAGTGCCAACATGGTCTCAACCAAAAAAGATTTTTTGTAAAAGGTCAAGAACATAAGGTATGCAAGATCATTGATTCCTTCTATGGCATAAAGAAGTCACCTCACACATGGTATGCAAAGTTAAGTGAACATCTTTTGAAGATCAAGTTCAAGCATTGTAACCTTAATGATGCAACTCTATTTGCCAAGAAAGTTTCCAAAACTATTGTATATTTTTTGGTGTATGTAAATGATATTTCATAACAAGGAACAATGAAGCATATATTGTATCCATAATGGAAGAATTGAAGAAGGGATTTTAGATGAAAGGGATGGGACATCTTCACTACTACTTGGATATTGAAGTAACTTAGAAACCAAAGAATTTATTCATCTCCCAATAGAATATAAATGAAGAATTGTTGAACAAATTTGCCATCATTGATTGTAATCCTCTCTCTACTTTAATGGAGAAAAAATTTAAGCTAATATCAAAAGAGGGGAATGAATTTCAGGATGAAATTAAATATAGATAGCTTGTGGGGAGTTTTATCTACCTTACTACTACCACACTAGATATTTTATTTGCAATTGGGATTCTTTATAGATTCATGAAAGAACTTTGTGAAGGATATTAGTGTGCTACAAAGAAAGTTCTAAGGTACTTGAAAGGGAACTCAATACTTTGGGCTCAAATAATTTAAGGTGGAGGACTTCAAGTAGTTGGACATACAAATTTAAACTTTGATGAGGATAAGGATAATGGAGTGTCTACTTCAGGAGACCTAGATTAGTATCTATCTCTTAGAGATCAAAAAAACAATATATTCCAACATATTCCACTATAGAGGAAAAGTATGTGGATGTTGCAAAGACAACAAACGATATTGTGTGGTTCAGGGACATACTGAAGAATATGCATGGGAAATGGGTGAATGCTACTTCACTTTTGAATGATAACACTTTTGTAATCAACTTAGAAAATAATTCTATATTATGTGATCAAACCACACATCAATACAAAGTAGCATTTCATTCATCATTAAGTATCTAGGCAAAGACCATCAATTGATATGCTGTTCCACAAGTGAGAAAATTGCAAGCATCTTCACCAAAGCATTTGTAAGAGAAAATTTTGAAAAGTTCAAAGAAATTATTGGAATTACAAAATCCCCTTCAGATTAAGAGGGGAGATGTTAGATACCAAACCTAAGGCATTATGGTATAGTAAATATTATTGTTGATATTAATTGAGAAATATGAGGAGTCACAGGTGATCATGATATATGGTAAATATTAATCTTAGAGAAACATAAAGAGTCATAAGTGAATGTCAAGAATGATCAAACCTCTTAGAAGATGAAACTAGGAGTCATCTCTCAATGTATTTATGTATGACTCGCATCAATAAAAAATTATCTATGGAGTTACTCATCCTTGGCCTAACATAATCCATAAGCTAATTTACAATGTGAAGATTGAATTCTACATGAATAAGCATCATTCTCAAATAAAGGTATCTTACTCTATCATAGGATTTCAACAAATCAACCTTGATTACCACAACAAGCATCCTTTTAGCTTGAATTGAATGAAAGACTTTCTAGGACACACCCACATTATAATGAATTTTCTCCCATGTATAAAACCAAATTACTCTTGATATATAGTCTCTAACAATGGTTCCTTCATCCTTTCGTGTAATTACTTTTATATATTTATTGTATATATGTGATTGTACAATGAGATCAATTTATAATCCTCAAATCTAGAAAGGTTATATGATTTGGGGATCAATGCAATGAAAATGGTATTAAGTGTTTCCAAAATATGTCCAAAATTTGTATATTCCTTAATTACCCTTGGAAATTCCCCCTCCAACAAATCATAAAACCCAAGGAAAAATTCCATGGATCACAATCTGATCTAGGACTCTTATCTGTCTAGAAAGAATGTGGGATCTCCTAAAGCTCCTCTTTAGATACTATTTCCAACAAGCTAAAATTATACCTCATAAACAAAGTTAGGAAAGAAGGTTGCCATTTTGACCACCTTATCAATATTAGCCATACCATCTTCTTTAAAGTTTCCATTAAAGTGATTGACCATTACTTTTTCTAGATCCTTAAAACTTGATATTATAGAACCATTAGGTCCCTCCATATTCCATACAGTGTTGAAAATTTTCCTATGGTTTATATATTGATGGAATAAAATAGTAGTGTCATCACCCTTTTCCAGCCATGAGCCTCTACTTTTGAGTCTCCAAGTAGTTTCTTTCTCATCTAGAAATTGTCTCTTCCTTCTCTGTATATCATTAAATTCATTCTTGGGTTCCTCATGAGAGAATCCTTGCAAACCCTAGAAATATGACCAATTTAACTAATGAACTTATTAACTTAATGCACTTCTTACATTTTTTTCCTTAACATGTCTCCCTCCTCAATGCCACCCCTACCGCCACTTCTAGAACATACCATAGGTTTTTAAACAATAGGACCTCCTATTGTAGGTAAACAACCAAATATATTTAAATGAAAACCCAATAACCATTCACTAGATAACTCCTAATAATAAAAACTCATCGAGGGCCTATGACATTTGAAGCTACAATCATTGATGGCACAAAACATGACTAGATTTATGAGCACAAAACTCCAACAAATCAATAGTTCACCTGCACTCTTAGGCTACAAACACTTGTGTCAAAAAGGCACTTGCAAGCATGAAACAATCCCACAACCCAAACTCTCTAAAGTTCTAGGCAACCCTACACTAGTTGGCTGTGCATACCTAGCAAATTTGAACCATGACGTAATGAAACACAAGGTAGACTTATCGAATCTAACCAATGTGAAACCAAAAGGAAACATAGAAGAACTAATGGGGACCCTAACAGAATTTGTCCATCCCACCTACCACAACACCTCCACTAATAAACAACTTGACGACACTTGCACTGCCTCATATGAACCACCAAAAGCATTAATCCCACCATCAAAACGTGACACATTCACTTTCTTATCAAATTTTGCGTTGGAACCCTTTGTTAGACCCTCCAAAGGTTTGGAACTTGATGTGCCAAGGTCCCAAAACTTAGTAGACGTGTCAAAGGCTCTCTTGGTAATGGAGAGACTGAAATGTCTTGTCCCTCATTTGGATCTTATGAAAAATTAACCTCATCTAATCTTTAACTCGCATCTAAATCATACTAAACTTCCATTGTTGTCATGACCTTGAAGAATGATTGAGTGGCACCTTTGTTACTGAAAACACTATGTTTAGGGGAAACATCATATATATGTGTGTGTGTGTGTGTGTGTACACACATGCACATGTCTATGTATATGTGTTTGCACATGCGCACTCAATATTATTTTTTTAATTTGTTTAAATTATTGTTTATTTTATTTTATTTTGATCTATAAGCACTAATGTTTTATATCTCATTCATACTAAACTATTAATTTTTTTTTAAATAATATATTGAGTTGACATATACGGTGTGTAAGGTTATGGCATCTTCCTCTTAATGGGATGAAGAATGTACCTAGCTCTAAATGTAACTAATTGCATTTTAGTATGTCTAGAAATAATCATTTATAATCATATAATGATGGCCTCCATCTATAATTTTGAGGATTCTTAAGAGTCTCTAATCAATATATTTGAATGGTCATAACTTGCGCATCTACAATCAAAGATCATATTATGTAATTTTGATTTACTAACAACATTTTTATAATAATGTTGAAATTATAAAATATATACCATATTGAAGATAATTGAAACATGTCCTAAAATTGAAACACAATTTGTTATTGAAGACAACCTTATAATATGATTGTACTAACTTCCATTTCATATTAAATTGTAAACTTAAAGAGTAAGTATCTAAAATAGAATATGGTACACATATAATGGTAATACTATTCTTTGTAGTGTTATTTGAGGGTTTTTCAAACCTTTTGCATTTTTACAAAGACAACCCATTTTCATTTGAAATATAAAAGCTATAAAATCTTGCATATAAATATATGCTTTTTTATAGGATACTAAAAGTTAACCTTATTAAAACTTAGCTTCTTTGTATATGAATATAAATCTTTAGCAAAAGACCAAACTAGAGTCTTATATGGAGTATTCACTTTGCATGCCATTGTGTTAACCATAATATTTAATCATGATCATGATGAATTGTAAGTATAAAGACAAAGGAAAGGACTTCAAATTTTATGATAAAGATATTACAAAATATTTCTGGTTTTTATAAAGTGAGTCCAATTTTCTAAGCATGATTAGGTTTCATGTGGTTACACTCCATGTCATCATAAGAATCTCTTAAATTCAAATACATAAAGAGATTATTTAGTTTTTTATATTATTTTTAAGAAGTAAATTATTAATATATATAATGCATGATAATGTTAGACATTAATTTAACTAATTGACTTACCAATAATGTCAAATGTATATGAAACATCCCGACCAACATTCAAATACATAAGAGATTACTTAGTTTTTTATATTATTTTTAAAAGTAAATTATCAATATATATAATGCATGATAATGTTAGACATTAATTTAACTAATTGACTTACCAATAATGCCAAATGTATATGGAACATCTGGACCAACTGAAGAAGTTGTAAAATGAAATTCACGTGTTGTGTTTCCTCTCCCAAGCTTGTAAAAATATTTAGTATCAAACTGCAATAAAAATAAATAACATATAAGAACTTATAAAAATAAAAATGAACCAAAACCACATATCTAAAACCAAATACAAATCCAAATTTTTAAATTTAAATTTTTAAAATTATATATATATAATCCCTTTTCACAATAAATTTATCAATGAATTTGCAAATTATGAAAATTGTATTTTATACGAATTAAAAATAAGTCTTAAATACAATAATCTAAACATTTTAAAATCAATTTTCACTTCATTCTTATCATCTAACTCTGTATAAAAGCACTTTATTGTAGAGAATAAACTCAAAACCATGGTTTTCAAAACCATGCATCTAAACCAAATACAAATTCAAATTTTAAAATTTTAAAATATAAAGAAAATTATATAATTTTATAAATGTTTTTATATAATATTCTGATGTAAAAAATAATTAAAAAATATAATATAAAATATTTTTAATATAATTCCTTCTAAAATAAATGTATCAATCAATTTACAAATTTTGAAAGTGGTAGAGTTTGATAATCTGAACATTTTAGAATTAATTCTCACTTCATTTCTATCATCTATTATCTGACCCTTCAGGTACTTTGTAACATTTTACTGAATATTTTAGAATCAATTCTCACTTCATTTCCATCATCTAACTCTTCAGAAATGCACTTTGTTTAATTCTCATTTCATTTCTATTATCTATCATCTGACCCTTCAGATATGCACATTGTAACATTTTACTAAACATTTTAGAATCAATTCTCACTTCATTCCTATCATCTAACCCTTCAGAAATGCACTTTGTTGTAGAATTTAAGGTCATTCTTATCTTCTACCCTTTCATAGATACATTATCATTTTAGAATCAATTCTCACTTCATTCATATCATCTCATTTGACCTTTCAGAAATGCACTTTGTTGCAGAATTTAAGGTCATTCTTATCTTCTACCCTTTCATAAATACATTTCTCACTTCATTCCTATCATCGAAATGCACTTTGTTGCAGAATTTAAGGTCATTCTTATCTTCTATCCTTCATTCCTATTTAGAAATGCACTTTGATACATTTCTCACTTCATTCCTATTTAGAAATGCACTTTGATACATTTCTCACTTCATTCCATTCCTACACTTTGTTGCAGAATTTAAGGTCATTCTTATCTTCTACCCTTTCCTATTCAGAAATACACTTTGTTACAGAATTTAGGTCATTCTTATCTTCTACCCTTCATTCCTATTCAGAAATGCACTTTGTTACAGAATTTAAGGTCATTCTTATCTTCTACCCTTTCATAGATACATTTCTCACTTCATTCCTATGATCTGACCCCTCAGGAATGCAACAAATCAGAAATGCACTTTGTTACAGAATTTAAGGTCATTCTTATCTTCTACCCTTTCATAGATACATTTCTCACTTCATTCCTATGATCTGACTCTTCAGGAATGCACTTTTGTTGCAGAATTTAAGGTCATTCTTATCCTATGATCTGACCCTTCAGGAATGCACTTTGTTACAGAATTTAAGGTCATTCTTATCTTCTACCCTTTCATAGATACATTTCTCACTTCATTCCTATGATCTGACTCTTCAGGAATGCACTTTTGTTGCAGAATTTAAGGTCATTCTTATCCTATGATCTGACCCTTCAGGAATGCACTTTGTTACAGAATTTAAGGTCATTCTTATCTTCTACCCTTCCATAGATACATTTCTCACTTCATTCCTATGATCTGACCCTTCAGGAATGCACTTTTGTTGCAGAATTTAAGGTTACATAGATACATTTCTCATGCAATTGTGTAGTTTAGGTTACATGGAATGCATTTCTAGCTTTATTCATTATGATCTGATTCTTCAAGGAGATGCACTTTGTTTGGAGACTGGTCATTCTTATCTACAGTCTGACCTTCAAGATACATTTTGTTAGAATTTGTAGAATTTGGAGTCATTCTTATCTCTGCTAACTGATACATTTCTCACTTCATTCCTATGATCTGACCCTTCAGGAATGCACTTTTGTTGCAGAATTTAAGGTTATTCTTATCCTATGATCTGACCCTGCAGGAATGGCACTTTTGTTGCAGAATTTAAGGTCATTCTTATCTTCTACCCTTTCATAGATACATTATTAGCTTTTGAAGCATAGGGCCCTAGAGCGGTACACATTCTGGGTATGGGTATCAGAGCCTGACGTGGCCGACCCAAAGGGTCGAACCCGCGCCTCGTGAGAGAGGGCCAGCGGAGTGGCAGGGGATTCTACCGATCGGGATACCCGTCCGGGCTGAATGTTTTATTCACTTTGCAACACTATGGTGCATTTTTAAAACCCTTTTATGGACCCTGTACCCTGCTGTTCTTTCCGGCAGTGTTTATTTGCCATTTGTTTACACTAATTAACCCTTCAAAAGCCCTATTTTCTGAGCAATAGAAGTAAAACAATATTGCAAGACGTACCTCTAAATTCCTCAGGGTGCAATGATGAATAAATCCTGATTTATAATTATAATACTTATATTTGGTCATAATACCATATGCTGCATATGTGTACTTGGACTCTTCAGGGCCATACAGAACAATACTGGTTCCAGGCTCTGATGGTGTAATCCAAGAGACAATAACAGCTGTACCCTCATAATCTCCTTGAGTGATATGAACCTGGTACAATCAAAGCCCTAAACATCAGCTGATTCTTCCTTAGATGCACTCCAAAAAATTAGACTGTTCAATCAAGTTGAAAATAACAAAGAAGAAGAAGAGACAGCATTACCTGTTGGGGAGCATTGTAACCAGGGGGAACATAAAAAGCACCACTGTCCATGGGCATATCCACATTATCGTTAACCCTACGCACATATGTGCTAGTAATTCCTGCTTCAACTGATATACAAAAACTGAAGCCCACCAATACAAATACCATTAATGAGTGCTGATTGATTGGTTCCATTTTGCAGCCCAATCAAAACACAGACTTTGAACTATGTCAAGTTCTCTGCATAAATGTCTATCATTGATATTCTCCACTGTATATCTATCATTGATATTCTCCACTGAATATATGTCTGTAAAAGCTTCATGATTGGGGAACTACGAAAATGGGCTTCTCCGAATATTCCCAATGGATATTCAAAATACATTAGATTTTAAATGGGTTTTGTTTTTGGTCAAGGCATATGGCCCTGCAAGTATTTTAATGGGTGATCGAGACATTGCGCTGCAAGGGTTTCGTTGTATCTGCCCAATGGGTACATTCCTGTTTACCCACGACTCTATTATGGCATCTCAGGAATAAATTGTGATGGATATTCGAACACCTCAGCTTTCTATTGATTTTGACTCCGTTGTCTTCTTGATGAAGGGCACTGCATTGCAAGTATTTTTTAATGGTAATATCGCAGGATAAGGACTGATTTCAGGAATATGTTTGGAAGCATTACATAATTCCAAAATCAACGTTTTAGCATCATGTTATATTTTATTATAATCGGATCATATTTTAGCATTAAAAAACTCAATAGGCTTAAAATTTACATCACCATAATTCATCCGGTAGCTTTTTCCATATGAATAGATTTAGTTCTTAAATCCCATATCCACTTGTATGTAAAAGTTAGTTTTAATAAACAAATTAATTAATTAAATGATAGAGAAAAATTTGTTCAATTTTCTGGGTGGATATTCTATTCATCATCAAGCTACCAAAAAGTGAAAAGATGTTTGAGCGTGTGAGGAGTGTTCATTTAAATATATAAGATTACCAAGTAGTTGTTAGAGGAAAATAATAAATTAATTTATTAATTAGAAAACCAAATCATAGGGTCCAAATAAAATATTATATGAAAGAGATTAAAGGTCTAAATAGTAAAGAAATGATAGAGAGAGTGTGAAAATTAGATGGGTAATAATGGATAAATATACGCCCGTAGTGTAAGAGGGTGTTAGGGTTCTATAAATATAGGATTCATAATTTTGAATTGGCTCTGTTAAATTGTTGAAATATTGTACATACTTTTGCTTTCTGCAAATGTATTCCCATTTAAAAAGTGAGAAAAGAGAGTAAAAAGTCCTAAAAGAAATATCAAATGACTTACAAAAAGATAGACCCCAAAAGAAAAAATAAACAAAATAAGACATGAAAGTGAGCAAGTCAAAATGCCATTACTATTTACTTTTACTGCAAGAATAATGATTATGTGCAGAGTGACAATAAATGTCATAATCCATGATCAGTTAAACAATTTAATCTTAACTTTTCATGCTTTGAATTTCATGTTTTAGATAGAGAATAAAGATATGTCAAACAGTATAAACTTGACGAATCAGTAGATAGGTAGAGAATAATGAGGAGCTCAACAGTTTAATCTGAGCTCTCAAATGAAATAAGGTTAGACTTAGATAGTTTTAAGCTTTGAAAGAAAAATGATTTAGGGTTGCAAGCCTAAATGCACCCATGAAAATGAAGTAAAAAAGTTAGAAATAAAGATGGGTAGGTAGAAAACAGTTGTGCAAGCATGTAATAAAGCATCATTGGGCAAAATTACTAATTTCTCTTCCCATATAATGACTCAGTATTCAAAACTATCAGTTAAAAAGGCTCAGAGCATTTCTTTGACTTCTGTTGGGACCGTCTCTGACTTCTGTTGGGACCGGACCCAATGCTCGATAACTGATTGATTTAAAAATATTGAATTCCTACACAAAACCCATATTCATCAGCATTTACCCTTCATCCATTAATCATAATCTCTTTCCTTAAGTAAAAACTCATTTTTACTTAGTAAAAGTAAAACCCTAAATAACTAATTTCATTTCCATTCAAAATCACTCATAAACCTATAAAATGCATTTTATCCTAAGTCTAAGTGTGAAAAATACAAAAGGGACAACTATGCTTTATTTACACTTTACTTAGTGTTAAAACATGTATTTTATTCATTTATCTACATTACACCTTTTTTCCATATTAATTTCTAATCTAGATATTATTTCCTTAAAAACTATACCCTCGCGTATAGTATTAAATCATTTTTTAAAAATAACCCACAAAACCCTCTATTTAATGTTTAAGCCAATGTTATAATAACCCATGTGAAGAATTAAAAGCCCGCCTTTATTCCCATTGGTTTTAAACGTATTTATATAAAAATACCTTGCCCCCTATAGTTATTAAACAAATGACAAATGTTTAAAAACTATATAATAAGACTCGTGCCAACGTTATTGGTTGAAACATTTGTTAAATGTTTTAATTAAAAAACATATATGACTTTACCCCTCCTCCCATCATATAACCCAAAGTTTAACTTTATAAATTTATATTTATAAGGTTTGAAACCCATCCCACTGCGTTAATAAACCCCAAACCCCACCTCTGAATGGCGTGCTACTCCTCAAACAACTCTCAACCGTTCGCATAGACCCTTCCTGATCCAACGATTGAAATCCCATATTGCAAATAAAGTCGCGTGATGATAAACTTTCATTTCTACGCGAAATAGGTTGTTTTAGCCTTACTGCTCTCTTCTACGTGGCTTATTTTTATTGGATCACTTCCGATTCATTTGAAACCACTTACCACCTTAGACCCGCGCGATAACCACTCGCGGTTTATACCCTATGAAGCCCGAAAGCGCCTATTTGCCCAACATGACTACCATTTAATGCTGATTTTGTTTAAACCATAAAACCCCATATGCACCTGTAAAGCCCTTTTTTGCATTTTTAGTGTGTATCCATCCCGACTGAAGAAACAAAGCTCCTGATACATTGTTTTATGCCCAGAGGACCTGAAAAAAGCCATTGCAGCTGCTGTTAAAACCACTTAAAGTTCCAATTTACTTCCAAAGACTTCAATAGCCCTAAGAAAACCTCCGTTGTCTCAGAGAAATCCTCCCTACAGCCAAGGTTTCATTAACAATTGTTTTGTTTTGTAGGTCATTAGCAAAAGGAGAATTTGAATAAAACAATCTAAATACTAGTTAAAGAGTTATTTTACTCCAAGAGTTCACGAAGAAATAAATTTTAAATGATATTCCTTAACAAAAGATTCCAGGCAGCAAAACAGAAAGAAGTCATTTATGCAGAGAGAGATAAATTTGCACAGTGAATGGTAAAAGTGAAATAAGAATTCACAATGTCAGTGAAAACATAATAGTCAAAGAGCATCAGAGTTAAAGTGTATTAGATGAAAGTCACAGTAAAGGTCAAAACAAAGTTACAGAGTAGTCAAGGTAAAAAAGTAAAAGTAAATACAGAAGCAGTAATGGTTAAACAGAGATGAAAATACTTTCACCAACAATGAAATTTATCCAAAGTAAAAAAAAAACAGTTAAAAGAACAAAAAAGTTAAAAGATGAAAACAGAGCAAGAAGGGACATTTTTGCATGAATTTTTTGTTTAAGTCATTGTTTTGCAGAAACTATTGTGACCAATCCAAGATGAATTTTGCAAAACTGAAGGAGGTTTATGTTCCTAAGATTTCCAACTACAAAAACCTCTCTCACTTTTCTAACATCCATTATGGGTTTGGAAATATTAAACAATATTTGAAAACACTTTTTATAGAAAATTCTTGTTAAGTAATCGTTTTGCAGAGAAGATTGTGGCCAATCAAAAATACATCTTACAAAACTAAAGGATTTTTTATTCCTAAGAGACCCATCTACGAAAACCTATCTCACTTTTTGCATAGGTATTACAGAATGAGAGATACATGCACATATTTACAGCCTAGTTTTCAGACTGTGCAAAACTCTGTTTTACACATCTTTTTGCAGAGCCTATTGTGACCAGCTGGAATTGAATTTTGGGAAACTGAGAAAGGTTTATCTTAGTAACATATTTATCTACAAAAACCTCTTTCACTTTTTACGCATATATTTCGGATGGAGATATAAAAAGGTATCATTGGACCCCAAGTTTACAGAATTTCTGGAGCAGAATGCACAAAGAAATGAGACAGTTAGTGACTTGGATGCCTCATCATCAACTAAGAGTTGATATCAAATTCGAATTCTCTTCTTTGTCACCATCAATCCATAAAGTGCCAAATAGATTCATTAGTTTTGAGTGTCATTTTATTAAGTTCTATTTATGTAAACAGTTTGAGATATTTGTAAACCAATCTTGATATTTTTTCAAGATATTTTAGTTTAGAATTTGTATATATACTTCATATTTTGAAGTATTTTGGTGGAATAAAATTGTTGGAGATTGTTATAGTCATTTCTTGTTGGACTTGAAAGCATTTGTGTGTCAAATTTCGAGTAGCAAGCTGGATCAAACCAATTGGCATCATACTTCAGGATTCCTGTGATGAGCTATTTGGAGTGAAGTATTTCCTTACTTGTCATTGTTATCTTTCTTTGTTACATGCATCCATCTATGTTTTTTCTAAATCTGAATGAATAACTAGGAGTATTAATACAGGATTTGTTAAGAGCACTCTGTTTTTAACTAGTTATCGTTTATATGTTTTCCTCTGATTTCCAGTGTAGGGAACCCTTAACTGCTCCCTCTCTCGTTTGACCTCTTCCTCCTACTTCCTTTTCCGGATCAAAGGATTCTTAATCTCCCTTTATCCCGATCATACCACCTCATAAAAACAACTTTCTAATATCTTCAAGGGTTATCTATCTTGCCCTGAAAACATTTGACCTTTTGGCTTTGATCCCAATTTTGTTTGCTTGATTTTGACTCCTTAGCCCAATGGACAAATAGATCTCCCACTATCCATCCCTTCTATTGATTTCTTCCCACCAAATCAATCAAAACCAAACCAATTGCACAATCATAACTAGCCTAATATTTTATAAAACAAAACAAAGTTAAATCTTATAGAGAGAGCCCTCTCTAAACCCTAGAAGGCTAGATCCCAAAGTTTAAAAGTAGGATTGTGGTTACCTCGCACAATTTCTTTCTTTAACCTTGAGAAATTATTGAGTGATAACAGAGGGTACAAGCAATATGAATGCAAGTCCCATCACCAACTCCGGCCTTTGGAGTATTGGTGTTTGGAATCGATTTGCAAGTAGTACCACCCATGTTCAAATCTCTAGAGGCGTCGCCCATACGCATGTTGTGTAGGAGGATATAAGAAATATGAATGCAAGTCTCATCACCAACTCCAACCTCTCGAGTTTTGGGGTTTGGAATCGATTTGCAAATAGTTCCACCCGTGTTCAAATCTCTGGAGGCATCACTCATACGCTTGTAGTGTAGGAGGATATAAGTAATATGAATGCAAGTCCCATCACCAACTTCGGCCTCTCAAGTTTTGGTGTTTAGAATCAATTTGCAAGTAGTCCCATCCATGTTCAAATCTCTAGAGGTGTCACCCATATGCTCATTGTCACGACCCTATACTTGTGGTACTCTTCCAACCACGTATAGCGAGTGCGACACCACTATACTTTTTATTTTTAACAATACTAGAGTATATGGAATACGCCTATATTCAACACTTAGCAAATTTTCCAATAAGTGTTCTTTACAAATGCAGTAGAAATATATTATCTTCAATATTTAATCTTTCAATTAAACATTCATCATCACACAAGTACGCCCATACATACTTGGGAGGGGCAACTCCCGTAGATTCTACCCAACAATAATATAACAATGTTCAATATTTTATAAAAAACAATTTTTACATATGTTGTGGTTCCAACTGGCTTGCCCTGCACACTTAACCAAATTTACAAAAATCGTGCCATATTTGTGCATCTCACTGTCTCCACCTTCCCGCACTAGAAAAATCTAGAAACCCCAAATTGGGTCTCATCAAAACACACCTTGCACGTTATGTCTGTCACACTGACTTGTTCAACCCTTTATGCATGTTCTGGTTCACTTTTGACACTTCTGCACGACTCGGGTCACTAGCTGACCTGGCCTGCACGTAGCACGCTATATGGTAACCTACCTAAACGCTATGTGTACTTAGATGACCCTATATGCACACAGCAACCCGTCTTGAACGTAGCGCATACTTTTGTGACCCTATCTGCATGCCTACAACCTGTCATGAACGTAGTGCGTACTTAAGTGACCCACCTACACGTTTCTACCCGAACGGACCATTGCACGGTCTGCATGACCTGAAACTCTATCTCGTCTACCTGCCCTGCGGGCTCATCACCAAACTTGCTCCCCTAGTTTGTCCCTTATCTCTGTGATGTATTACAAACAAGTTTGATGATGTTTGAACTCCTCCACGTTCACCTTTATTTATACCAGTGCCGTGGAACCAAATGCTCCAAGTGTCATGTCTCTTCGCCCACTCCAAAGGTCAGCGAATATTCATCCACATGTCTGCCTATCCACAATAACCATCTGCCGCACATGGTTTTCCCAGCTCACCCGGTCTCTCTGACTCGGGTAAGCCCGTGTCACCCATCCGCATAACTCCACCCGTCGGTCTCCACATGTGCCCACTATGGGCGTGCACTCGCCCGGGCACCCAACGCACTTGTGCCTAACGCGCTCATCGTGGCTCATCCACCAAGTCACCACGAATTTCCAAAGGGTGGGCGCCTGCCAATACGGCGTGCTCGATATGCACACTCATCATAGTCACACATCTTTGGATGTAGCACCATATCGTCGCACAACCCAAGTTGGTCAATACTGGTGCTAGTTGCATGGTTGCGCCAACTACAATTTTGTCGCACATCGCTCCAACTCGTGGGCCTAACATCCTCCCCCACTCTAAATAAGGTTGTCATCCTCAACAACTCCATCATCTATCACAAAGTGTCGCTAGCTCCAACATCCAAATGTCCATGTTTCCCAACTCTGATCCATCATCGCACAAACCTCCATCACGGCTCATGACTCCATGTACATGGGTAGATATCCTCAATCCATGATCATCAAACATATCCTTCACAATCTCCACATGCTGTCTCCATTGTGGAAAGTTGGCCTCTCCAACTCAAGCTACATGCTACTATTGCAACATATATCGTGTCGATCCCACCATGTGTCTTCATCATGTGAATTGATGCTATGATACTCTTACTCAACTCCAACTTATATTAGCAAAGTTGAGCTCCCCCATGTCTCGAACTAGTTGGGTATCCAACCATTACGTCCAAACCATGAGAACACAACTCCTCATGCCTTTGCTGATTGTTTCTCCTACTTTTTGTCACAGCATCAACTCAATCAAGAAATCTCCATCCAAGTGTAAAGTAAGCCATGTCCAGGTCCATGAAGTAGCCTCCATCTCATCCACAATATGTTGTCCATCAAGTATCAAATAATCCATATCTAGGTCCATGAAGTAGCCTCCATCAAATCTACAATATGTCATCCATGATGCTAGTTTCCATGTGATGCCTAATGGTTATATATCAATCAGTCACATCTATCCAAGCATCATCATCCATGTGTGAGAGGCTCATCTCATAAAATCAATCAAGAAATCCTCCCACCAATCCAATGCTCAATGTGCCATATCTAGGTCCATGAAGCAACCTCCATCTCATATGCAATATGCCATCTATCAAATTTGTCAAGGATGCAAGTCCAACCTCACCTCATCATCCATCCATGTGCTTCCCATGGTCATAAACCAATCAACCATCATGTCTGTTATCACAAAATTGCACCTGATAGGCTGCTAATCAGACAATCTCATGTAATTGTTTCAAACCAATCTTGTGATTGAAGCTTAGCCTCTTCAGTATGAGATGGCTCTATCAAAGGGTTAATGATATTGAATAAATATGTATTTAGATGGCTAACTCTACTTGGAAAACAAATTGCTTGTGATGAGTATAGGTTGAAAATAGTATCAGTCTGCAAACATTGGGCTTATGGAGTCAGCAATTTCAGTGATTCAGTAGTAAGTTCACTTGACATGGAAGCTAAGGCAGGTAAGAGTTTTTAGCAGAAGTACACACACATGAAACAGGAAATCACACAGTCAATTCATCTATAAAGGAAGTCAGAGCATTACATGAATGAATTCTGAGTATTAAAGATGAAAACCACTGCAAATAGTACACATCAAAGATATAGATAAGATAGGAACTAAAAACTCAATCAGAATCTTAGGTTGGTCAAGAAACAAGTCTTTGTACTACTGAAAACAGTCAATTTACATAAAGCTACAGTATTGCCAAAAAATCTCCAACCCTTGACAAAATCGACTCTCTAGCCTTTAATAAACTTGTTACATGATGAGATGATCTGCCTCTTGGCTAGATTCATCGAATTTTTGCCTAATGACGCCTTGCATAACCATAAAACATCTATTTAATGAGAAAATGACAGCTATCCTATTTGACAGTCCTTTTCCTAATAGGACTCAAACTGTTCATTATTACAATAACAACCTTATCTCCTAAAACAATTACATCTTTGAAAAATATGACTTCACATGTTCGAATAGGGTGTAATGGGACTCATCACTACATGACATCTTAATTGACCTCCTCTAAAATTGGAAACAAACCCTGTTTTTTTGGAAAATTGGTCCTTATCTTCAATGAAGGGTTTGGCTAATGAGTTGGCTTCATCACGTGGTATTTAAGCTTTGGATGACTGCTGGCAAGATCCCTTGAACCTTAGAAAGTGTCCAACTGTCCAAAAGTGCACAAAAACCTGCTCATATAGCTTCAAAACAATACGCTACGAAAGTATGATAGTTTCGTAGCGTTACAAAAATGCCTTTTGCCATCAATATTTTTGATTCTTTTCTCCTGCATGATGTTCATTATGCCTTAATGCATCTTCCATACCATTTTCATCTCTTGGGAGCTCCAAAAACTGGTTCAAATGCAAAAAGGAAAGCTACTGTAGTTTCATAGCGTTTTGTTGTTCTTCAAGCCCAGGCACGCTACGAAACTACTGAAAACAGTCAAAATTCCAGAATTTTATGTATCTTCAAAAATATAACTTCTAAGTGCAAAAACCTTGTTTCTAATCTGCCATTAGCCTTCAAATTCATAAACTAGCTCACATTATTTTTCTTGATGGGTTTCTTCCTCATTAATGATGAGTTGAGCAATTGGCTCCTCACCTACTGTCATTTTAAGTCCTTTTTTCTCCAACTCCTCATAGATTAGTTCAAGATGTTCCTGAAGGTCCTTAACCTGTTCTTTCAACTTTCTGTTGGTGGCTTTCAAATGTATGTTCATTTTCCTGACATGTTTGACCTCTTTCCTCAATGGAATGGTCCATTTGATAAGCTGCTATGTATTATCTAGAGTTTTGGAAACACTGTCAACCTGCTCTTCCCAAATTTCCTTCATCTTTTCAAATTGAACCTTCTCTACATTGTGTTTCCTTGCTTCTTTCTTCATAATAGCAATTTCATGGTTGGCCAACTTCAATTGTTCTTCAAGGAGTTGAAACTCTGTTTTTTCCATCACTTTCTCTTTTCCTTTCTTTGATTTGCTAACTGTATCTCTCTCTGCAGGTGATGAAAGGTCAATGATATCTTGTGGTGGTTGGACTGCGTCAATAGGTGGATGAACCTATTTATTGATCTCTAATAAATTTCTATCATGCATTTTCATGGGCTTTCTTTCCTGGAACATAAAACCTGCATCTTCTCCTTCAAATTCGAATTTCTTTGCAGATTTGGCTTTCTTTAGTTTTTGTCCACCTTCCTCTATGTCTTCAGCCTGTTCTATTGTTATAGCATCATTTCTCACCTTGACATGATTCATGATTGCTACATGGCTTTATGGGCACCCATTCCTACAGACTTGGACAAATTCACTTAAAAACAGTGGAAAATCCTTCATACGCGACTATGCCCGTGTTTTTCCGCGTGTATACGCGAGTACAGCTAGACTTTTCCGCGTATGCCATTTTAATGATTAAAAAATATATAAAAATCCCTAATTTCGCGCTGGGTTGATGGTTACTCAGGTGGTTCAACCACCCCAGCCCGTGGCCAACTGTTTCCAACTGCTGAAACTACTTGGAGGGACTATAAAAAGACCTCATATGTATGGCCTAAGGGAGAGAGAGAATTATTATTATTATACTCTTTTGGTTCCCTATCCAAGTCTGATTCCCCGTGCCTCCTGCACTTTCCCAGTTCATTTCAGGAAACCCTTGTTTCCTTGAGATACACATCCCTTTATTTATATGTTATCTCGTGTGCACTCATTTGGAAGGAGTCTTAGCGAGGCAAGGGCCGGACGGATCCGGACGACGGTCTGCGAAGGCCTTGGAAGGATCAGGTGATCTCTCCACTTACTTTTGTACGTACTATTTTTATAATACAGAAGTATCATGCTGTTCCCGAAATAAACGTGTTAGTGTATGCTTTATGTATGAAGAATATTTGTTATACATGCATTCATGATGATTTATTTAATGTTTTATATGAATCTCACTAACACATAGAGTAGAAATATATTGTACAACTTGTCCTTTGTGCTGGTTTCTTCTTGTATTGCAGGTTAAGGAGGAAGGACGGTTGCAGGGAGTTTGAACTCCACGTGGATCTACTTCAAACGTAGGACCAACGGGTAAACCTCTCATTCTGCTCTATTTAGTTTTTATGAATGTGCATGATCGTGTGGGTCTCTGTTAAGTAGTACGCCCCTGCTCTGTGGAGGTTGAATCCCAACCAACCTCTAGGGTGTTAAATCCCCGAAACAGAACTGGCGACTCCGCTGGGGAATCACATTTTTGTGATTCTCCTGTTGGGTTGTTTCAGCTGTTTGGTAGGTTGCCAACAGTTTTTTCTGTCTTTTACAGTCCAGTTTGCTTTCTTGCAGTCAGTCTGAAGCTTTGATATCTTTCCCAGGCTTGTACTTTTATTTTTCATTATCTTTCTTTGTATACGCATTTTTGTTTGCACACAGTCGCGTATACTCGCGAGTTTGTGTAGAAGGAACCGCGTATACGCGAGTTTCCCTCAACACAGACGCGTATACACGCTTGTTGCATAACTGCAAGGTCGCGTATACCTAGGCTGAATTTGAAATTTTAAGATTCTGGTGTTTTTGGTCTTTTCTGGCTGTGGAGGCCTGTGTCTACAGAGTCTCTATACTTACTGGAGTGTGACAGAAGTGGTTTCAAGTCTTGTTTCTCTTTCGTTTGTCCGAAAACTGATCTTTTTGGCGAAGTGTTCTTGTTGGTGCAAGCACTCCTGGATTGAGTTCCAAGATCGCTTTCTGAGTGTTCTTGGCTGCTCTGCTTTACCAGAACAGAGAGCTTCTGCTCACTGACTCGCTCCTATCTTTGTGTTGTTCTTTGCATTGCGTTCTTTGCTTTGTTTTCGATTGGTTTTCTTGGGTTTCATAGGCTAGGGTTTTGTTGCAATTTTCGAAGAACTTTTCTTGTTTCTTTGGAGTTTTGTGTTGCAACGAATTTGCACTATTTCTCTTGGCTGTTTGATTGAGTTTTTGGTCTTCCATTGCTCTTATTGATCTTGCTATCATTAGCTTTATAAGGTTTGAGAGCATAGTTGAAGTTTATGCTTGAAATTCGGTCTCGTTTTGGCTTGGATTGGGATAGTTGTTCTTGGTTTTTTTGAAGCTCTTGTTTTATAAAACTAAAAAGCCCAAAAACATTTGTTTTGCTTTTTGTTTTTGCATATCAAAAACTCAAAAAACATTGTTTCTTGTTTTTGTTTTTGTTGTTGCCTTTTCATTTTCGTTTGGTCATATCTTTTGAGACTTTAGTGAAGTTTCTTGCTTCTAGTTTTCAGCTTGATTTTGAGGAAAGGTGGTCTTTTGATTTCTTCTTCTTCTTGTTGAGTATTTTGGTGTCTTATATTAAGAGTTCTTGCTTGCAAGAATTGGCTTTCTGGATATCAAAAGATGAGTTGAAACTGAAGGAGCCTTTTGGGAAATTTCATCTTGTTTCAAGGGACTTTTTGCATCTTAGAATTTACATGCTAGTGGTTATTTGCATTAGGTGCATTGAATCTTTTAGTTAGCTTCTTAGTTTTTGTGAGTGTGAGTTTGTAATTCGAAAAGAAAAATACATTTTTTAGTCTCGTAGAACTTATATAGAAATTGCTCTTCATCGAAAGACAAAGAACTGCATGTGCATGTAGTCAGGTTTTTATTAATTTCTTTTGCGTCAAAAACACCATTGGTTTCAACTCCATATCCTTGTGACTTAATACAACAGCCCTTAAAATAAGCGATTTAATCTAAAAATCAACTAGCAAGTTTTATTAAGTGTCAATCACCAACTAGCTAGGTTGTAGGGCCTTGGAATAGGAGAGAGGAGAGTTAACTCTCCAAGGCCGCTCAAACAAACATAGAAGTTTATTAATTGAGCGAAATCCAACTTCGTGAGGTGGACTGGGAAAGCTCTCATCCGAGAGTCAAGCGCGAGGGGAAGTGAAGGTTAAGAAGAGGGATACCCCCCCTCCGATTAGCTGAATCTGACCTCAAGACCGTTCCGCCCAGCTTCTGATACGGATTGGTGTCCATAGTTGTCGTTCCTAGGTTCCACACAGGTGACTGCGGGGGGGAATACCCGTGGTACCTGAGGCAGACGTCGCATCACTTTCAGCAGTACTTCTGGGGGGTGCCCTTGCGAAGCTTGGGTGCTTGAGCCGGCAAAGGCTGTCGTTAGGAGGTCGGCGTAACTGTTTCTGATACCTTCGCTAGTTGTTCCGGGCCCTAATCATCCCAGACTTCTTTCGGAAGGCTCTATACTTCGCTTTCTTGTATTTTGGTGTCCGGTCCTCATCACCCGGAGCGGAAATACTTGGAGGCTGTTTGCTTGCTGTTTCTCAGGGATTTTTATTTTAGAGAGTGCTCTTTGCTCCCAGCTTGCCTAGCTTTTCACTTTTTTGAGTCTAATTTAATAAATTTGTAAAAGTGGCTGATCAAGCGCCTCGACGTTCGAGGAGAGTCCGGGGGTTATCTCCCGAGAGTGCAGAGCCTTCTTCAAGAAGGCGTAGGAGCGATCTAGCAGGTGGTTTTCACCCTGTAGAGTCTGACGTTGTGGAGAGAAATCCTCCACTTAGGTCTGAAGGTTTCGTTGCTGATTCCGGTGTCGGTTCCGAGAGGAGCGTTCCGCTCACCTCGAGAGTATTGTTTCCTCAGGAGGAAGATTTTCAGATAGAAGATATACCTGAGCCTGCAGCTACAGGTCCATCTCCTCTTCCTCTTGATCATCCGTTTGTTATTCAGTACGTCGGACCGGAGTCTGAGAGACCGCCGGATCTTCCATATCTTTCTTATCTTTCGATGGCCACGACTGGGAACGCGGCTTCTACCGTGAGTGCTGCGGGCATTCAGACCCCTGCTTCTGTCGAGGCAGGGGGCACTCTTGCTCTATCTTCGAGTGCTTCTAGCACTGTTATGTTTGGCTCTGGGTTCACCCAAGCATATGCTTCTCAATTTGGTCCCTTCGTTTCAGGGATGTCCATTGCTGGAAATCCCTCTTTTTCTTTTACCGCCGGTGCAACTGGATCTACGCCCATGTCTAACATGGCTAGTGGATCAGCTTCGTTTCAGGGTTTCCCCTTTAGGACTGGGCATATTCCCAGTCCCAATCCTTCTTTAGGGTCGTTTCCTTTCACGTCCCAGACCCAGAGTTTCAACCCTTGGGCTCAGGGACCAAGTTCGACCGCTTTTATGGGATGGAATCCTATGTTTGCAACGTCTGGGGCAGGGAATCAGTTCATCACGAGTCATCCAGGGAATGCTTCTTTCCCTGCATCGAGTGCTTATCAGTCTTTTTCTCCTCTGTCTAATGCATGGAACCCCTATCAGGGGCTTTCCTCTTCAGTCAATACTTCAGCGGGGGGAACTAGTCTGGGTCTTGGTAACTCGGCGTGGGGAGGAGGTTCTTCTCCGTTTTCTACGGGTCCTTTCTGGCAGCCTGGTGCCTCATCAAATCCAGGCTATTCTTTTCAGAATGTGGGAAATCCATCCCATCAAGGATGGAATTCTCAGGCTCCGCCGCGATTACCATTTCTGGCAACGTTAAACTTGCCAGACTTGGCGAAGTTAACTAATGACCCGATTCGATATAGTCCAGGTTGGCCTCCGGTTCCAACCAAACTTCCTTCAGACATTCTTAAGTTTGAAGGTAAGAATGGTGAAGATCCGGCAGACCACGTCACCACATTCCACTTATGGTGTTCATCCAACTCTCTGATCGACGATTCGATTAGATTGAGATTATTTCAGCGCACCTTAACTGGAAACGCCGCGAAGTGGTATATAGAGCTTACTGGGGGCAGTTTCGCCACATTTGGAGAACTGGCTGCCACTTTTCTTAACCATTTCCAGTTGCCTGTCAGATATGAGGCTGGGACCGAACTCCTGGCTAATTTTAAGCAGGATGAGGCAACTCACATTTCTGATCATATTCAGGAATGGAGGAGAAGGAAGAGGCTTATCAAAGCCCATATTCCAGGTGAGTTCCTTCTCGAGTGGTTTTTGAAGTCGCTTCAGTCAGACATTTCAAAGGATGTATCCATGTCAGGGGTATATTCCGAGGAGCAGGCCATCTTTAGGGCCCAGCAGTTAGAGTTGATCTATTCTCAGTCTGGGATGCTTTACAAGTATTTTCCCAATGCTCCTCGCTCCAAATTGGATCTATCGAAACCCAAACCTGGTCCGTATGGTGACGGACTTGTCGGATCGGTCAGTAGTAGTGCAGCCAGCCTGCTTTCTCAATTGCAGCAGTTGTCTTTACAATCTTCTCCTTCTGGTCAGGCTGTGCCTGCTGATTCATCACCTTCCCACTCTTTGTCCATTAATGCTGTCCAATCTTCTGAACCCAAAGGAAATCAACAGTCCGATGGGAAGAAGAAGGGACGTAATAACAAGAAGAAGGGCAAGAATGGGAAGGGCAATGCAAATAAGACCAATGAGCGTGTTGGTGAAGGGAAAAAGGAGAAAAAGAAAGTTAAGTTTCCGTGCAAGCTTTGTGCTGGAGACCATCTCACACACCTTTGCCTGAAAATTCAGGATGCTCAGCGCCTGTTATCTCAGCAGGGTTCTTCTAGTTCCCAGGCTGTGCTAACAAACCCTTTTCCCCAAGGGCAGCAATTAATTGCTGGCGCGAACCAAAATCCCGGGGCTTCCTCTGGAGGTGCCCAGGAAGGGGAAATTCCATCGAATATCTTTATGATGAGTGCTCACGTGGATGTCGCTACGAGATCCCGTGATTATGGCGGAGAGGAATCTTCGAAAGCTAAGGAAGTTCCTGATGCTACTGAGCCGCTTCACATCACGAAGCCAACTATCGAGTCTATGCCTTGGATGCCAAAAGCATCTTCTAAGCGGTCAACGATTAATCCGAACATGAGGGCTGCCCAGAACTACTCGATTGTAGAAGATCTGGCGCAGAGTCCTTGTGCTATGTCAGCTTTAGAGGTACTCCAGTCTTGTCCGGCTCAGCGCAGTGCTTTGCTCACTGCCATCGGGGCTATTGATCCGAAAAATTCTCTTCTGATTACCTTTGATATGAAGAATTTTAAGAAGAGACTTCCTCATCATATGGCCTTCCATATTAAATCATCGTACTGGAAGACTAATATCTTTCGCACGGTCGTTGATGAGGGTGCTTCTACTTGCGTGATGTCTCTCGCATGCTGGAAGACGCTAGGATCTCCCAAAGCTGTTCCATCTAGCACTATTCTTACTGCATTCGATGGTCATTCTCATAGGCCCCATGGTATTGTCCCGGCTTTGCCCATCTGTGTTGGGGGCAAAACCGTTAACATAGAGGTTGAGGTAGTAGATGCAGCCTTGGACTACAACCTTCTGTTGGGGAGGAACTGGATATATGATATGGATGCTATTGCATCCTCACTATTTCGAGTAGTATGTTTCCCCCACGAAGGGAGGATAGTTACGGTGGATCAACTGGACTGTCCTCCTGTAGACCTGGATGCGCCTTCTGACTCATCTGTGCCTAAGTTGGATAATACTAAGGCGCCTGTCGAGAATCTAGGAGTTGGAATGTATTCTTCCCTGATGGGTTCTTTTGATCTTCCTCCTCCTAAGGTGTCTATTAATGTTATTTCATCCTCCAAGGCTCCCCTTCGAAGAGAGTTCTTTCGAACTCATTATTTTTCGGACCCTTGGACCTTACCTTCCCCAACTGCCACTTTGGAGGAAGGGCAAGCGGGTGGAATGGCATTCCCGATTTCTGCAGCTGAGATTGCATATCAGTCTGTTGTTGACACTGCAGAGTCTGATCCAGCTCCTCTTTCGCCGGAAGAGTTGGATGGTGATGTGGCTCCGGCTTGGACGCTTACTTCTTCTTCTGCCCAAGATTGTCTAGATACCACTCTTCCATCTGAAGAGGCCATCCTGGAAGCAATGACAGGTATAGAGAGACCGTGGGATGACTTGCATCATCGGTCTTACTTCCTACCTGACTGGAGCGAAGTCGAAGCTAGTTTTCCAAGTCCTCAGTCTCCTGGACCTGTTCACCCAGTCTTGAGCCCCTTAGCACCAGCACAGGTTTATGCTGAAGGGAACATGGCTGTGATCTCTCCAACTATCCCGGTGAACATCTCCAGGAATCCCAACATTATCGAGAACATTTTCATTGGAGCTGAATGTTCCCGTGAAGAAGTTCAAATCTATACCGAGCTCTTCAAAGAGTATAGGGATGTTTTTGCTTGGTCTTATGAGGAAATGCCTGGCATAGACCCATCTATCGTCCAGCATGAGATCAAGACGTATGAAAACGCTAAGCCGGTCAGGCAAAAACTTTGTCCGGTTAATCCTAGGAAGGCAGCAGCCATCAAAGCTGAAGTTGAAAAGCTGCTTAAGGCGGGATTCATTTTCCCAGTTCCTCTGACTGAATGGGTTTCAAACCCCGTTCCCGTTGATAAAAAGCAAGGAACGATTCGAGTGTGCATCGATTTCAGAGACCTAAATAAAGCGTGTCCTAAAGATAATTACCCCACACCTTTCATCGATCAGATTATTGACGAGTGTGCCGGTAACGAGATTTTCTCCTTCATGGACGGTTTCTCTGGTTATAATCAAATTACTATCCGTCCAGAAGATCAACATAAGACCGCATTTATTTGTCCCCGGGGTACGTTTGCATATAAGAAAATGCCTTTTGGTCTTAAAAATGCTGGAGCTACCTTTCAGCGGGCCATGTCTTACGCCTTCCACGACATCAAGAAAATTATTGAGGCATACTTAGATGATCTAGCTGCTCATTCTCGAAAGAGGATGGATCATCCAGGTCACCTCCGGCAAATATTTGAAAGATGTCGTTTTTATAAAATTTGTTTGAATCCGAACAAGTGCGTTTTCGCGGTAACATCCGGTCGGCTGTTTGGATTTATCGTGTCTAGGGAAGGGATAAGGGTAGATCCCTTCAAGGTTGAGGCAATACTTCGGTTGCCTCCCCCGTCTTCAATCCGTCAGCTTCAAAGTCTCCAAGGGAAGTCTAACTTTCTTCGGAGGTTTATCGTTAACTATGCTGAGATTACAAAGGGATATATGAGACTGTTGAAGAAAGGAGTTCCTTTTCTTTGGGATGACTATGCTCAACGCTCATTCGATGCCTTGAAAAAGGCATTGACCTCTGCTCCTTTACTGAGTCCACCCGATTATAGCAGAGATTTTCTTTTGTATCTGGCTACAGCAGAATCTACCATTGGTATGGTTCTCGTTCAGGAGGATGATGCTCTTGCTGAGCATGTTATTTACTACCTTAGTCGAGGACTGGTAGGACTCGAATCGCGATACACCCCGATAGAAAAATTAGCCTTAGCATAGCTTCATGCCGTGCAGCGCCGGCATTATATTATTCGCAAAACTTATGTCTCTGGGCAAATCGCTAATCCATTTCAGCTTGTCCTCAGCAGGCGAGTGATTGGGGGTAAATATAATAGATGGATTGTGATTCTACAGAATTTGATATAGAGTTCATGTCTGCCAAATCCAAGAAGTCATTATTTTTTGCGGAATTGATCTCCGAGTTGCCCTGTGGAGAGGAGATGATCTATGATGAGTCCTTTCCGGACGAACACTTGTTTCTTATCTCTCCACAGGATCCTTGGTATGGGGATATCATCGTGTATCTCCAGACTGCGAAGTTTCCCTCTACTTTTTCGAAAGATGAGCGTCGTAAACTGCGTCACTTGGCCAAGAATTATTTGATTATTGGTGATGCTTTGTACCGTCGAGGGGTTGATTCAATCCTAAGACGCTGCTTAATTTCGAAGAAGTCGATATCGTGCTCAATGATTCTCACTTGAGCCAGGTTACTATCGTGTTTGCCATGCCTCAAAAGATTTTGCGTGTCGGCTACTTCCTCCGCCCCCTCGATTTTCAAAGATCACATTGAACTCCACAATAGTGTCATCCTTAATGTTTTATACTCAAAAATGCGCGCTCATCCAGCTCCGCTTTTTCCAGTCGTTACTGTCGGACCCTTTACAAAGTGGGGTATGGATTATACTACTTGTAACCCGCCTTCAGCAAAAGGTCACAAGAACATTATCGTAGCAGTAGACTACTTTACGAAGTGGGTCGAAGCTATGCCTACTTTTGGGAACGATGGTGAGACTGCAGCTCTTTTCTTCTTCAACCAAGTTATCGCTCATTTCGGTATACCTAGAGAGATTGTCACTGACCATGGCAGTCACTTTCAGAACAGTATGATGGCTGAGTTGGCTCTTAAATTGGGTTTCCGGCAGGAGCATTCATCTCCATATTATCCTCAGGCCAATGGCCAGGTGGAAGCCGTGAATAAGTCCTTGAAGACAATTCTTCAACGGACGATTGATAAACATAGATCCAACTGGCACATTATGCTATATCCCGCACTCTGGGCGTACAGGACGTCAGTTAAAACTGCAACTGGCTTTACTCCGTTTCAGTTAGTCCACGAGGTAGAATCCGTATTTCCCATTGAATGCGAGATTCCTTCCCTTAAACTGGCTGTTGAGCTTCTTCCTGACACTTCTAGTCTGGCAGAGTGGCTTCTTCATCTGGAACATCTTGATGAGCAGCGTCGAGATGCCGCCACGTTGAATGAAGCGCATAAAAACAGAGTCAAAGTTCAGTACGATAAGGCGGTTAAGCCTAGGGTCTTTTCCGAAGGTGACCTTGTTTTGGTCTATGCCCAAGAAAAAGATGCCTTGGGGGCAGGAAAGTTTAAGTCGATGTGGTATGGCCCCTATATCGTCAAAAAGGTCCTTAAGAAAGGAGCGTATACCTTGGTTGAATTCGAAGGGAATGAGTTGTCGGAGCCCCGAAATGGGCTCTATTTGAAGAAGTATTATGCCTAGGCTTTGGCCTGGCATTTTGATTTGTATATAGTAGTTTTTTGTCTTGTACATATCTGTTTGATTTTCGATTTTTGATGAGATGGTGATGTTTTTGATCTGCTTTGGCAGGTTGTGTTGATGTCATGAGTCATTTTGGTTTCGCCGATGGTGCCAGTAGACACACCCGGAACTTAGCTTCCGCGGCTTGGGTGCTTTATTATCCATCCGGTCAGCTGTTAGTGTCAAGAGCAGTCTGCATTGGTCCTGCTTCCAATAACGTAGCAGAATACACTGTAGTCATTCATCTACTCTCGGAGGCAATATCTTTGGGTGTTGATTCGTTGGTAGTTTTCTTGGACTCCCAGCTGGTGGTGTCGCAGCTGAACAACACTTATCGGGTACGAGATCCAGTTTTATTACGATTGTTCTTGAGGGTACGTTTGTTACAAAGGTCATTTCAATTTTTAACATTCATTCATATTCCTCAAGCTGACAATTGGTTTGCTGACTCATTAGCTAATCAAGCTTTAGATTGGCATATTAATCATTCAATACAGTAAAATCTAATCATCAAAAACATCATACATTTGATACATTTATCACATCACATCAAATATCGCTGTATATATATCATCGGTATGTCAAAAAACTTTACAAAACTTTGGATCCATAAATGCCGTACAAAACTTGGGCTTATGCCCAATCATGTTCAGTCTCAAAAAATATACAATCATCTAATATGTAAAATCTGTCTACTCCTGAGGACCCTGCCCAGAAGTTGCGTTCCTATAGAACATCACTGCAGTGGCCACACGGCGAAACAGTCTAACCCAGTCCCGGGGTACTCCTACAACTCGTCTCTGGACGGCTTCTGGCAAGTCCTCCACAGCAGCCAGAGGGATTTGGCGGGTCAGTCCCTCCAAGTTTCTCTGTACGGCCTGGAGGGTCCTGTCAGAATCCGCTGTCTCTGCTTCACCTCTGGGGCGCTTGTGACGTGCTAGGCCCTCAGGACGCACTGGTCCAACATCTGAAACATGATCATTTTTTCATTTGTCAGTCATTATGAATCCAATCCAAAAACATGTTTGTTTTTCATTTTTCATACATATTTGAAAATCCAAAAAAAATCATATAAGTTAAAATTTTTGAAAAAAACTTACCGACTGCTCCCCATGCTGCACCGGGTGGAAGTACTAGATCTGGATCTCCTCGGAAATCCATCCCGGCATAGGGATAGTCATCCACTGCGATGATTTGTTCTCTCCACCATAAGAAGAACTCATCGTCCCAGGTGGTCCGGGGTACCTCGCTGCCCCCCAGTCTCTTCATCATGTCTGCCCAACGGGCGATTCTTGGGTCCCGCGGGCTGCTGATAGTCGAGATGACTCTAGGTCTCAAAGCTAGAACTCTCTCGAAGAAGAATGTAGTCAAAATGGTTCCATAGCCAAAGTGTTTTGTTCTTGTTTGGCGAATGGAGGTCAGTTGTTGTTTCATGTTCTGTAGCAGGGCAGTGCACCAATCATACACATGAATTAAGCACTCTACAGCTATGCTCATGTGCGTCCTAGACGCCTGATGTAGTGAGGCAGATCCTGCCACTCTGCCGATGGTGAAGAGGAGGATCTTTATGTGCAAATCCCTGATATCTCTGATTGCAATCTGTGTGCCAACTTTCTTGGAATTATCTACGCAATAGATTTGGACATAGTCCTCCACGGTCAACCCTCCCAGGGGCTTTCCGTGCAGATCCACTGGGTCTCCCCTCCTGGAGAGTCCAGTGATGAAGTATATATCTTCCACTTCTATGCGTAGTGGCATTTGATCAATGATTAAGCAATCCTGATCTGGCTCCCAGTAATTTACCAGCATTTCAAGCAATCTCACATTACTTTTCATATTGGGCATTTTGAAAAATTTGAATAATCCACAGTTTCGGAGGAAATTTTGTGCCGCGCGATCCTGCATGACCTCTTGGTCTATTGCGCTGTGCTCACGTTCCCTCCAAGAGATAGTCATCCTGAAAAATTTCATTAAAATTTGCATTAGAAACTTCTTTTTGAGTTAAACATCTATAGGAATCTCTTCTATGTCAATGGCATGTAATATGTCTTCTAGATTTCCTTTAGCTATTGCTCTATCTTCTATAGCCACTGTTTTGTCTTCTAAGGCCACTGTTTGACTCCTTGTCATCCTTTTGGTTCCTTCTCTACTCATAGCTTGTTTTTGTTTTGCAGGTTTGACCACTTTTGATTTATGTTTTGCAAGTGTGACATTTGGTGTATCAAAACTCTGCAATTGCTTTGTTTCCATCATGATTGGTTCACTTGGTTCTACTCTTGCTGGTTCACTTGGTTCTGCCACCAATGGTTCACTTTGTTCTGCTACTAATGGTGATGGAATTCTCCTAGGTTTAGGAGTTCTTGAAGGAGTAAGAGCATCCAACTCAAAACCACTAACAAAAAAAAATGAAGACCAATCTCTGCCTAGTCTTTGGAGTTCATATAAAACCAACAGTTTCATTAAACCATGATGAAACAATGAATTCTCTCTCCCTTCAAATTTTTATTGGACCTTATCTACCATTATTGATAAACTTCTATGTAAATAGAAAGGCAGAGCAAGAGATATCTTACTAGTAAAGTGAAGGAGTAGCTTGAAATGGTATGAGTAGACTTTATGATATCTTCATTCACAAGTAAAGTACTTTTGGATGATGAGTAGCAATTTTGAATAGTTATCCTTCATGCAGCTCCTTGGAATGGCATTAGTGAGGTCCATTTCACTGTTTTCAGGCTTCATAAACTCTTTGCATTGCTCCATGTTAAACTTGAAACCTTTGAACCACTTCTCTTGTCCCCTTGGAATCCCTTTTGTTGTTTCAATGACCTCTAGTGTGATGGAAAGATTAAGCATCCCCACTGTTGAGTCCCAAACTTGCATCTTTCCTATACACCTTTCTAGAATTTTTCCATTTACCTGGACCTCCTAAGTCATCAACATCATTGCATATTAATCATAAAAGAGCATTTAAAGTGGTTTTTAACTATGTTTTGTGTCTGCTGTTTGAATTAGATTTTTGCTCATCTAGCTGCGGAATCTTGTCACTTTCCGCAGCTGCTTCAACTTTCCGCAGCCATTTTGTTAAAGTCTATATTGTAGGTGTCTTCAGGCAAATCAAGCCACATGGGCAAGTTGGAAATGACATGGATATGGACCGAGTCCTATTGGCTCAGTCGAATTCACCAAAGAAGGCCGTGGTCAAAGGTAGTCAAGCGGTGGTCAACCTAAGAGTCCTACAGTGACAGAACTCTGTTTTTCACCACGTGAAGACTTGCGTGGCCGTTCCTAAATCTCAGGGGACGTATCAACACCTGTGAACTGCTCCATAAGCCGAATTCAACGACCACCCTCCATAGATTTAATCTTCACGGCAGCCATAATGCTATATTTATGGACGTGGTTGTTCACGTGTATTTTATCAGCGTAGATTGTAGGAAATTAGTTATGTCATCCTCTGTTATAAATAATGCGTTCTCATACGCATAGTAGTTAGCTGCTGTAATGTAATTTTGTTAAAAAGAAAGCCACTATGCCGTGACATTATTTCCTTGTTATGACTGTATTTTAAATACATGAGAAGACTCTGTTCATAAGTATAATTCGTGGTTGATAGCTGTTGCCCGAGGATTGTGCAGAGGGCCCCTGCACACGCCGAGGTTTTGTTTATTGCTGTATAGTTTCATGCTTTATTTCCTTATGTTCATTATGCCATAGTTATTCACGTGTATATATTACATCTTTTATGGTATTAACGTTTTATTTCTGTCCATAATTTTTCATGCTTTATACTGCTGTTAACTGATCAGTGTCTTTGTTCCAGATTACAGTAGGCAGCCCGGGCATTTGCACATAGTTTTACAATGACTAATGACATGGAATCAGTCTTGTCCTTCTGTTGATTTATTTTTCTTAGCTTTTAATTCCAGCACTGTTTTGTTTATTTCAGTTTTGTACATTTGCTTTATTAGTTAGATTAAATATTAAATTGCTCATGTCATTATCAGTTACCTCCGAAAGCCATAGCGAGACTAATGGTGAGGGATTGAAGTATGAGTGTGTAATTTGATATTAGTTTATTTTTCTGCAAATTATATATCAGATTGCTCAAGTTGTTTATGATTACCTCCGAAAGCCATAGGGAGACGAATGGTGAGGGGTCAGAATATGAGTTGATGTAATTTGATTTTAGCTTTACTTTGCTTGCAATTCTTGGATTTCTTTGAGTACAGTTTCTTTCGTATTTAGACAGCAGCAAGGGTAATGGGTTTCATGATCAATAGTTCATTGTTTGTTTGACTAGTATAGTGGCACATTTTCATTTTCTTTTAGGGATTAATTTTGTCATTGCATGTTTAAAACCCTTTTGAAGTTTGAAGTTTGGAAAATCATTATAAAGGACATCATTTCCTTGAACATTTATATCCATACTTTTCTTTTAGAATTTCCATCTCACATTAGGAAACCAACCAAGATAAAAACCCCCAAGATAAATAAAAAACCCAAAAACGAAAAAAATTAAGAGATAGGTTATCTTGCACATATAGTGCGCCACACTTCGTCAGCTTACGAATCCCGGATTGACAAATTAATGTAGCAATTTAGGACACACTAAATTGACCAAACATTTTGGCGCCGTTGCCGGGGAAGTGTAACTAGGTAGCCAATTTCTTTAAAAAAAAACAATAAAAAGAAGGGAAAAATTGATAACTTCTTGAAGTATGCTCTCCTCTTGCACCTAGTGTGATCTGGAGGATCAGAAAAGAGAGTTATTGGTTCAATAATTTATTAAGTATGCTCTCTTCTTGCACTTAGTGTGACCTGGAAGATCAGAAAGAGAATTATTAGCCCAACTTAAAAATAAAAAATGACATGCATAGAGCAAGAGATTCTAGGGGAAGGTTTATAGCTAGAGCCAAGAGTTCGATTTTCACAACTCCATCTTCTTCAAGGCATAGACAAGATTCACCTCCATCTACCCCTATTCCTGGAATTCAAGGAGCAGCTGAATTAGAGGATTCTCCTACACCATCTACCAAATCTCATTTAGAAGACCCTTTCTTTATTGTAATTAAAGAAGTAGAATCACCTGAAGAAGAAAAGGAAGAAAATCCCTCTCATCCTCCCTTGATAGAAGAACCAGAGGACTCTGAGAACTCTGAAGAAACTATCATGACAGAGGAAGTAGTAGATGGATTCGGAGGTAGAGGTAGAGGTAGAGGAGGAGGAAATAATGGAGGCAATAATGGTGGAGGTGGAGGTAATAATGGAAGAAATAGGGAAGGAGACAACTCGTTTGGATTCCCTATAGTTGATGAGGAAACTCATACAATGATGAAAAACATCTCACCATCTGTCCTCCCCAACTTTTATGGATTGCGAAGTGAGGATCCTGAAACATTTTTGTTTGAGTTTGAAGTCGTGTGTCGAACCTATGACTATATGGAAGACTCTCAAAAACTAAAACTGTTTCCTTCAACATTGAAGGGAGCCGCTTTGAAATGGTTCATGGGATTAGTCACCCAATCTATTAGGACTTGGAATGATATGAAACAAACATTTTTGGATAGATACCTGGACTATTGCATGCCCACCAATCACAAGGATGAGGTATTCAAAATGGTACAAAAAGAAGATGAAAATTTGGAGGATTTATTTGAAAGATTTCAATACAACTTAAAAAGAGCAAAGATGCGCAATTTAGATGGGGAAACTTTGAAAGCCCTTCTATTAAAAGCCATCAGAGATGAATGGATAGATATTTTAAACATGATGGGGAAAGGAGATATTTCTCAACTTCCACTTCGTGACATAACAGAACTATGTGTCCATCTCTCAAGGGGAAAATCTAAAACGGGAAAAGGGCCTAGAGATCCTTCTCTTATCAGGGCAAACAAATCTGCAATTGGATCAGTAATTAGGGCAGAGATTGGCAATATGCTTGATGAATTCAAAACTGATATCTTAGGGAGCCTTAGTGAACAGCTAGACACCCTTAAAATTCAAAACAAGCGGAAAGCAGAAACTGATGCTCTAGCCATCTTTTGTCCGAAATGTAGGAAGAAACATGCTTTAAGGGAATGTCCCTTGGATGCAAAAGTTGTAGAAACATGTATGATTTGCTCAGAGAATCATGAGACCAAGGATTTTCCTTCAATTCCTGGACTCAAAGCTGTCTTTCAAGAAGATCCAAATTCAGTAGAATCTCTCTGTTTTGTTGCAAGAAGACCTTGGCAGGGGCAACAAACTCAAGGGTTTAACAACCCTATGAATTTTCAACCCCACCAAATTGGAATCCTTGGCAACAACCTTGGCCCCAACCTCAAAATCCATATCAGTCATGGGTACAAGGTATGCAAAATCCTTATGGGAGATTTGCTCAATTTTATCAATATCCTCCATCTTTTCAAAATCAACAAACTCCACAACTTCCAAACCCAAATCTACAACTTTCATTGCCATTTTCACAACAACAACCTTCTCAACAAAATCCAAATCCTCAACTCATGCTTCCATTCCAACAAAAGACAAATCAACTTCCAGCTCAGCCATTTCCAAATCCTAACAATAAAAATCCTCAGAATACTTACATGATAGAAGGACAACAATTTCCTACCTATATGATTGTTCTTCTCAATGATGTACAACTCAGGTCTGGTAGAGTTTTAGAAAAACCTTCTATAGATGTCCAAGGGCAAGATACCTCTAAGGAGGACTCTCTTAAAGTCAATAATGGTTCTGAGGAAGCATCTCTTCAAAACTCAAAAATTCAAAAAGAGAAAGAAAAGTTAACCCCCACAACTCCTATAGTTGAGCAACCTGCATCTTCATCCACACCTCCTTTCCTTGAGAGATTACAAATTGATAAAGGGGTGGAAAAACAAATCTTGTTACCTAACTATGATTTTCTAGATGAATTAAAGAATGTTTGTATCAAGATTCCCTTGCTACAAGCCATTAGAGAGATTCATATTCTAGCAAAAACAATAAAGGAGTTGAGTCTCAAAAGACCAGGAAGGAAACTAAGAGATACAAGAAGAATCCACCTGGTAGGAAAAATTGCAGATATCATGATGGGAAAAATTACCATGCAGAAGTATGTAGATCCAGGTAGTCCAATTGTCAAGACACATATTAATGGGATAGAAATTCCAAACACATTGATTGACTTAGGGGCTGCTATCAACATTATGAGTAGACAGACTATGGAACAGCTAAAACTTCCTAATCTTCTTTTTACACCTACTTTACTGCAACTTGCAGATCGATCAATTATCAAACCAGATGGTGTATTAGAAGACATTTCAGTCTCCTTAGATTCTTGGGAATATCCAGTAGATTTTATGATTTTGACTCCCAAGAGTAATCTAGGAGGGCACCCACTTATCTTAGGAAGACCTTGGCTAGCCACAAATGATGCTTTCATTAGTTGTAGATCTGGGGATATGTACATTTCTAATGGTAATTCGACAAAGAAATTCAATTTGTATCCTCCAGCAAAAGCAATCACAAAAGTAGGAGACAATGAATGGGTCGATGATGAGGACACTATACAACCTGTCTTTACCATTTCTGAAATCAGTGAGGATAGTCAAATTCTAAACACATTAGAAAATTTTGAGACATCTTCAGAATATGACCCCACACAATTTCAGTTGGAATCTGACATTGAATATTTATCATCAAGACAAATGTCTCTTTACTCTATGGAAGAGTTCGGTAGTTCTACCATTGATATTTTTCCAGGAAAAACATTGAATATAAACAAAAATTTGGAAAAGTCACAACAAGAAGAACTAACAAAAATCTTGCAAAAACATTCTACTGCATTTGCATGGGAGTATACTGATATGAAAGGTATTGATCCTAAGACTTGCATCCATCATATCTATATTGAGGAAAACAGTAGACCAATCAGACAACCTCAAAGAAGGATGAATCCAAACCTTAGGGAAATAGTGAAAGAAGAGCTCCAAAAACTACTAAATGTAAACTTCATTTATCCAATTTCAGATAGCCGATGGGTTTCTCCCTTGGTTATAGTACCTAAAAAGAATGGTAAATGGAGGGTATGCATTGATTACAGGGAATTGAACAAAGCAACTTTGAAGGATCACTTTCCTTTGCCTTTTATTGATCAGGTATTAGATACATTAGCAGGTAAAAAGTATTTTTCATTTTTGGATGGTTTTAGTGGCTATAATCAAATTCAGGTAGCACCTGAAGATCAAGATAAGACCACATTTACTTGTCCATGGGGAACTTTTGCCTACCGAGTGCTTCCTTTTGGGTTATGTAATGCACCCACAACATTCCAAAGAGCAGTACTAGGAATTTTTTCTGATCTAATCCATGATTGTGTAGAGGTTTATATGGATGATTTTACAGTTTATGGTAATTCATTTGAAGAGGCATTAGAAAATTTGGAAAAGTCCTTATAAGATGTAAAGAAACAAACCTTTCATTAAGCCATGAAAAATGCTTTAATATGTTTACTGAAGGTATTTTTTTGGGGCATCATATTTCAGGAGATTGGATTAAGGTTGATAGATCAAAAGTTGAAGTCATCTCCAAGTTGCCTATTCCAAATTGTCAAAGAGATGTTAGAAGTTTTCTAGGATTTACTGGATACTATAGAAGATTTATAGAAAAATTCACTAAAATAGCATCTCCACTCTTCAAACTGCTTACAAAAGACTGTGAATTCAAATGGGATCCTGATTGTCAATCAACCTTTGAAACTTTGAAAACAAGAATATCTGAAGCACCTATCTTAAGAGGACCAAATTGGAAACTCCCTTTCCATATTTCTATAGATGCTTCAGATACAGCTCTAGGAGCTGTGTTGGGTCAAAAGGATTTAGTCCCTTATGCCATTTACTATACCAGTAAAAATTTGACTCCCACTGAGTTGAACTATACTGTAACTGAAAAAGAGTTTTTAGCTGTTGTTCATGCAATCAATAAGTTTAGACATTATATAACAAGCTATGAAACTTTTATTCATACTGATCATTCTGCGATTAGATATCTAATGAACAAACCTGTTACTAATGGCAGAGTGACAAGATGGCTCCTACTTTTACAGGAATTCAATATTACTGTGTTGGATAGACCAGGGAAACAAAATATAGTAGCTGATTTCTTGTCTAGGATTCAGAATACTAAAGAAGATTCTCCTGTAGAGGATAAGTTTCCCGATGAATACTTGTTTGCAGTAACTACTAAGACACCTTGGTATGCAGATATTGCTAACTATTTGGTTACAGGGAAACTGCCTCCACATTTATTTCCAAGTGAAAGAAGAAAGATTATTCAGGAGAGTTCAAAATATTCATGGATTTCTAACGAATTGTTTAAAACAGGGCCAGATCTTGTGATCAGAAGATGTGTTAGGGAAGATGAAATGCCTGATATCCTCAAGGCATGTCATGATGAACCATGCGGCAGACACTTTGCTGACAAAAGGACAGCCTATAAAATCCTCTCTTTAGGATATTGTTGGCCTTCCCTCTTCAAAGATGCAAAACAATATTTCAAAAGGTGTGACAGCTGCCAAAGAGTAGGGAAACCTACCCTTTCAAATGAAATGCCATTGCAACCACAGGTACTCATCGAACCCTTTGAAAAATGGGCTTTAGATTTCATTGGACCTATAAATCCACCATCTAAGCAAAATAAGTATATATTGGTTTGTATTGATTATGTTACTAAATGGGTAGAAGCCAAAGCATTAGTGTCTGCTACTGAAAATTCAGTTGTTAATTTTCTTTATGAGGATATTTTTACTCGCTTTGGTGTTCCAAGAGAAATTGTGACAGATCAGGGAAGCCAATTCACATCCAACCTGGTAGAGAAGCTGATGGAAGAATACAAAATCAAGCACAAAAGATCTACTCCATACCATCCTCAAGAAAATGGTCAAGTAGAGTCTACAAACAAAGTTCTCGAAAGTATCATCACCAAAACTGTTCATATACACAGAAGAGATTGGGCAGAAAGGCTTTCTGAAGCCTTGTGGGCCTACAGAACTACATGGAGAAATACAACAAGACATTCTCCCTATGAACTTGTTTATGGGAAAGAAGTCCTGGTCCCCATTGAGTTCCAAGTCAAAACCTTCAAGATGGTAGTTCAGTTGGGGATGGATCTATCAGAAGCCCAAAAGCATAGAATGGAGCAGTTGAATGAGCTAGATGAGATCAGATAAGAGGCAATTCTAAGAACTGATCTAGTTCAATATCAAAGAGCTAAATGGCATGACAAATACATCAAAGAGAAGAAGTTTCAAGAAGGAGATTGGGCATTGCTATTTGATTCCAAGTTTAAATATTTTAAAGGAAAATTTCAAACTCATTGGCTTGGGCCATATGAGATTGACAAGATATTTAGCAATGGAGCAGTAAGAATCAAGACCATCGATGAATTTCAAACTCCTCTTATTGTGAATGGCCACAGATTAAAGATCTATCATAAGCCACTCTCAAAAGAAGAATTTGTCAAAATGTTTCAAGATAATTCTGCAATAAGGATGGTGAAGAAGAATCCTTCTTCTCCACCAGCCAGCCTTTGTTCTTTTCAGTTTCAAAAAAAAAATAAAAAATTTATAAGCCTGAAAACCAATCACTGATTGGCAGTCTTATACAGAAAATGTAGGGTGAAAATCAGGAACACCTGACACCCTATATTTTCCAAAAAAAAAAAAATTCTCTTTCTCTCTCATTTCACAAGTTTTATGACAACCCACTCCATTTCATTTCACTTCATTCCACTCCACTTCATTTAATTTCACTCCATTTCATCTATTCCATTTCATTTCACCAATAAAAATTTTCTTTCATAACCATTTTTATTCAGTCAGTTATCATCTATCCATCTCCATTCACCCAAATAATTGTTGTGTCAGTTTCCGCAGCCAGAAGCAGTTTCTGCAGCCACCACTCTGTTTTTCAAAAAATTTGCAGTTAGATGTTAGTTCAACAATCATGAAATCAAATGCAGGTATGATGACATATTATGAAGACATGAGGCATTCAAAAGCATCAATGAGGAGCAACTGATTGAAGACCAATGAAAAATGGCAAGAATTCCAAGGTATGAGTAGAAATTTATTTCAAATGGCATTCAAGCACATTTTTACATAGTTATAAACCATAGCTCCATTATATGCAATGATTGCGTTGACAACTCCGTAACCGTTCCACGATCTCTATACGATCCCCCCACAATCCTTGCATTCATTTTTAAACGGTCTCATAATCAAGCCTCCGGTCTTCACTCGTACTTTGATACTCCACCTGTAATTATAGAACGTGGTTGATTTGACTACGGCTTCTCTCAGCCGCATAAAATCCGTAGCCGTTTCATAAACATGCTTGCGTCTAATCTGCAGCCACCCAATTTTAAATACTGCCGGATGCACTCTACTCCCCCTACTGTTCTATTGACCTCACGGCTGCATTTCCACCGTGCTCACATAAGCCTTCACCCCATTTTGTTCTCTATTCCGCTTCATTCCGTGTACCTATTCTCTGATATCTGCTTACAGTCACTGGTCTCCTTCATAAACCTTGTTCATTTCCGCTAACTCAGACGTCTTACCTCCACCAAACCCTCCTCACGCAGACGAGTTTTTAAAAAAACAGAAGGAAGGATGGGTCAGTTGTTGAGGACAAAACCAGAGGGGCCCAAATTCATGGAAGGATACTCGCAAGTCAAAGACATATTGAAAAAGGCAAAATGGCTTCGGTTTATTCAAAAGTTTAAAGGCTACAATAAGGAGGTAACAAAAGCTTTTGTGAGGTCTTTCAACGGTCTGGAGGTAGAAATTGGGGACCTCAAATTTACGGTGACTGAGGCATCCATAGCAGCTGCTACAGAACTCCCTCAAGAAGGTGAACGCTGGTTCAAGAACAAGAGCATTGGCGAGGAAGCCTGGAGAGTGATCCTACGTAACCCAGGTATGGATGTCACCATTTTTAAAAAAGGAATTCCTGTTCATGCTTTAAAAGAAGAGTGGGCCAGTTTACTGTTGGTTATTCAAAAGTTTATCACCTGTGAGGGACGTTTTGGATCAATGTACATGTATCATACCCGACTGTTGATGAATTTTCTAGACAACCAGACCCTCAATCTGCCATATTTTTTACTAAACAGTTTGAAAAAGATGTCTGAAACCGTCCAAAAGCATCTGGGGGATGTGGAACCACATTTGTATCACCATGGTCTTGTGAAAATCTTGATAGAAAAACAACTAAAAGAGAAAAAGGACACCTGGGAGCAATTTTTAATTAGGAATTTATTTGAAGAACCCCAAGAAACCCCTGAAGGCAGTACACCAAAAAGAAGTAGAAGAAAGAGAACAGATGATAAAACTCAAAGCACTCCTACTAACACAGTTGAAAGACCTAGTAGAGAAGAAAGATTGTCAAAAAGGGGGAAGGAAAAGACTGAGGGTAAAAAGCCAACAAAATCAAAAGAGAAAAGAAGCATTGAGGCTGTGCATCAAACCCCTTCCTCAGAAGAAGACCATCAAGTATTGTCTGAGAGACTAGTTCACCTTAAGGAACAGTCAGCTATGGCCAAAAAGAGAGGAAAAGAAAAACAGAAGGAAAAAGACAGTAGTCCACAACATGTAAGAAGAAGCACCGGGCTTAAAGGAAAGTGGAGGAAAGCACAAACAAAAGGACCCCATTTTATTGATTTGGGAGAAGGAACACCTGAACAAACTCCAGCTGGCCATAGTCCATCTCATTCTCAGCCAAACATTGAACATAGTCCATCTCATTCTCAGCCAAACGTTGAACATAGTCCACCTCATTCTCAGCCAAATGTTGAAACTAGTCCTCAAGATGTTGACATGAGTCCTTTTCGGCCAGATTTTGAAGTCAATTCTCCTCCACAGTATTTTGGGGACAGCCCAAGGAAAACAACACCCGAGATAGATCCAAAGCAGCAAGAGGTGTATGATTACATAGAATATTTAGAAAGAACAGCCACGGGTCCCAGCACTTCATCCACTCAGCCTCACACAGCACAAGAAGCTCTAGTCCAATCGTTGAAACAAGAAGTCTTCGAGTTGGAGGTTTTAAATAGACATATTAAAAATGAAAATGAGGCATTAAAGGAGCAAAACAGATTGGACAAGATCATTCATGACAACACTATGCTACATCTGGGACTGTGGCACAAAAAGAACAGGAAATTGAAGAAGAAATGCCAGAAGATAAGTAGAGCACTGATTAATCTCAAATTCAGATGCTTGATGAAGAAGCCCAGGATGTTAGCAGCACCAAGGAAGAGGAGAAGAGGACTGGATGTACTGGCAGAGGTATCAGGGCATATGAATTGAAGGAGGATGATAAAAATTTTGGTTGCATGGGGACATGCAACACCTTCACAGTGGGGGTATGTTGAGTCCCAAACTTGCATCTTTCCTATACAACTTTCTATACTTTTTCCATTTACCTGGACCTCCTAAGTCATCAACATCATTGCATATTAATCATAAAAGAGAATTTAAAGTGGTTTTTAACTATGTTTTGTGTCTGTTGTTTGAATTAGATTTTTGCTCATTGAGCTGCGGAATCTTGTCACTTTCCGCAGCTGCTTCTTGTCACTTTCCGCAGCTGCTTCAACTTTCCGCATCCATTTTGTTAAAGTCTATATTGCAGGTGTCTTCAGGAAAATCAAGCCACATGGGCAAGTTGGAAATGACATGGATATGGACCGAGTCCTATTGGCTTAGTCGAATTCACCAAAGAAGGTCGTGGTCAAAGATAGTCAAGCGGTGGTCAACCTAAGAGTCCTACGGTGACAGAACTATGTTTTTCACCACGTGAAGACTTGCATGGCCGTTCCTAAGTCTTAGGGGACATATCAACACCTGTGAACTGCTCCATAAGCCGAATCCAACGGCCACTCTCCATAGATTTAATCTTCACGGCAGCCATAATGCTAGATTTTTGGACGTGGTTGTTCACATGTCTTTTATCAACGCAGATTGTAGGAAATTAGTTATGTCATCCTCTGTTATAAATAATGCATTTTCATACGCATAGTAGTTAGTTTTTGTAATGTAATTTTGTTGTAAAGAAAGCCACTGTGCCGTGACATTATTTCCTTGTTATGACTGCGTTTTGAATACATGAGAAGACTCTGTTCATAAGCATAATTCGTGGTTGATAGCTGTTCACCGAGGATTGTGCAGAGGCCCCTGCACACGTCATGGTCGTTCCTAAGTCTTAGGGGACATATCAACACCTGTGAACTGCTCCATAAGCCGAATCCAACGGCCACTCTCCATAGATTTAATCTTCACGGCAGCCATAATGCTAGATTTCTGGACATGATGGTTCACGTGTCTTCCATCAGCGCAGACTTTAGGGAATTAGTTATATCACCCTCTGTTATAAATAATGCATTCTCATACGCATAAAAGTTAAGCTCTGTAATGTAATTGCGTTGCCATTGTGCTGTGACATTATTTCTCTGTTATGTTGATTTTGAATACATGAGAAGACTCTGTTCATAAGCATAATTCGTGGTTGATAGCTGTTCACCGAGGATTGTGCAGAGGCCCCTGCACACGCCGAGGTTTTGTTTATTGCTATATAGTTGCATGCTTGATTTCCTTACGTTCAGTATGCCATAGTTATTCACGTGTATATGTTACATCTTTTATGGTATTAACGTTTTACTTCTGTCCATAATCTTTCATGCTTTATACTGCTGTTAACTGATCAGTGTCTTTGTTCCAGATTACAGTAGGCAGCCCGGGCATTTGCACATAGTTTTACAATGACTAATGACATGGAATCAGTCTTGTCCTTCTGCTGATTTGTTTTTCTTAGCTTTTAATTCCAGCACTGTTTTATTTATTTCAGTTTTGTACATTTGCTTTATTAGTTAGATTAGATATTAAATTACTCATGTCATTATCAGTTACCTCCGAAAGCCATAGCGAGACTAATGGTGAAGGATTGAAGTATGAGTGTGTAGTTTGATATTAGTTTATTTTTCTGCAAATTAGATATCAGATTGCTCAAGTTGTTTATGATTACCTCCGAAAGCCATAGCGAGACTAATGGTGAGGGGTCAGAATATGAGTTGATGTAATTTGATTTTAGCTTTACTTTGCTTGCAATTCTTGGATTTCTTTGAGCACGGTTTCTTTTGTATTTAGACAGCAGCAAGGGTAATGGGTTTCATGATCAATAGTTCACTGTTTGTTTGACTAGTATAGTGGCACATTTTCATTTTCTTTTTGGAATTAATTTTGTCATTGCATGTTTTAAAACCCTTTTGAAGTTTGAAGTTTGGGAAATCATTATAAAGGACATCATTGCCTTGAACATTTATATCCATACTTGTCTTTTAGAATTTCCATCTCACATTAGGAAACCAACCAAGATAAAAACCCCCAAGATAAATAAAAAACCCAAAAACGACAAAAAGTAAGATATAGGTTATCTTGCACATATAGTGCGCCACACTTCGTCAGCTTACGAATCCCGGATTGACAAATTAATGTAGCAATTTAGGACACACTAAATTGACCAAACACCCACTTTGGTAGCTGTTCCACTAAAGTTTAAGGTAAATTCTTTGGAAACATGTACATGGCAGCCTTGTGATCTTTCACAAAATTGTAAGCAACCTGTCCTTCTGAAGACTTCCACAACTGTTGGGTCTTCATTGATCATATTCATATATGATGGTTCATATCTTAGACATTTTCCACCCTTATTTGTCCTTCTTTTTTCTGCCATGGTTTCTTTAATGTCTTCTCAACCTCACTTGATAGTTTGTAGCCTCGCTTGATAAACCTTTGAAAACACCAGCCATAGCTTTGGCTCAATGCAATAGCTCTCCAAAGCTCGATATCACGCAAAGAAGAAATGAAGAATGAGAAATGACTGAATTAGGAAATATTTTGAAGTTTGATGTCCACTTCATAACACAATGATGACTCATACATGCCTAACATGGTGATGATGACTTCAGACCTGACCATGTACCTTGATATTATCCCTCAATGACTCGAATGGTATCTAACTTATCCTTTCCCAATGATTTTCTGACACCTAACAGCTAACTTAACAAGACAGACAGGAAACCACGCTTTCGTAGCGTATTTAGTGTTAATCTGGGTGTTTTCGCTACGAAATTATCAACAGTTTCGTAGCGAAAAGTGATATTTCTCAGTGTATTTCGCTACGAAACTGTGGTTTCTTAGCTAAAATGACCATTTCGGTACAAAAACCTTGGGAATTGAAATCTGTTAGAAAATTATGAGTGATGTGACATGAGGGGATTTGAAAGTGAGTGGGTTTAGACCTTAGGGTAAGCTTAAACATGAGAAATTTAAAATTTCCCTTGACCAAGAATACAAAAAAATGAATCCTACAACCCTACCATTGACACATGAACCTATTTAGCTTTGTCAAATGATGGTTCATTATTTTGGTGATAACAGTGGCTGCACTTGGGATGGTGTGCCCTAGTGGTACACCAAAGAACCAGTAGTTCCAGTGCTGCTATCCATCTTCTTGAAAATAAAAATTTTTGAAACTTGCCAAGCTTTTTCTTCAAACTCTAATGGCCTTCACCTCGGGCTCAAGCTTGATGATCAGCTTGTCATTATTAGCAGAAAAACACATAAAATGGAATATATACAATGGAATGAAATGATCAACAGATTTTAAGAAGAATAATGCTTCAAAAACCTGCCATCGACAGGCCCTCCAGCACATGGTTGTCCATCCATCTCTTGCAAATGTAAGTGTTGTTCCCATGAAATGCAGCTACACTGAATGGACCTTTCCAAATGTTCTCAAACTTACCATGTTTCCCCTTCTCTTGAATCCTGACATTCCATTTCAAAACCACATCTTAGATTTGAAAATTTTCTTCCTTGACCTTCTTGTCAAATGTTTTCTTGATTCTGTTTTGAGATTGTTGATTACTATTATAGACTTCCTCCCTCTTCTCTTGCAAACTATAAATTGATTGATCCTTCTCTGAATTTCATTTGGCTCCTCCTCCAATCCTTGCAGCAACTTCATGACAGGCACCCCCAAGGATGTAGGAAAAATGGCTTCAGCTCCATAAACAAACTCATAAGGTGAAGTTCAAATTGACCTCTTTGTGCACACTCTATTAGCCCACAGAGCATACTTCAGTTTCAAATGCCATGACTTCTTATTCTCCTGCAACACCTTCTTAATAATCCTCACAATGCTGTTGTTAGAAGATTCAACAAGACCATTCCCTTATGGATAATATGCAGTAGAATGCCCAAGTGAAATGTGATATTGATGACAAAAACTAATCAACTTATTAGACTTAAATGTCTGTGCATTATCAGTGATGGTCTTCATAGGGTAGCCAAATCTAGACAATATATTATTTTCCAAAAATGAAAAGATTACCGAATCATTTGTTTTCCTAGTTGGGATTGCTTCAATCCATTTGGTGAAATAGTTAGTTGCTATCAGAATCCAGTGATGCTGACCTGAAGATGATGGATGAATCTCACCAATAAATCTAGCCCCCACTGCTGAAATGGCGCCTCAACATAAACAGACATCAACGGTAAAGGTACAAGCTTCTTCTTACCATAAAAAATCTAGCATTCATGGCAGACAATAATATTTTTGTAGACATCTTTAAACATTGTAGGCCAATAATACCCTGCTCTAAGAATCTTGTTTGCAGTAGCCTTCCAATAATGATGACCTCCATAATCTCCTTTATGAAACTCCTCAATCACCTTTTCAGCCTCCTCTTCCAGCAAACAATTCAACAAAATACCACTAGTATCCTTCCAATATAGATTTTTGTCAATGATGCAGTACGTCAAAGACTTTAACTTCACAAATATCGCCTTAGACTTTGCCAGCTCAGTAGGTGCTCTATGATGATGTAAGACAAAAACAATGTCTTTGTACCAATCTGAAATGATGTACTTTTCTTCAATGGGGATCAGCTCTTCCTCTTCATCTAAAATTTATGCAATTAAATTCATGTCAAGACAGTCAAAGTTTGACTGTGCCATCAGCTTTGCTAGGCCTTGTCCTTTGACCAATTTTTTGGGCTTGATCTCTATATCATATTCCAGCAAGTTAGCAATCCATTTCCCCCTCTTACCATCAAGATCAACTTGAGTTAGGATGTCTTTCACAACAACATTAAGAACAAAAGCTATAATATGAGAATGTAGAATGTAAATTCTGAAATCTTTGATGGCCTTGACCAAGGCATAAGCTTGCTTCTCTAAGATGTTGTACTTCAGCTCTGATTTAGCTAATGTCCTACTAAAAAATGAAATGGGCTACTCAGTACCCTGCTATCCTTTCTACAACAAAACTCCAACAATTGTATTTTCTAATGCAAATGTAAAAACCAGAAATTCTTTTGAGAAATCTGGGCTGATCAACACTGGTGCTTGGGTGAGTGCCTTTTTTATCTCCTCAAATTAGTGCTTTGCTTTTGTTGTCCATTTGATGTCAGCTCCTTTCTTCAGCATCTTTGTTATGTCCTTTACAATCTCAGCAAAATTAGGAATAAACTCCTCACAAAATTTACCTTTCCAAGGAAAGATTGAATCTCCTTTCTGCTTCTAGGAAAATCCACTTGTTGAATTGCATTGACCCTATTTGGATCAATCTTAATCCCATCTTTAGAAATAATATGTCCAAGTAATTTACCTGAAGTTAAAGCAAAAATTATTTTAGTGGGATTGAGAGAAATGCCAAACCTTCTACACTTCAGCAGAATCCTTTCTAGGTGCTTCAAGTGATCTTCTTCCCTCCTTGAGAAGACTGTTATGTCATCTAGATAGAAAACCATCATCTTGTCCTTTTCCTCAGTAAAAGAAATGTCCATTGCTCTCTCAAAGGTAGCTCCTGCATTCATCAGACCAAAGGGAATTTTGGCTACATGAATGTGCCCCATGGTGTGGTAAAGGTTGTTTTTTCCTGATCTCCTGGATGCACAAGTATCTGATTGTACCCTAAAAAATATTCAAGAATAGACATCCTTTGTGAGCCAACAATATTCTACAAAATTTGGTCCATCTTTGGGAGAGGGTAGTTGTCCTTCAGAGAGGCTTTATTCAAGTTTCTGAAGTCAATGCATATTATGATTTCTCCACTCTTTTTTCTGACTGGAACCAAGTTTGCAAGCCACTTTGAGAATCAGATTGGAACAATAATTTTGGCATCAAAGAGTTTATTGATTTCCTTCTCAATCAGAGGCATGAGAAGCAGATTAATCCTCCTCAACTTCTTCTTGAAAGGCTTTTCATTTTCTTTAATGGGAATAGTATGTTGAATGATAGTAGGGTCATACTTCTTCAAATCAACATAACTCCATGCAAAAACATCTATAAAATTTTTCATCATCTCAATATATCTCTGTCTCATATCAACTGAAAGAAAATTTGAAAGCTTAATCATTTTTGGCATAGCTGTTGTACCAATGTTACAACTATCTACCTCTTCATCATCAGCTTGTATCCTAGGAGATTTGAACACATCATTATGATCAAAAAGCTTCTCAAGGGGTATGAGGCCTTTGGGTATAGAGTTATTCTTCAGCTGCAACACTTCAGAATTTCCCTTTGATTCAGCAAGCATGTTTTGTTGATCTACTTGTGTATTTTCAAACTCTTCTTCCAGTTCAATAAATTTTTTTACTTGTTAGTCATCTTCAAAGACTTGCCAATGGATAATGTTATCATGGATATCTAGTCTATGGCAAACCTCAACCTCAAAATTTTCAGTGGAATGTATGGGAATGATGAAAAGACTTGCAGAGACAGCTAGGGAGTCAACAATTGAGTTTTGATCCCTAGTCTTAATAATGAATGAATCTTCTTGGAAAATTTCCAGCATGTCCATGACTAGATTTCTATATGCCCTCATTCTCACATCCTTTGTTTGATACACACCTTCAACTTGTTTAATGAATAATTCAGAATCTCCACAAACAGAAATATTTTGAGCACCCATTCTTTTCAAAACTTCTAAGCCCAAAATCAAAGATTCATACTCAGCCATGTTATTTGTGCAATCAAAATTCAATTTGTAAGAAAAGAACTTACTTTCATCATCTGGACTTGTGATCCAAATCCCTGCTCCTGCCCCCTCTCTTCCTGCTGATCCATCAAAATTCAACAGCCACCAACCTTCCGCATTCTCCTCACTTATTTGCTGACTTTCTGTTTGCTGATTTTCTGTCTACTGAATTACAGATTGTTGATTTTCTGTCTTCTTTTCATCCTCTGCTTCATCAGTCAAATCATTGAAAAGAATAGCAGATCCAAGTTCAGTATTAAGAGCATAAATTGGAAATTTCTGAGTTTTATCTTTATTACTTACCATGTAATCCATTCTTGTTTCTCTATAAAGTCTCCTATGCTCACCAAAAACAGGAATGGTGGCATAAGTTAGGTCCATCTGAATTGCACCTTTGATTTTTGTTGCCCATGACCTTCATAACAGCATGCCAAAATTAGGTGGAATGTCTGCTACCACAATGTCCATGACCACTGCATTGGTAGGGACTTGTGTAAGACCAACAACAACATCTTTAATTAAACCAATGAACTGAACTCTTTTTGAATTAAAGGAAAACAAATCCTTGTATGATCTAGTAATTTCCAACCCCATCCTCTCCATGATTACTTTGAGCATAAGATTGTGAGAGGCTCCTGAATCCAACATGAAATTATGCAATGTCATGTCATGAATGCTAAGGCTAACATAAAAAGGAGGTACCTCCTCATTTTTCTCATCTTCTAATATTGGACCCAAGTATATGGTTGGATGATCTTCTTGAATATTTAGGATATCCGTAGCTCCTGGTTGTGAATTTAGCATTTTCAAAATCCTACTTTTGTATTCATTCACCTTGAGAATTTCTCCAAAAAGTACTGGAATTTTGATCTTAGAGATCTAATTTTCCAAACTGAAATCATAAATAGATTTTCCAGTCTCTTTGACAGGAGGAGGAGGTGGTGTTTCTTTCCTAACCTCAGTAGCCTTGGGGGCATCTTTCTTGGGCTGTGTTTTTTTTGCATTAATTGGCACATTTCTATTTCTGAGGTTGTATTGTTTTATGCATCTCAAAGATTGCATGTTGATACCCTTTAAAATAATCAAATGGTTCCTCACCCTTATTCACTTCATGGTCAGACTCATCATGTTCCTCCTTAGTTAAAAACATCCCAGACATGTTCTCATCTAAGCAATGAATTGATTCTTCTTGTATTTCAGGTTGATCTTCTTCATCAACTAAGTTTTCCTGAAAATGAGGCCTTACTTGAGGGTCAGGCGGCTGATTTCTGTTTTCCCTTGGCCTTTGCTGGTTTTGAGGTCTTCTGAATTGAGGATTTCTAAATTGAGGCTCATGTTGTGTAGGAGGAGCAGAGGCATTACCAAGGTCAAGCCAATCCATCAATTTTTCCATTGTTCTCATCATGGAATCAAATTTGTCATCAGAGGTGGAAGGCTTATCTTCTTCTTTCAACTTAGTCTTACCCATCTTGGAATTTTTTGCTGCTATCATATTAACCTCCACCTTCACTGCATCATTTTTTCATTTTAGCAAGTGAAGGGGATTCTCTCTCTCTCAGCAATATGGAAAATTCATAATCAAAAGCTTCAGCATATCTCAACTGAGTTGTTCCTGGAGGAGGCTTGAGATGGGCAGGGATTGATTCATACACTTTATTAAATCTATTTGAAAAGTTTTGAACAATTTCATCAACAGCTCTCTTCAAACTATTATACTCACTGAGGGCTTGCACAGGATTGGTTCTATTTCCCTATTTCCTCAAGAAGCTACCTTAAAATTCATTCCAATTATGAAGGCTTCCAGGAGTAAGGGATTTGAACCACTTCCTAACTTCACCAGTAAAGCTTTGAGAAAACAATATCATCTTGACATCCTCGTGGTCAACCTCCTCCCTGTCTATAAAGTCAATGAACTGGTCTACATGCTCTTCAACTGTAATCTCTTCATCACTTCCCCAAGTTTTGATTCTAGTAGAATATTTTCTAGGAAGGGCATTTAAGACAGTTGGAAGGGCAAGAGGAGCATACCTAGTAGGTACAGCAGGTGGAGGAGGAACATTTCTTGCCATGATGAATGGGACTATGGTAGTTTTAGGGACAACAACAGTAGAGGAAGAGGAACTATTAGGAGGAGGGTTGTTTGGTCTTTATTGTCCACTGACAATTGAACTCCAATCAAGAAGAGGAAAACCAATTTTACTTCTCAACAAAATTTCAAAAGGATCAAGCTCCTTCAACCTATCCAAATATTCTCTTTCTAACAGCAACTCAGAAGTGACTACTTCCCAAAACTCTTCTTTAACTTTTTGTGTCACTAAGGCTGAGGTATCAATACCTCTCCTATGTAGGTCTAAGACAATATCAGTTAATTATTTTTCACTTTCAGACCTAAATAAGACTTCCTGAATTTTATCATCAAATATTTTATCTTTAGGACTTATTAAAACTTTAGAGGACAAGGATTTTGTATGTAATGGAGTACCTGATATTGCAGAAATGCCTTGACTGCCTCTAGAGATGGTGTTTGGATTGTCCACAATGGTAGGTGGATCTGGGTTAGGATTACTCCTCGTGTATTTCCTTCTCGAAGCCACCTTTGATCATATTAATTTTGAATGGAGTCACCAAGGTAGATGCAGCCTTGAACAACTTCTTGAGCTCCTGCTACCTTCATAAGTTCAGCTTCAAAATTTCGGGAAAGTATAATCTTCAGGCTCCCGACAGACACACCAAAATGTTATCACAAAATTGCACTTGATAAGCTGCTAATCAGAAAATATCATGTGACTGTTTCAAACCAATCTTGTGACTGAATCTTAGCCTCTTCAGTCTGAGAGGGCTCTCTCAAAGGGTTAATGATATTGAATAAAGATGTATTTAGATGGCTAAATCTACTTGGAAAACAACTTGCTTGTGATGAGTATAGGTTGAAAATAGTATCAGTCTACAAACATTAGGCTTATGGAGTCAACAATTTCAATGATTCAGTAGTAATTTCACTTGACATGGAAGCTGAGGTAGGTAAGAGTTTTTAGCAAAAGTACACACACATGAAACAGGAAATCACATAGTCAATTCATCTATAAAGGAAGTCAGAGAATTACATGAATGAATGCTGAGTATTAAAGATTAAAACCACTGCAAATAGTACACATCAAAGATATAGATAAGATAGGCACTAAAATCTCAATCAAAATCTCAAGTTGGTCAAGAAACAAGTCTCTGTATTACTGAAAACAGTCAATTTACATAAAGCTACAGTATTGCCAAAAAATCTCCAACCCTTGAAAAATTTGACTCTTTACCATTTAATAGACTTGTTACATGATGAGATGATCTGCCTCTTGGATAGATTCATCGAATTTTTTCCTAATGACACCTTGCATAACCATAAAACATCTATTTAATGAGAAAATGACATCTATCCTATTTGACAGTCCTTTTCCTAATAGGACTCAAACTGTTCATTATTACAATAACAACCTTATCTCCTAAAACAATTACATATTTGACAAATATGACTTCACATGTTCGAATAGGGTGTAATGGGACTCATCACTACATGACATCTTAATTGACCCCTCTAAAACTGGAAACAAACCCTGTTTTTTAGGCAAACTGGTCCTTATCTTCAACGAAGGGTTTGGTTGATGAGTTGGCTTCATCACATGGTCTTTAAGATTTGGATGGCTGCTGGCAAGATCCCTTGAACCTTAGAAAGTGTCCAACTGTCCAAAAGTGCACAAAAACCTGCTCATATAGCTTCAAAACAGTACGCTACGAAAGTATGAAAGTTTCGTAGCGTTACAAAAATGCCTTTTGTCATCAATATTTTTGGTTCTTTTCTCCTACATGATGTTCATTATGCCTTAATGCATCTTCCATACCATTTTCATCTCTTGGGAGCTCCAAAAACTGGTTCAAAATGAAAAAAGGAAATCTACAGTAGTTTCGTAGCATTTTGCTGTTCTTCAAGCCTAGGCATGCTACGAAACTGCTGAAAACAGTCAAAATTCCAGAATTTTGTGTAGCTTCAAAAATATACCTTCTAAGTACAAAACCTTGTTTCTAACTTGCCATTAGCCTTCAAAATCATAAACCAGATCACATTATGTTTCTTGAGGGGTTTCTTCCTCATTGATGATGAGTTGAGCAATTGGCTACTCAACTACTGTCATTTTAAGTCCTTTTTTCTCCAACTCCTCATGGATTAGTTCAAGTTGTTCCTGGAGGTCCTTAACCTGTTCTTTCAACTTTATGTTGGTGGATTTCAAATGTATGTTCATTTTCCTGACGTGTTTGACCTCTTTCCTCAATGGAATGGTCCATTTGATAAGCTATTGTGTATTATCTAGAGTCTTGGAAACACTGTCAACCTGCTCTTCCCAAATTTCCTTCATCTTTTCAAACTGAACCTTCTCTACATTGTGTTTCCTTACTTCTTTCTTCATAAAAACAATTTCATGGTTGACCAACTTCAATTTTTCTTCAAGGAGTCGAAACTCTGTTTTTTCCATCACTTTTTCTTTTCCTTTCTTTGATTTGCTAACTATATCTTTCTCTGCAGGTGATGAAGGTCAATGATATCTTGTGGTGGTTGGACTGTGTCAGTAGGTGGATGAACCTATTTATTTCTCTCTAATAACTTTATAGCATGCCTTGTCATGGGATTTCTTGCTAGGAACATAAAACTTGCATCTTCTCCTTCAAATTTTAATTTCTTTGCGGATTTGGCTTTATTTAGTTTTTGTCCACCTTCCTCTATGTCTTCAACCTGTACTATATTAGTGTCTTCTATGTCAATTGCTTGTAATATATCTTTGAGATTTCCTTTAGCTATTGCTCTGTCTTCTACAGCCACTGTTTTGTCTTCTAAGGCCATTGTTTGACTCCTTGCCATCCTTTTGGTTCCTTGTTTACTCATAGCTTGTTTTTGTTTTGCAGGTTTGACCACCTTTGCTTTCTGTTTTGCAGGTGTGACATTTGGTGTATCAAAACTCTACAATTTCTCTTTTTCCATCATGATTGGTTCACTTGGTTCTACTCTTGCTGGTTCATTTGGTTATGCCACCAATGGTTCACTCTGTTCTGCTACTAATGGTGATGGAATTCTCCTATTTTTAGGAGTTCTTGAAGGAGTAAGAGCATCCAACTTAAAACCACTAACAAACAAAAATGAAGACCAATCTCTGCCTAGTTTTTGGAGTTCATATAAAACCAGCAGTTTCATTAAACCATGATGAAACAATGAAGTTTCACTCCCTTTAGATTTTGCTTGGACCTTATCTACCATTTTTGATAAACTTCTATGTAAAAAGAAAGGCAGATCAAGAGATATCTTACTAGTAAAGTGAAGGAGTAGCTTGAAATGGTATGAGTAGACTTTATGATATCTTCGTTCACAAGTAAAGTACTTTTGGATGATGAGCATCAATTTTGAATAGTTATCCTTCATGCATCTCCTTGGAACGGCATTAGTGAGGTCCATTTTACTGTTTTCAGGCTTCATAACTCTTTGCACTGCTCCATGTTAAACTTGAAACCTTTGAACCACTTCTCTTGTCCCCTTGGAATCCCTGTTGCTGCTGCACTGACCTTTGGTGTGATGGAAAGATTAAGCATCCCGACTTTGGTAGTTGTTCCACTGAAGCTTAAGCCAAATTCCTTGGAAACCTGTACATGGCAGCCTTGTAATCTTTCACAAAACTGTAAGAAACTTGTCCTTCTGAAGATTTCCATAGCCGTTGGGTCTTCATTGATCAGATTCATATCTGTTGGTTCATATATCAGACATTGTCCACCCTTATTTGTACTTCTTTTTTCAGCCATGGTTTCTTTAATTTCTTCTCAACCTTACTTGATAGTTTGCAGCCTCGCTTGATAGTTTTCTCAGTGTCGCTTGATAAAGCTTTGAAAACACTAGCCACAACTTTGGCTCAATGCAATAGCTCTCCAGAGCTCAATATCACGCAAAGAGAAATGAAGAATGAGAAATGACTGAATTAGGAAATATTTTGAAGTTTGGTGTCCACTTCATAACACAATGATGACTCATACATGCCTAAAATGGTGATGATGACTTCAGACCTGACCATGTACCTTGATCTTATCCCTCAATGACTCGAATGGTATCTAACTTACCATTTCCGAACGATTTTCTGACACCTAACAGCTAACTTAACAAGACAGACAGGAAACCATGCTTTCGTAGCGTATTTAGTGTAAATCTGGGTGTTTTCGCTACGAAATTGTTAGCGATTTAGTAGCGAAAACTGACATTTATCAGTGTATTTCGCTACGAAACTGTGGTTTCTTGGCTAAAATGACCTTTTCAGTACAAAAACCTTGGAAATTGAAATATGTTAGAAAATTATGAGTGATGTGACATGAGGGGATTTGAAAGTGAGTGGGTTTAGACCTTAGGGTAAGCTTAAACAAGAAAAATTTAAAATTTCCCTTGACCAAGAATATAAAAAATTGAATCCTACAACCCTACCATTGACAGATGAACCTATTTAACTTTGTCAAATGATGCTTCATTTTTTTGGTGATAACAATGTCCATCAAAAGTGTGGCTAAGTAAAAAAGACTTAACCCATGCCCAAGTACCTCACCAAGGAATCTCCATCGTTGCAACTCCATCCAACTCCATAGTGTCTTGTCTTGATCATATCCATCAAGTCACTCCTCACGAACACACCTCGTAATGTGTCTAAGGTATGCACCCCATACTACATCAAATTCAAGTCACATCCTGAACTCATCTCATCAGTGAACCATATACTCCAAGACCACTATAATATGAAGTCTCTAATGCTTGAAACTATCCCCAAATCATCATGAACTCATATGCATCATGTCCATCCAATACCTCGACAAGTACACTTGACTTGACCACAAATTCCATCACAAGTTTCCTCTTCCCTCCAAGTCATATGAATGTTCTCATAGGCTAATGATATCCAACCATGGTCTTGTTGCCCAAATGTGAAAAACATCCCCATCAATCTATATAAAAAATATCTCAATGTCACACTGGAAAATCCATACTTCTCAACATCCTTTCCTTAACACTCCTCCTTGATGCTCATAAGTGACATCTCCATAAGTGCTCCTGCATAATGTCTGCCATGTGCCGGCCATGTCGATTTCCATTAATTCAACTGTCCATATTTCCACCCTAGTAGACTCAACAGAACTCTAGTCACCTCATCTTTATCCATCATCCAGGTTAGTGCCCTCGTTCACTTTTACCTTCATATGCCATCACGAGTCCTCCCTTCACTACTGCCTCCCCCATTAAAGGTCCACCAAGATTTCCTCTTGGTTCCAGCCATGAAGAAGTCTACCCAAGTATCACCAGTGTGCCCTTCCTCCATTCTGTCCATGAGTCATGTCAGGCACTTAGGCAATTATATGTATGGCTAAGCTTGACTCATCCATCATAAATCTCATCATGTTCCACCCTTGTCACGGTTATTTGAACCTTCTACCATGAGGTCCCAAACTACCCCAACAAGTTCTGCAACAAACAATGCTCTTTTATTCTCCAATGTACAAGGTCTCATCATAGTATTCCAAGGAAAGATTGACAATCACATCGGAAAATAAGTTCCCCCTTTTTCCATCCTTGCATATGGCCCATCCTCCAAAATCTCCAATGAAACAAAAGTCATAGCAATACTTACATCTTCATGAGATCTCTCCAAGTGAGTGCCTCCCATCATAAATGTTTACAATGTGTACGATCCTAGTCGAACTTGGTCATCAAGTTCCTCCTCTATCGTTTCCACACCTGCAACATCCTCTTCTTCACATATCTCGGATTATTCTTCCTCATCGCAATTTGCAACTTCATCCTACTCCATTTTCAACAAAGTAGAAGAAGCTCTCTTTCAACATTATCTTCCAAGACTTCAAGTTCAGCTCGAATATATGGGTTTTCTTCTTTCATACGCCTCAACCTGAATAAGGTCTGCAATACCCTCCCATGGAATTCTTCCCAACTTGCCATGTCTTGTTATTTAGCTTCAACCCTAACCAATGTCTTTCCCTTGCCAATGTTGCAAGCTTCAATAACAACTGCAACCATGTCATTAATTCCTGTTCCAATATTCAATCATCAAAGCCCTTTCTGCAAATCGGGCTCTGATACCATCTGTCACGGCCCTATACTTGTGGTACTCTTTCAACCACGTATAGCAGGTGTGACACCACTCTACTTTTTATTTTTAGCAATACAAGAGTATATGAAATATGCCTATCTTCAACACTTAGTCAATTTTCCAATAAGTGTTCTTTACAAATGCAGTGGAAATATCTTATCTTTAATATTTAATCTTTCAATTAAACATTCATCATCACACAAGTATGCCCATACATACTTGGGAGTGGCAACTCCCGTAAATTCTGCCCAACAATAATATAAAAATGTTCAATATTTTACAAAATACAAGTTTTACATAATTTGTGTTTCCAACTAGCTTGGCCTGCACACTTAACCAAATTTACCAAAATCATGCCATAGTCATGCAAGTCACTACTGCCACATGTTTGCACTACAAAAATCCGGAAACCCCAAATTTGGTCTCACCAAAACATGTCATGCACATTATGTCCGTCGCACTGACATGTTCAACCCTTTCTACACGTTTTGGGTCACTTTCGGCACTTCTACACAACTCGGGTCACTAGCTGATCTGGATTACACGTAGTGTGTTATTTGGTGACCTTCTTGAAAACTACATGTACTTAGTTTACCCTGTCTGCACACTTGCGACCTGTCCTGAACGTAGCGTGTACTTAAGTGATCCGCCTGCATGTTTCCACCCGAATGTTCTGTTGCACGGTCTTCCCGACCTGCAAGACTCGAAACTTTATCTCATCCGCCCGCCCTGCGATCTCATCACCAAGCTTTATCCCCTTATTCGGCCCTTATCTCTGCGATGTATTCCAAAAAATTTCGATGATGTTCGAACTCCTCCATGCTCAGCTTTACTTATACAAGTGTCATGGACCCAAATTCTCTAAGTTTCATGTTCGTTCGGCCACTCTAAAGGTTGGCCCAACCTTCATCCACACGTCAGCCCATCTGCAATAACCGTCCATCGCACATGCTTTTCCCAGCTCACCCGGTCATTATGATTTGGGTCGGCCCATGCCACCCATCCACACAACTCTACTCGTCGATCTCCACATGTGCCTGATATGGGCGTGCGCTCTCCTAGCCGCCCGACTCGGGTCGCCCGACATGCCTTTGCCCAACACACTCATTGTGACTTGTCCACCAAGTCACCACAACTCGCCAAGGGTTAGGCACCCGCTATGCGCACTCATCACTGTCATACATCTATGGATGTCACACCAAGTCATTGCACAACCTGAGTTGGTCAATATGGGTGCTCGTCGCACATGGGCACACATGTTACAACTTGGTCGCACATTGCTCCAACTCGTGGGCCTGACACCCATAGTGTAGGAGGATATAAGCAATATGAATGAAATTCCCATTGCCAACTTCAACCTTTGTATTTTTGGTGTTTGGAATCGATTTGCAAGTAGTCCCACCCATGTTCAAATCTCTGTATGCATCACCCATATGCATGTAATGTAAGAGGATACATGCAATATGAATGCAAGTCCCATTACCAACTTCGGCCTCTTGATTTTTGTGATTTGGAATCGATTTGCAAGTAGTCCCAATCGTGTTCAAATCTTTGTAGGCGTCAACCATACGCTCGTAGTGTAGGAGGATATAAGCAATATGAATGCAAGTCCCATCACCAATTATGGCATTTGGATTTTTGGTGTTTGGAATTAATTTGAAAGTAGTCCCACCCGTGTTCAAATCTCTGGAGGTGTCACCTATACGCTCGAAGTGTAGGAGGATACAAGTAATATGAATACAAGTCCCATCACCAACCCCAGCCTCTAGATTTTTGGTGTTTAGAATCGATTTGCAAGTAGTTACACCCGTGTTGAAATTTTTGGAGGCGTCGCCCATACGCCCATAGTGTAGGAGGATACAAGCAATATGAATGCAAGTCCCATCACCAACTCTGGGCTCTCGAGTTTTTGTGTTTGTAGTCGATTTTCAAGTATTCCCACGTGTGTTGTATACATACATACATACATATGTGTGCATGTGTGTGTCAATGTATATATCTATGTACATGTATATGTATATGGGGAATAAGAATGAATCCAAATTAATAACCTATAATAATAATAATTATTATTATTAGGTGTAAAGAATTAGAAACTCAAAGAGAGAGACTAATAGGAAAGAGGGGCGGGTATATATATATATATATATAAAATTTTCGAATAAGGATCAAGGATGAATGCGTTAAATATCAAGGAAATTGATTTAGAAATGGATCCGAGATTAGATTGACATAATTAAAGGAAATGATGAAACCAAGGAAAGGGAAGAAAGATAAAAAGTTAAATTGTGTAGAAATGGGGGGCCGATAAGAAATAAATCACTGAGTGATTTGATGGATTACAGGCTTCCAGGATTGGGTTAGCCTATAGCCATATTCCTTATTAAAGTTATTGGGGTGCTTCTCGATCTCGAGAGCTTCCCTAATGATACAAAAAATATAAAAGGGAATATATTCTATATTTTAGATTGGTCAAAGAAAATAAGGCACTTGGAACTGAAAGAGTGCTTGGATATCACAGAATTTGATACCAGTGATGGTTAGTATCCACAATTTCTTCTTTAAGGTGGGCTTTGAAGGGTCATCTTATCTAGCCAATGTAATACTTTCCACAAAAACAAGGAATTTGGTAAACTCCTGAATCTATGGTTGATGGGAATACTTGTTTAAGGGTTTTATGGGGTTAAAATTTATGTTCCTTTTAGCCAAAATATGGTTTTTATGTTCCTTTTGGCCAAAACCTTAGCTATCAATTCCTCTAGTTATGAAAAAAAAACATTGAAAATTAAATAAGGATGGTAGAAGATATCATTTATTTTCCATTTCTTGATTTCTATTTTTCATGGGATCAATTCTCACTTGATTGAGTTTACATATTTATTGCAGCATTCATTTAGTATATAATAACTCTTCCACCTTGGAGAGATAGTGGAGTAGACCAAAGCTATGAATTGTTAATCCATAATATAGATCATTTGCACCAAGGGTTTAAATCCCTCTCTATATTTGGTCATTACTTATCTTGAAAATGGATAACTCATAATATTATAAGAATAAAAAAGATCCATTAATCTAGAATTTTTGTTCACATTTCATATATGTATCATAGAAATATCCTATCACATCCTTCCTAAGTGTTTTTGAGTATAAAAGGATAGTTTTTCTTCTTTTGTATCAATCATTTGTACATTCACCTATAAATGATCACAATCATTTTTCCTTTCCATATACTTACTCTCAAATCTAGCCATATTAGAACTAATGAAATATTTAAACACTATGGAGTCCATGCCTAAACCTCACAATGCTCTAAAATATTTCGAATTTCAAAAATTACCATCTTAACTATAGAATTGCATCATACTATTATAACCAAGAAAAACTTTCATATAGAGAGAAAGGAAATTTGATGAGAATAAATTGAAAGCTTAAATTTTCCTAACATATATGTGCTTGGTTCCAAATTATTTGACTTAAATTAATAAACCATATAATTTATATTATGAAACTAATAAACCCATCAAAATAGAAATTAAACTTATGAAAATTATAAAGGTAAACTCAAAATTTCACAATGTAGAGTTTAATTTGTTGATTCCAATATTTAATCGACCTATGTTTTGTTTCTTAATCCAGGAATTTATTAAGATATTTCGATCATAAAATTTCACGTGACAACGTGGAATTTTTGTGTCCTTAAATGCGTTGGAAATTGTTTTCAAGTAAGCTTCTTATTTTATTGAAACTTAGATTCACTAATGTTGAACTAACATATTTTATGATAGATACTTATGATCTAATAATACATTATAAACCATCTTAGATCCATCTTAACCACGGATCTATCAAGCGTCGAGAGGGATCCAATCTCTCGAGGTGCAAACCTCTTTTTTAGTGCAAAAATTGAAGAACAATATGCACCTTGAGAGATTTGATACCTCTTGGCAGTTGATAGATCCAGAGTTAAGATGGATCTAGAATGGTTATATAATACTCTATAATATATATATATTTGTATCCATATGTCTCTTTCTTATTCCCTCTCTCTATGTCACCCCCCAAACATACACATTGATCTTTCTCCATATCTCTCTCTCTCTCTTTCTCTCACTCCCTCCCTCTTCCTCTCCCTCTATATCTCTTCCCCCTCTCTCTCTCTTTCTCTTGGCCCTTGTTCTCCTCTCTCCCTCACTCTATCTCCATCGCTCCCTTGGCACTCCCTCTCTCTCTCTCCACCTCTCTCCCTCTGAATATTTTATTCCTTCCCTACCTCTCCCCCTCCAAATCCTTCTCTCTCTTGAGTCCTCTCTCTCCCACTCTCTCTCTCTCTCTCTCTCTCTCTCTCTCTCTCTCTCCTCCAACTTTGTTTCTATCTCTCTCCCTCTCCCCTTTATCTTTGTGTCTTCCTCTCTCTCTCTCTCTCTTACTCTTCTCGCACCATCTCTCTCCCCTCCTCTCTCTCTCTCTCTTACTCTTCTCGCACCATCTCTCTCCCCTCCTCTCTCTCTCTCTCTCTCTCTCTCTCTCCAACTTTGTCACTATCTCCCCCTGCCCCCAATATTAAATTTAATCCCATTGTTTTGTGTTTAAGAAAGTATCTAAATTAAAAAAGCTCTATTAATCATGTCAAAGAAAATACAATAATGAAAAATTTAAAAAAAAATCATGCATTATCTTTCCTCTATTATTGTTAGTCACTTTTCTTGATTTTGTTGCTTGGTTCTTAATAAAACTATTTATATTATATATATTTCACAACTTTAAATATAAAAGCATTCTCCATTTTAATATTATTAAAACCTTAATTTAATTTATATGGGAATATTTTTAGTAGTCCTTAGAGGGTTTAGATATATCTCAAATGTAATTATAACCTTTTTCCTTTTAGATTAAATTAAAAAAAGGTTATAAAATTAAATTAAAATAAAATAACATTTTTATTGTGAAATAAGTTACTGTTTTTGAGCATGTGGTATTGATAACCCATGGTATTGTAACAAATCTTATTTACAAGTTAATACTAGAAATTGCACCAGATGTTGCAAAAGAAACGCCGTAAGGTGATAGCATATAACACTAACTTATGGTTTTTGATAACTATTGAAAGACATAAGCTTATCAACAAAAGGAAAGGACCATGCTACGGTGAAATCTTACAATACTGCTTCCTTGAGCCTTACAAATCATGATTCCTATGTTCAAGTTAAATGTACATTGTCCAATTATTCCAACATGAATGCCTCGTAAATAAATAATAGATCATGATTTTCTACCTTCAAAATTAGAGGTCGTTTCGATACAATTCCTCCATATTTCTTCTTGATCATTGCCATTAATTTTCCTTTATATTTTTCGTGTTTGTAGCAAGTCTCATTTTATCAACATAAGTCATGTCCTTCACATTTAATAGGTTAAGAATATTGTTTTTACTTAATGAGAAAAAAATAAGATATATTATGAAGAAGATACTTGTGAACGTGCCTTTGTGTTGAAGAAAAGGGGAAAAGGAATGCAAAGTTTTCATCACCAAAGAGACAAGAGATGAAGCCAAAGTGATCACAACTTCAAAGCATAAAGGAGAGGAAACTTCAGCCGAGGTATCAAATGCAAGTGTTATTATTGTGGAAAACTTAGTCCTTATGAAAAGGATTGTAGAAATGAAGTATGAATTTTCTCATGTAAAGGGTGAAGAGAAACACGAAAAGAAAGAGTAAAGATTCATGACATGAAAAGAATGAGTGGTTTTCCTAATTGAATGATAATAAAAGTTACCAAGAGAAAATTTCTTCAAGAGATTTAAGAAGGTAGACATGGTCAAAAGTGAAGGAACAAACCCAATGAAAGTATGTGCATACTGGGCCTAAATAAGAAAATGTAGACAACAAATACTAAAGCATCATTCCAAGATTAAATTTGATGGAAAGGGTTTGAAGAGGGACAAATACAAAGTGGTTGCAATTTTTTTTGAAAGAGACCTTGATAGGTATAAAGTTACACGAATAGGACAACAAGCATTGATGGCTGAAAAAAGATACAAAAATAAACTATGGCATGAAAGCTCAATAACCAACTATGGCATGAAAGCTCTAATTGACTGTGATTGACCCACTATACAACAAATCCTCTTTCTCCTTTGCAAGAATATTACCTAGGGGCCAAAGGGTTCTTCTTCAGGTTCTCTGCTATAGGGAATTCTTGAATGGAATCAAGAAGTAAATTCTTTAATATAAGCAATGACTTAAATGAAGGTCAGGTTTTTAGTGGATCTGCAATTTTGAAACCCCGAAGCTCTTGGAAACCTTTTTGCTTTCCAAGGCAAGACTTTGGTTGTGCCAAGCCAAAAATGAAGCACGGGAAGATAAAGATCAATAAAATAGAGAATAAGGGTCAAAGTTAAGTGACCTTCAACAATTTGATAAAGAAATCCCGTGAGATTTCGATGTTGTGCAATGTAGATGTGGCACCAAAATTTCTCTAATTCACTGGTTATTTCTCTAATTCACTGGTTACAATCTTTTGCTTTAGTTTTGAGCCAATGCATTTAATGATCAGGTGCTGGAATCCGGTGAAAAATATTGAGGTAAAATCTTGATTTATGTTATTTAAACTGGTTTTTTGACTGTATATATGGATTCGGCATCCTAAAAAACCCCTAGGGCACTTCAACTGTGCAAGTTTACTCATCAAATTTCTATTTTCACTAAATTCCTGTCGAAATTTAGAGAAATTAGACCGGAAAAAACTACCGTAAAAGCCTTGAAAAAGTCGCATTATAGACTACTCGTTCTAAATTTATGTAAGCTATTAAATCTGTATAAAACTATTTTCAATTGAAATATTGTAAATTTATGTAGTAAATGTATCAAAGACTTCTACTATTTTTTTTTTCTTTTTTTTTCCAATATTTAAATTTACAAATAAAAATTTAGTAAAATTTAAACTGATATTACTAATCCAATCAAATTACTTTTTCCAAAATATTATTAATATATTACTACAATAATTTCAATAAATAACAATCCAATGATAGGTTTACCCATTTCTTTATTATATAGACTTTCATTGAGTTATGGAATTTTTTAGCCTTACTTGTAACAGGGAGGCTACATTAGTGAGCCTGTGCTTGTTGGAAAAATGAGGCTATGTAGGTAAGGGATATCGTTACAAAATAAAAATAAATAGTACTTTAGGAAAAAAAAGAAATAATGAAACTTAAATTTTTTTTGGGCATTGTAAGTGTTGTAATTGTGGTAGTAACATAATAACTTATTTTATATTTAAATCTCATCCTAATGATACCAACACGTTAAAAATTCCTCTTAACTATAAACAAAGAAATAAAAAAAACATTAACAGCTATACACACTGCCCCTCCTTGTTAAGTAAAGGATAGTGTGACTGAAAATGATGCACGGTTGCTTCTATTAGTTGATCAATGAAAATGATTCTGGGTTGGAAATTGAAATCCATTCAGGCACTCAAATTTGACAGTTTTAAGTAATTTTCCAAACATATTTGCACATTTCAGTGAAGGCTGGTGACAGGGCGGTTTAAACTAATTTACCAAACGAATTGCACATTTTAATCCATTCCAATGAAGTCCCCAAACAAAGCTTAGATGAGTCGTTGATTAGATGAGGAAGCACTTGTTCATCCTCTGATACGGTTCTTCTCCCAGTATGGCATGATTGAAGAGGATAGTGCTATGGACAGATATTATTTTGGCACAGAAAATGGCACAAACCTCCATTGATATATACAAATGTACGTAGGGGTAAGCATCCATCCTTATTTAAGTTGTTGCAAGAAAGCATTTGTCAGCTCATTTTTTTTAAATTTAATGAAAAAAACAATCAAATCAAATTTTTTTTAACACTTTTTAATGCTAAGAAGTGTGAAGAACGAAGAATAGAAAAAAAGCAAAAGAACCAAGATCCAGGTGTAGAAAAGAAGCAACATATAAAACATAACAATATCTACTTCAAAAAAAACAAATGAACAAATGTGTAATAAAATCCTGGTTAACAATCATGGAAACATGACTTTTTCTGGCTTAAATGAACAATTTCTTTGCCTCTGAATACGCTCTAGTTTTTATTTGCACGATGCAACCAAAGGTCATTGACTCAACAGAGCGTTACTATAAGGATTCCACAGCTTGTTTAAATGCATTCCAACTATAATGGACAAGTGTAGAAAGAAAATGCTCTTACAGATAAAACCGATCATTTGTTGTCAAGCAACTTGGTAATCATTATAAAACTGAACACCTTCGCTTGTTATGATCATCCAACGGCTGAACAACTTTCTATCGTCTAACAAATAATCCAAAGGCTGAGAATGATGACAAAAGGGCAAGGAGGGAAGTTGTTTTCAAATAAGACGCCTTACGACGTAAAAATATCCATGGTAAAATGGGGTGAAAATCCATGGTTAAGAATCTTGTCATATTTTTATAAAATATTTTGATTGTGAAATAATTTATGATTTCTTGGCATGTGGTATTGATAAGCCATGGTAATAGCACATTTTATTGTAACAAAACATATTCACAAGTTCATAATATCAATGACAAAGTGGGGGTGAATATCCATAGTTAAGAATCTTGTCATATTGTTATAAACTAGCAATTACACCAGATGTTGCAAAGGAAATGTTGTAAGACATTAATATAGTAGAAAGGAAAAACATGTAAGAGAATAACTTCTTTGGCAATAATATCCATGAAAGATATTATATCTCAAAAGTAGCATTATGTGTTTTGCTTCTCATGAACAAAATTTCCTAGTAGAATTTCACAAAACTTCACATAATTCTTTGATTGTATATGAATTCCAATCATAAAATATATGTACAATAAAATATATTATTTCTTGATATTATAGATAAATAATATTCCAATAAACAAAAACATCAATGAATATTTCACAATAATTATTACTTCAATAACTTCAACATTTTCATTTTAATATCAATTTTTTTTATAGCAAACATATTTTTTGAAATTATAAATAAATAATATTTTAATAAACATATTTCTTATAATAATTTTATTTACTAATAATATAGTAGAAAGGAAAGGCATGTAAGAGAATAACTTCTTTGGCAATAATATCCATGAAAGATCTTATATCTCAAAAGTAGTATTATGTGTTTTGCTTCTCATTCTCATGAACAATTTTTCCTAGTAGAATTTCACAAAGCTTAACATAATTCTTTGATGGTATATGAATTCAAATCATAAAATATATTATATGTAAAATTACTTTTATGTTTTATATACACATAGTGCCTCCAACAATTCTTTGATTGTATATGAATTGGAATGCAAAATTCTTTTTATATTTTATAGGCAGTTTTTTTTTATAAATAAATTTCTAGATAGTGATTTTAATTATATATTAATTGTTTTCTAAACATTTTAGAATTTAAAATGATTTTAATTATATATTAATTTATTCTTCCCATATTTTTAATAACAAATGGCTAAATTTGAGAAGATTTAGAAAAATCAATTTTTAAATAATAGCATTGAGCATATACATAATAGTTATATTTTGAAAAAAAGTTAGTTTTGGATGTGTTTTTTCAAAAGTGGAATAAATAACTAATATTATATGAAATACAAAAATGTTAAAAATGAAATATTTCAGAATTTAATGTGATTTTAATTATATATTAATTTATTCTTCCCATATTTTTAATCACAAATGGCCAAGTCTGAGAAGATTTGGAAAAATCTATTTTTAAATGATAACATTTGGCATATACATAATAGTTATATTTTGAAAAAGAGTTAAATTTCCTATCTATTTTTTCAAAATTGGAATAAATAACTAATATTTTCTAAAATATAAAAGATGTTATAAATGAGATGGAACCTACAATCAATTCTAATCAATGATAGATAATTGTCATTTGAAATGCAAAAAAAACAAAAAAATCTAAAAAAAATAAAATAAACATCTAATTCATATTTGTAATTATTATTATTTTAAAATCAAATTTTCAATTTCTAACTCATTAAGTTTAATTATTATTTTTTAAATAAAATCAGTTTTTAAATCACTCCATATTACCTAATCATAAGCTTCCATTAAAAAAAACCCAAAAAAATATATTCCTACATTTAATTTGCAGTCCATAAAATAGTATTCCAATAACCTTCGCCATTCACGATTCAATGACATGCACATGATTTCTCTGGTTAGATCAATTAGGGATTAAGCAATATTTCTTAATATGTATAATCAGAGGAGGTTGACGAATCGACCTGAGGATAAACAATTTGCCTTTGGGCTTGTTTTTCTTCTTGAACTCATTTAGATTGTGTATTTGGAAAATATTGCAGAATTTGTTGAACATAAGATTTTTTTGAATTTATTGAATATGTTTTTTTGAATTTATTTGAGAGGTGTACAAATTTGATATACATAAATTTTCTATTTGAAAATTTACAAAATTAGATGGACAAAACTCAATGAAAAAATGGCACTCATTCTTATAAATTCAATTCCAAAATATTTTCAAATATGAATCCAATTTTTACAATGTTGAAATATTTATGTAATATTAGAGTCCCTACTTATAAGGTGTAGTACATTGGATTGCACTTTTCATAGATTTCCATACTGTTTTTAAAATATATAAAGAGCTAAAAAACTTTTATATAATTGTATGAAATATCACCAATTAGAGTAAGTTCAAAGAAAACAAATATATACTAAAACAATGAAAATAGGTTCAAACTGAACAAAAGAGAGTATTAATATAGTACATTCCTGAATTAAAATTCAATTGTATGTAGGGATCTAGCATTCCGTTGAGCCAAGCATTTTACAATTAAACTCTTGGAACCATTTAAAATTCAATTGTATGTAAGGATCCAGCACTCCGTTGAGCCAAGCATTTTACAATAAAACTCTTGGAACAATCAGCATTTCCTACCAGTTCTAAAATCTGCTGCCTTGGAACCATTTAAAATTCAATTGTATGTAGGGATCCAACACCCTGTTGAGCCAAGCATTTTACAATAAAACACTTGGAACCATCAACATTTCCTGCCAGTTCTAAAATCTGATGCCAGTTCTAAAAAATATGATGCCAGTTCTAAAATCTCTGCAGTGAGATACTCGAGAACAACTCCAACATATATGCGTGCAGTAGCTCCAACCCTTCCATTTGGAGATTCTGGAGACTTCAACACACGGTGGATCAGTCCCACTAGAAACTACAATTAAAAAAAACTTGTAATAAGAAAAACATTTTAGACCACATATTATAGGAGCTTTTTGTCACAATATTTGAATTGTTACAAAGTTTCAAAGAAGATTCTCTCTCAAGGAAAAGGGATGTTAGCATTACTTCTTTTAACACGAAAATTTATAGAAAACAAATGGATACAAACGCTAGTAAAAAAAACTAAAACGAAGTCCAAAGAGTTACATATTGCATAAATTGTGTGGGGTTTTTCTCACAAAAGTAAGGTTTAGTGGGGTAGTTAGTTAGTTATCTTAGAATAAATGAAGGAGGCATGGATATAATGGCATAAAACATTTCAAGCGTCTAACATTGATCCAATGGCCCAAACAAGGACACAATAGCAACTTAGGAAGTTGTTTTCAAATAGGAATGCCTTACTGCATAAATATTTTGATTGTGAAATAAGTTATGTTTTTTTGGCATGTGGTATTGATAAGCCATGGTATTGTAACAAAGCATATTTACGAGTTAATAATATCCGTGATAAAGTAGGGGTGAATATCCCTGGTTAAGAATATTTTCATATTGTTATAAAATATTTTGATTGTGAAATAAGTTATGTTTTTTGGGCATGTGATATTGATAAGTCATGGTATTGGCCTATTGTATTATAACAAAGTATAGTTTTTACAAGTTAATAATATCCACAATAAAGTGGGGGTGATTATGCATGGTTGAGAATCTTTTTATATTGTTATAAAATATTTTTCTTGTGAGATAAGTAATGGTTTCTGGGCATGTGGTATGATAAGTCATGGTATTGGCCCATGGTATTTTAACAAAACCTATTCACAAGTTAATAATTAAATCAAAATATAAAAAAATGAATTTTGTTGGAGATTTCTAGAAGTGAATTGTGTAATGTTTGTAATGTTATTGCTTTAACTTTTTATTATTAATTGAGCCAACATTTAATTGTTTGCACTCATGCCCAATGTCATTTTTATCTTCTTCTTTTTTCAATTAAGCCTATATTTAAAATTGTTTACATACTTACATTAAGCTTACACATCTACCCTATACTAGGTTGTAAAGCGCCTCTGAGAGGAAATATTGCAACTATTATATACCCTATACTGGGTTGTAGAGAGCCTTTGGGCAGAAATATTGCAACTATTATCTACCCTATATTGGGTTTTAAAGCGCCTATCGGGGGAATATTATATTGAAACTATTATCTACCCTATATTGGGTTATAGAGCGCCTATCGGGGAATATTGCAATTATTATCTACCCTATACTGGGTTGTAGGGCAACTTTGTGCGGAAATATTGCAACTATTATCTACCCTATACTAGGTTGTAGAGCGCCTTTGGGCGGAAATATTGCAATTATTGCGTCGAGAGGCGCATCTACAGCCCAATTTGACCCCGATGTCAGGTATGTCACGTCCTCATACAAAATGTCGGCTTAAGTTTTAAATTAAAATAAAAAAGAAAAATTAAGTGTCGGCTTAATATAAAAGCGCAAAAGTTATTCGATAGCGAGTGTCCTCGTCTGGAATTCGACTCCAATTGTTGATTTCGAGTCCAAGCTGAACTCATTCTTTGCAAACCGAGACAGTATTTGTGATTTTCCAACCGCGGAGTCTCCTATCACTAACACCTTAAACATGTAATCAATTCTCTGATCGTAATCTTGGTACGTACTCGCCATCCTACGCTTAAAAAACCCAACTCATCTCAAATATCAAAACCGCTAACTAAAGAAGCAAATAAAAACCTGAGTTCGTCGAGAACACAAAAGAATGTTTAATTTTCACAGAGGAGAAAAGATTAAACCTCTAAAACCTTCAAAAAAGGTCCAGTTTTAACAAAATAATATCAGAACCTCAAAAGTTTGTCAAAGGTCGAACTAAATTTCATGAAAACCTTGAAATTATGGGCCAAAGAATCTCATAATCCCCAATTTTTTTTTTTTTTTTTTTTAAAACAGAGAAGAGTGTTAAACCGATTCGTAAAGGAAAGACAAAAAAAAACCTCTGAAGTCTGTGGTGAAAATTGCAGAGAAAACAAATCTGTTCGTACAATAAACTGTAGGAATAAGTGATCGTAAATTCAGATGTCTCTTCATTATTATTTACAAGAGGAGGAAGAATTGGAGCACAACACACAACCAACGAATATTTAGAGTACCTCCTCAACTCCTCTTTGCAGGGCGAATCAACCACAAAACCCTCTACTCCATTTTTATTTTTTATTCTAAATGATGCTTGAGAAGCCACGGTCGATTTGTGATTCAAAGGAGAGACCAAGAATATTTGGATGACGTAAATAAATTCAAGTTAAATAAAAATTTGTATTCATTTTTTAATAATTATTTTTATAATTATAATTAAATAAAAATATTAATCCGAAAATTATAGTAAATTAATCCAAACTTACAAAATTAAATCGTAAAAAATTAAGGCTGAATTGATAAAAAAAATTGACCTACTATCACTTATTAACTAGCTCGAAATATGTTTTGAGCAGGTGTTGTATTATGTCGTTGAGTGTCTTCTCATATACCAAGAATTTGAGGAGCGTAATACAATGGTATTTACTCCATAATCTGCTTTCCAATGCATTTGTATTTACTCACTATAGTTATCTAATTATATAACAAGCCTATGGGCCAAATACCATAGTAAATAAAAGAGGTATGGTAAATAAATAAAAATATAAATGAACTAGAGGTATGGTAAGTAAATAAAACCTCTTTCATATTTACTCCATAATCTGCTTTATATTTACGAATATTTATGTTCACTAGTTTACATAACTAAGAAGAAATAGAGAGAGAGAGAGAGAGAGAGAGAGAGTGATAAGGGAGAGATGGAGAGAGAGTGTGTATGTTTAGGGGTGAGATAAAGAGACAAAGTAAGATGTATGGAAAGAAGGGGGGAGAGAAGAAGAGAGAAGGAGAGAGGGAGGGATATAGTAATGTAGTTGGAGAGAGAGAGAGGGGTGGAAAGAGAGAGAGAAAGAAAGGGAGATGGGGGAAGAGAGAGGATTGGAGGGAAAAGAGAGAGGGAGGTAGGAGAGAAACAAAGAGAGAGGAAGGATTGGAGAGAGGAGGAGACTGGTGGGGGGAGAGAGAGTATTGGAGAGAGAGAGAGAGAGAGAGAGAGAGAGAGAGAGAGAGATCAGGGAAGAGAGAGGGAGTTAGGAGAGAGAGAGAGAGAGAGAGAGAGAGAGAGGGATCGATAGAGAGATGGAGTTGGAGGGGGAGAGATGTAGGAAATAAGAAATATAGAGAGTGAGAAGTGGATAGAGTGAAGGAGTGACAAGGGAGAGACAAAGAGAGAGCATGTATGTTTGGGGCTGAGATAAAAAGACAAATAAGGAGAGATGGCGATAAGTGGGGGAGAAGAAGATATAAGGAGAGAGGGGAGGATATAGTAACATAGTTTGTGGTTGAAGAGAGAGAGAGAGAGAGGGAGAGAGAGATGGGAGAGAAAGGGAAAGAGAGGAAGGAAGAGAGAGGATGTGAGAGAGTGGAGAGAGGGAGGGAAAGAGAGATGGACTTGGAGGGGGAGGGAGAGGGAGGTAAGAAGAAAGAAATAGAGAGAGAAAGGTGGAGAGAGAGAGAGAGAGAGAGAGAGTGAGTGAAAGGAAGATGGAGAGATATTAGTGGGGGAGAGGGTGAGAAGGGGAAGATAGAGATATAGATGGAAGGTGAAGAGAGGGAAGAAGAGAGAGATGGGGAGAGGAGGGATTGACAAAGAGATTGATATATATGGAGTGCGAGAGTGTGTGTGTTTAGGGGGGTGAGATAGAGAGACAGAAAATAAGAGATGGAGGGGGAATATAGATATGGATGGAGGGTGGAGAGAGGGAAGAATATTTCTCACACTAGATGGATTGATATAACTGGAGATGGTGATTTATAATCCTATTTGATTATTTTCACTATCGATTTTAGTGTAGATATTTATTTCTAATGATATTTGATTACTTGCACTAGATGCATTGATTTCAGTGTAGGCGGTGATTTCTAATACAATTTGATTGCTTGCACTTAATTTTTTTATTTCAATTTAGATGTCGATTTATAATTATATTTGATTACTTACACTAGATGAATTGATTTCAATGTAGATGATTTCTAATCCTGTTTGATTGTTTCCACTAAATGCATTGATTTCAGTGGAGATGGTGATTTCTAATCCTGTTTGATTTCTTTGAATAAATGCATTGATTTCAGTGTAGATGTTGGTTTTTAGATAGAGAGAGAGAGAGAGTGATAAGGAATATGGAGAGTGAGGAAGAGAGGACAAAAGGAAGAAAGAGAGATATTAACAGGGGAGAGGGAGAGAAGGGGGAGATAGAGATATAGATGGAAGGTGAAGAGAGGGAAGAAGAGAGAGATGGGGAGAGGGGGTGATTGAAAAAGAGATTGATATATATGGAGTGTGAGAGCATGTGTGTTTAGGGGGGTGAGATAGAGAGACAAAAAAGAATATATGGAGAGGGTTATATATATGGATGGAGGGTGGAGAGAGGGGGAACATTTGATATAGCTAGGTACATCTACAAAATATCAAATGTAGTTAGATATTTGATATTTTGTAGCTATATATATATATATATATATATGTTTAATTGATGTGTTTGGTTTTTTTGTACAGGAATATAATATCGTGGGTACTAGTAATGGGGAAACTAATAATAACAATATTGAAGAAATGAGAAGTGTAAAGAGAGAAAGAGTTAAAAGACAAGGATCAAATATTATGAAACAAGTAATTGAAATCAAAAGAGAGCAGAAGAGGGTAGAAAAAAATGAGCAGCGAAGATTGCGAAGACAAAAAATGATTGAAGATCAAATGGAAGAACAACGAAAGAAGGAACGTGAAAGAAAAAGGAGGCAACGAGAAAGGCAAAATGAGGATGTAAGGAAGCAGAACGAATAAATAACTCTCAAAGAAAAAGAATGAAATTTGAAGAAATGGATGAGGATGAAAAAGTAGGACATAGAAGAAAACAAAGACAACAATATGTAAGACCACATAGAAAAAGACAAATTGAAGGTCGTAGTAATCTAGGGCCAACAATTGAGGCTCATTCTCCTATAGGTATGAATCTACAAAATCATCAACCAATGGAGCAATGTGACGATGAATGTGAAATGATTTCCAATGTACCAGTTGAAGATGAAGTTATTGCACATAACAGATTTCGTGAAAGAATTGATAAATTAGGTCATCCTCAAATGTGTCATGTGTGTGAGGAGTCGTATCCTGGCATTCAATTGGTGACTACAAAGACAGGTCCAATGTGTACAAGATGTAAAAAAGAGGGTAATAAACATATATTTTCATCACAAAATCATATGAATCCGGGGTTGCAGCCTTTGATCCTTGGAAGTCTTACGCAAGTTGAGGAAATGTTGATAGCAAGAGTGAGTCTAATTTTGTAGGTAATGCATTCAATAGGTGGCCAATGCAAATATAGAGGACACACAATCAGTTTTCCTCAAGATGTTAAAGATGTTGCCAATAAATTGCCTCGACATATTAAAGACTTGGATTTAATGATGGTGGTGCGAAAAAAAGGTCAGCAAGGATCACGCTATGATTTCACTGTTAGAAGGAAAAAAGTACTAGATGCATTACTTTATAAGATTCAAAATGATCCATATTATAAAGGTGTAGAAATTGATATGCATGCTGTGGACGAGTTACCGGAAAAAACAACAAATGTGTCACATATGATTAATTTTGTTATACTACCAGATATGGACAATGACATAGACATTACGTTGTTAGAAGGTGCTCCAGGTCGTGAAGATGCTTTAGACGATTATGAGCCCTAATATTCAAAATTTCAAAGTATGATGTACATCTCAAAAATATACAAAAATTTTAATAATCTGAAAAATGTGACGTTGATGCCTCCAACTAGAACCAGCCTAGATCCATCTTACTCTGGATATATCATGCACCGAGAGGGATCAAATCTGTCGAGGTGCAAACCTTTCCTCAAGTTTTTCACTCAAAAAATACGTTTGCACCTCGAGAGATTTGATCCCTCTCGATGCATGATAGATCCAGAGTAAGATGGATCTAGGCTGGTTTACAAACATTATTAATTTTTAAAAAGAGTTCACCAAAAATTGGACTTATGAAAGAGTATTATGGATTCATTACTTGTTATTTGAAATTACTTACTAGCATAGATTCATCTTAAGCATTGAGGTAACATGAGGGGAGAGGGATCAAATTTCTTTAGATGCAAACTTATTTTAGAATGCAAAAAACAATGTGTATTTTTTTATTGTTTAAATTGTATTTTTGAATGTTATATAGATTGCATAACATGTGTATTGAGTCAATTTATTAGCACACATTAAATTAGTATTTTTGTTATTAATATATTTTTAAATATATGTCAATATTAGTTAATATTAAAATACTTTACTCATAACTCACAACTCATGTTGGATATTTTATTTTATATAACATTAAAATATATTTTTTAACATTTATTTTCTATATATAGATATATATAAATTTAATATAACGTGTTAAAATATTTTTGAAAAGTATAAGGTTTAAATATCTTACTCACATATTTTTTTGTACATGAAATGATATCAGGTCATATGGATAGCTAATTAAATATGGAGAGCATATTTTTTTTCTTTTTTATTATAATTCACATTGATTTTCTATTTAGAGAATATTTTAATTTTATGTTTATTTTAAGAGGGACGGTCATACTAACACATGGTCTTCACATTGGGTTGTAGAATGAGCCTCTCGGCTTAATAACCAGTCTAGATCCATCTAACTATGGATCTATCATGCACCCAGAGGGATCAAATCTCTCAAAATGCAAATCTTTCCTCAAATTATTAATCCAGAGCTATTAAATCTAATAAAATTAATATTATAATATATTAATATTAGATTTAATAATAATATTAATATTGGATTTAAATATATTTTTTAGATAAGGTGATGTGTAAGTATGTCAGTCCCTCTTAAAATAAAAATAAAATATTCTCTGAATTGAAAAGCAATATTAGCTATAATATAAAAGAAAAAAATATGCTATGCATATTTAATTAGTTGTCCATATGACCTAATGTCATTTCATGTAAAAAAAAAAATGTGAGTAAGGTTTTTAAACCTTATACTTTTCAAAAATATTTTAACACTTGATATTAACTTCATACATACATATATAGAAAATAAATGTAAAAAAATTATTTTAATGTTATATAGAATAAAATATCTAATGTGAGTTATGAGTAAAATATTTTAACATGAATTAACGTTGACATATATCTAAAAATATATTAACAATAAAAAAAACCAATTTAATATGTGTTGATAAATTGGCTCAATACACATGTTATGTAATCTATATAACATTCAATAATACAATTTAAACAATAAAAAATTACACATCGTTTTTTGCACTCTAAAATAAGTTTGCACCTAAAGAAATTTGATCCCTCTTGGCTCATGTTAGATCGTGGTTAAGATGGATCTATGAAGAGGTTTGCATCTAAAGATATTTGATCCATATATTCAAAGTTAAGATGGATCTAAGTTGGTTTAAATTCCCCCTTTTAAATAAGCTATATTCCACAATAATAACACGGGTCATTTTTTATTTTTATTTTTATTTTATTTTGGCTGAGTTAAAATGTTTACATTACATTACACCAATATAGATTCATCTTAATTACACATATACCAAGGTTTTAGAGGAGCAAACCTATTTTTAGAATGCAAAACTTGAAAAAAAATTCACATGTCAATAAATATAATCCCTTTTGTATTAAAAATTATACATTATTATTATTATTATCCAATTTTAAGGTCAATTTGACTCCTAATTCTAGGAAGGCACATGTCACTTCTTAGGAGAAAACACATGCTCTTAACCATTAGGTCCACTCAATTTGTATTACTATAATAACCAACTTAATGCATAACAAACAAGAATCAACATCTTAAAAAATATTTAGAGCACTAGTGAAGAGTTCACAACTCAAACTTGTGATTTCAACAATTCTCTATCAAATCTTAAACAAATTCCACTAGAAAATATGTCCAAAAAACTTTAAAACATATAACAAATAAACTCTGACATAACAAACAACCTAGATAACTCAACTATTTGTTCGAATCCTACTAATTTAAAAAATAAGTATTTATTATTTTACATATGAATAATTTGACATATAAATATTTATTAGTTTGTCTTTATACACATTCGTGGAGTATATTAATTTGTTGTGCTTAAGTCTATTTAAATTTGAGTGCATGTGTATATTAATTTTTTATGTTTTTTTTCATAAGGAAAAAAAAAAAAAACACTAGCACTTTCTATTAAAATAGGCAGTTCCAGTACATAAGCAGTGGATTTCCAAAATGTCATAACAATATGTCAAAACAAGATCATATATATAGGTCCAAATTGTCACCTAATCATTTAGAGAGGTTGAAACATATTTATAATACCAAAAACTCCATCCAGATCACCTAGATTTACTAGAAATAATCGTCAAAACTAGTATCACCAATATATTAAAAGTGTCATACTTATGATATACAAAAAACACCAAACTACTCTAGAAATTAGTTTTATGGCACATCGAAATTTCCCTCTACCATCACCTTTCCATCCACAAAAAATATTTATTGTATTGAACTTAAGGCAATAACCAAATCTTGCTTTGAGAGACCATCCACCACTGTGTTGCGTTGCCTAAAGAGATGAGAAAGGGTGATATTCTCAAAGGAGTACACAAGGAGCTTATGTGTTCAAACCATCCTGCCAGGAAAGGCGCTGAGAAAGTGGACTGCCCAGCCACCGCATCAAAGGTAGATCTAGAGTCCCCATACACATAGATATTTCGCAACTAAAGTTATTTAGTTGAGACCAACAAACCCCAAAGTGCTAGTAATGTTGAAAATGGAGCAAGAAAATCTCAGTTTGAATTTTCCTCGGTCAAACTAGAGAAAAATTGAATTTACACATCAGCAAAAATATTGGAGGTAGTTAACTGAGGTGACACGACACTTGTCACTCAGTTAACTCAGTTAATTTGAGTTGGAGGGCTTGATTTTAGTTAAGCATAAGTGATTGCTAATTTGTAGCAATCTAATTCATTTATATTAAGTTGTATTCACTTAAACTAGTTCCAATTGTTGCAGGAACTAGTGGAAGGTCAGTTGTATAGTGTGACTTCAGTCTAACTCAATGATAATCCAATTAACTGATCAATTAGCAAAAAATAGCTAATGCATGTACAAAATTTAAGTTACCCAGTTGAGGTGGATATTCCAAGGCAGTGTAACATCAACTGTAGACTATTATGGAGTGTATAAGTGTTGTATTGATCTAGATTTATGCAAGAACACAATGAAATACAGAAATACACATAAACATAGAGATGCAGCAGAAATAAAAATTCATTTCATTAATATAAATGCTGAAAAATGGTTACAGACAGAACGGAAAATAAACTAGCTAGGGCACTGGTAGCTTATCTCTGAGAAGAAATGTGGTAGATACATGCCTATGAAGTGTGTTATAATGAGGCTCAAGGGCCTTTTTATTATTGAACAATAAGAAAAAACCCTAAACAACCAAAACCCTAACCCAAGGAGATGTAACACCAAGAGTTTATGGGCCCAGTTGGGGTTAGTTGGGAAACCAACTTTCCAGGGTCGTAACTTGGTCATATTACCTTTTTTTGACATGTATGATACCTCGTTGGAAAGGTATCTCTGAGGACTACATATTCTTATGAGATTTTTATGAAATCACATGAGATTTCATGCCCAAAAAACGTCGTTTGGGGCCTGAAAAGAGGATATTTTAGCTTTCAGATCCCACCAGAAGAGGAAATTTTAGCTCCAAAGGAGGAGCCTTAGTTAGTTTTGGAGTAGCCACAAATTGAGGAGCAGAGAATGGAGACAACCACTCAAGCAAAACCATCCAGAGAAGGAAAAAAAAAAAAGAACAAGGGAAGATGAAAGACTTATGCAGGATGCGAGGGAGAATGTGTGTGCTCCTTCAAATCAACGCAGGCAGAGAACGTCACATGATCAATACACTAGCTACATGGCTCTAATGAATGAGCTTGTAGAGATTGAGCCATCCTCTTTCGAGGAAGAAGTAGAGAAAATTATATGGGTCTATGAAATGGTGGAGGAATATAAATCCGTTGTAAAAACAGTGTTTTAGAAGTGGTTCCAAGACCAATAGATATATTAGTTGTAGGTTCAAGATGGATCTTCAAGGTTAAGCATGAAACAGACATAAGCATAGAGAAGTATAAGGCCAGATTTGTGTGAAAGGGGTACTCTCAAGTTGAGGGAATTGACTATGAGGAGACATTTGCTCCTGTAGCAATGTACTAATCCATTAGATCAATTCTTGCACTAGCTGCACGGATAGGGTGGAAGATCCACTAGATGGATGTAAAAACAACATTCCTCAATGGGTTTATTAAGGAGGAGGTGTACATCGAGAAACCATAGGGATTTGAGACACTTGGTTGAGAGTATCTTGTGTGCAAACTCAAGTGAGCATTGTAAGTCTCAAACAAGCACCTCGTGCTTAGTACACCAGGATCGACAATTATCTCACCAGCTTGGGCTTCACCAAAATTGAAGTGGATGCAAACCTCTATCACATCTTAGTAGAAGTTAAATTACTAATTATTGACTTATATGTTGATGAATTAATTTTAACTAGTGATGAGAAGTTGATCATATCTTGCAAGGAGGACCTTGCAAGAGAATTTGCAATGAAGGACATGGGTCTCATGCACTACTTCCTTGGGTTGGAAGTATGGAAAAGAAATGGGGAACTGTTTGTCTCTCAAGGAAAGTATGAAAATGAGATACTGTAGAGATTCAACATGGATATTTGTAAACCCATGGAGACTCTTCTAGCAACCAACTGGTGGAAGGAGGGTGCCACTTCAGGTGAAGAAGTGGATGCTACCATTTATCGACAGCTGATGGGTTCACTAATGTGTCTTGGGAACACACAATTGGACATGTGTTATGTAGTCAACCAACTGAGTCAAGTTATGGTTAGGCTAGCCAAATTATTTTTGAAGGTAGCTAAGCATGTTTTATGGTACCTCATAAACACTACCAAGTTTGGACTATGGTACATATAGACAGAGGGAGTGAATTTGTGTGGCTTCACATATGAAGATTGGGAGGGGGGTCCATCAGATTGAAAGAGCACATCAGGTGAAATTTTCAATGTTGGGTCTGTAGTTGTTTCTTGGTATAGCAGGAAGCAAAGATTTGTGGTGCTCAGCTCAACAAAAGAAAAATACATGGTTGCAAGTCAAGCAACATGTAAGGCGATCTGGATGAGAAAGATACTTGTGGGATTGTTTGGTCAGATGATGGATCCATCTGTGATCTATTGTGATAATCAAAGTTGCATCAAGCTCTATTAAAATAATGTATTTCACTATCGATCCAAGCATATAGATACCTTGTATCACCATTTATGGGACTGTGTGCAAAGGCGAATAATGTTTCTAGAATACATTCCAACAGAGGAACAAGATGATGACATTTTGTCAAAGGCCTTGTCAAGAGGGAAGTTTGGGTTCCATAGGGGTAGGATAAGGGTGGTTGATAATCCCTTTATTGTTGAGAGGGAGTGTTGAAAAATTTACAATAAGAAAATATCAGTTTGACTTTGCCTTGGTCAAACTAGAGAAAAATTGAATTTCCAAATCAGAAAAAATCTCGGAGGTAGTTAACTGATGTGACATGGCGCTTGTCACTTAATTAACTCAGTTAATTCAAGTTGCAAGGATTGATTTCAGTTGATCATGAGTGATTTCTAATTTGTAGCAATATAATTCAATTATATTAAGTTGTGTTCAGTTAAACTAGTTCCAACTATTGGAGGAACTAGTGGAAGGTCAGTTGTATAGTGTGACTTTAGTATAACTCAGTGATCATCTATTTAACTGAGAAATCAGCCCAAAATAGCTAATGCATGTATAGAACTCGAGTTACCCAGTTGAGGTGGAGATTCCAAGGCAGTGTAACATCAATTGTAGATTATTCTGGAGTGTACAGATGTTGCATGCAACCTAATGATCAACTTGAGGAATTTCACAATCCATTTTGGAGAAATTCCTAAATAATAGGGACCTAATTTCTTAAGGAATTGCACAAGGAAATAGGGGCTCAAGAAGAGGCAGAAATTGACTAATAATGGGTCTGATCTTCTCAGTGAGTATAAATATAGGTTATTCACTTGCAGGGTGTGCTCAGTTGAGCAAAGAAATTGTAATACATCTCTATTCATCATATTAATGCAAGCAAACATTGAGGTTTTTAGCAGATTACTTTCCTTGGGAAAAACATTGTGTGCATGTGTGTTATTTCTCATTTCATGTTTGTGATTGACATTCTAAATTATGAATTATTTTTTGCAAAGTAGTAGCGTAGGTTTGTGTCTTGTGATTTTGATTAAAACTTCATGAGTAGTTGCAAATATATATCATAATTTCTGCATGGTATTAGAGCAAGATTCACATTAGAGAAAGAATTTCGAAGTTGTTTCTCAGGAGGTTCGAATTTTCAGTTCAATTCAGCAGGATCTCTTAAAATTTAGCAAGATGAGCTTCAAAGGGTTGAGGCTAGAGTATGCCTTGGAAGGCAGCTCTAATTTCATCGCATGGAAGCGGTATTGGATGACAGTGGATTGCTAGAACACATCAATACAGATGTTTCAAGACCAGCGAAATATGATTCCCATAACCTAGCCCAATGGAAGAAAGATGTAGCCAAGGCGAGGAGAATAATATTGGAGGGAGTACGAAACCACATTTTAACAAATCTCCACGGGAATTAAAATCCTTATGTAATGTGGCAGACACTGATAGATATGTTCCAGAATAATAGTGACCATAGGAAACAGGTGGTCAAGGATAAACTTCAAAATATCAAGATGCAAAATATTGACACTATTCAATAGTATCTAAGCAGGTTCACACAAGTTTGTGATGATAATGCAAGAGTTGTTGTTATTGTTTTAGATGATGATTTGGTAAGCCTAGCCTTTCTAGGCCTTCCCAAGAGTTGGCATAACTACCAAGATTCGGTGAATGAGAGGGAGAAACTACTGAATTGGGAATGCTTATGGTATGATTTGGTACAGGAGGAATTAAGGCGGAATATCAGAGATGGGACTTTGTCCAAGGGAAAGGATGATGACAAATTTTCATTGGTTGGAAAGGGAATAAATCTCAAACCAAACTAGATTCTAGCCAAGGGGGAAACAAGAAATATTTGTCCAAAATTAAATGTTTTCATTGTCATTATTTTGGGAATCGTGCCACGAAAATTTCCCGCAAAAAGGAAAGCAATAAGACCTCAGGAGTAAGCAGGTGAAGCCTTGGCTTCATCGTTCGATATTGAATTCACCCTTATCGCATGCATGGCGAGCACATTGATGGAGAGCTTGTGGTACTTGGACTTTGGTGCCTCGTTCCACATGACAGGGTGTAGAGATTTTTTTAGTGACTTGGAGGATAAATATCTCCATATGCACATCAAGATGGGAAAAAACAGAAGGTACAATGTGATCGGGATTGGTACACTCACCTTTCAGAGGGATTTGGGCTCCCCTCTTAGACTCAAATATGTCATGCTCGTTCCGAGCCTAAAGAAAATTGCATCTTTGTTGTAGTTTTGGAAGATTGTGGTTATGATGTGATATTTAGAAAAGAATAAGCATTCCTGAGACACATACTCACTAGATAGGTGAAGCATATAGAGGTTTGTGTGAACAACATGTATAAGCTATATGTGGAATATTGTGTTGCATTAATATCTAAGATGGAGAAAGTGTAGGGATGTGATGTCAGTGAACTTGGCACATAAGGCTTGGCCATTTGCACCATGGTTCCTTGAAGATTATGTAGCAAATAATCATTGGCCTCCCCAAAGGAGAACTTTAGCAACAAGATGTATGTAAAGGATGTACCTTAGGGAAGTACACTAAATACACATTCCATGATCGAGACAGTAAATCACATGCAGTCTTGGAAAGGATCCACTGTGATCTTTGTATACCTTTCTCAACAGCCTCCACTTCCAAACATAAGTAATTTGCTATATTTTTTATGATTTCTCAAGGAAGTGTTGGATATTCTTCATGCGGAAGAAAGATGAGATGTTCTCCAAGTTCATAGAATTCAAGGCACTGGTTGAGAAAGAATCTGACAAGAAGGTGAAGTATCTTAGTAGAGACAATGGATGTGAGTGTCAAATGAATTTAAAAAAAATTGTGTGAAAGAAGGAATTTGACAAGAATTTATAACACCCCAAAACCCATAGCAGAATGGGGTGGCTGAGAGAAATAATCATAGCATTGCAGGAGCAGCAAGGGAAATGTTGCTGAAACAAGGCCTACCTCTGCATTTGTGGGTTGAGGCATGTAACACAACAATCTATTTGTAGAGCCAGATTCGTCATCGGATTCTGGGCATGATTACGGAGGAGGCTTTCTCTGGGAGAAAGCCAGATGTTTCACACTTCAATATTTTTGGAGCCTTTGTTTACTTCCATGTCTCTAAACAATCAAGGAAGAATCTCAAACTGACAATAGAGTTTGGGTATTCATGGGTTACATAGAAACTACTCACAGCTACCATGTGACCTATCATCCATCATAATGATTGTTGTGAAAATGGATGTAAATTTGATGAGGAGAAAGCGATGCAATGCTCTCTTGAGAGGGAGCTTCTGCTCCCACCAGAAGAGGAGATTTTAGCTCCAAAGGAGGAACTTCAAGAAGTTGTGAATCAACCACAAATTTAGGAGAAAAGAGTGGAGACAACCACTCAAGCAGAACTATCTAGAGAAGAAAAAAAAAGAACCAGGGAATATGAAAGACTTATGCATGATGCGAGGGAGAATGTGTGTGTTCCTTCAAATCAACGATGGTAGATAATGTCACATGATCAGTACACTACCTACATGGCTCTAATGAATGATATTGTAGAGACTGAGCCATCCTCTTTCAAGGAAGCATTAGAGAAACCTATATGGGTTTATGCAATGGTGGAGGAATATGAATCCATAGTAAAGAACGGTGTTTGGGAAGTGGTCACAAGACCAACAGATAAATTATTTATGGGTTCAATATGGATCTTCAAGGTTAATCATGCAACAGATAGAAGCATAGAGAAGTATAAGGCCAGATTTGTATCCAAGGGGTACTCTCAAGTTGAGGGAATTGACTATGAGGAGACCTTTGCTCCTGTAGCAAGATACTCATACATTAGATCAATTCTTGCACTGGTTGTGCAGATAGGGTGGAAGATCCACCAGATGGATGTAAAAAAAACATTCCTCAATGGGGTTATTGAGGAGGAGGTGTACATCGAGCAACCATAAGGATTTGAGACAGTTTATCGGGAGTATCATGTGTGCAAACTCAAGCGAGCGTTGTAGGTATCAAACAAGCACCCCGTGCTTGGTACACCGGGATCGACAATTATCTCACCATTTTGGGCTTCACCAAAAGTGAAGTGGATGCAAACCTCTATCACATCTTAGTAGAAGGTAAATTGTTGATTATTGTTTTATATGTTTATGATTTAATTATAACTAGTGATGAGCAGATGATCATATCTTACAAGGAGGACCTTGCAAGAGAATTTGCAATGAAGGACATGGGTCGCATGCACTACTTCCTTAGGTTGGAAGTATGGAAAGGCGATGGGGAATTTTTTGTCTCTCAAGTAAAGTATGCAAATGAGATACTATAGATATTCAACATGGATAGTTGTAAAACCATGGAGACTCCTCGAGTGACCAACCGGAGGAAGGAGGATGCCACTTCAGGTGAAGAAGTGGATGCTGCCATTTATCGACAACTAGTGAGTCCATTGATGTATCTTGTGAACACACAATCAGATATGTGCTATGAAATCAACCAACTGAGTCAAGTTATGGCTAGGCTAGCCAAATAATACTGGAAGGTAGCTAAGTATGTTTTATGGTACCTCATAGGAACTACCTAGTTTGGACTATGGTACATATAGACAGAGGGAGTGAAGTTGTGTGGCTTCATAGATGAAGATTAGGCGGGGAGTCCATCAGACTAAAATAGTACATCATGTGGAATTTTCAATGTTGGGTCTGTAATTGTTTATTGGTAGAGTAGGAAGCAAAGATCTGTGGCGCTTAGCTCAAAAAAAGCAAAATACATGGTTGCAAGTCAATAAACATGTAAGGTGATTTGTATGAGAAAGATGATGATGGATCCAATTGTTATCTATTGTGATAATCAGAGTTGCATCAAGCTCTATTAAAATCATGTATTTCATGATCGATACAAGCATATAGATATTTGGTATCACCATTTATGGGACTGTGTGCAGAGGCAGATAATGTTGCTAGAATACATTCCAACAGAGGAACAAGATGTTGACATTTTGTCAAAGGCCTTGTCAAGAGGGAAGTTTGGGTTCCATAGGGGTAGGATAAGGGTGGTTGATAATCCCTTTATTACTGAGAGGGAGTGTTGAAAATGCAGTAATAAAATCTCAGTTGGACTTTGCCTTGGTCAAACTAGAGAAAAATTGAATTTCCACATCAGCAAAAACCTTGGAGGTAGTTAATTGATGTGAAATGGAACTTGTCACTCAATTAACCTAGTTAATTCGAGTTGTAGGGATTGAGTTCAGTTAAACATGATTGATTTCTAATTTGTAGCAATCTAATTCAATTATATTAAGTTGTGTTCAGTTAAATTAGTTCCAACTGTTGGAGGCACTAGTGGAAGGTCAATTGTATAGCGTGACTTCAGTATAACTTAGTGATCATCCAGTTAATTGATCAATCAACACAAAATAGCTAATGCATGTAGAGAATTTGAGTTACCCAGTTGAGTTGGATATTCCAAGGCAGTGTAACATCAATTGTGGATTATTTTGGAGTTTACAGGTGTCGAATGCAACCTGATGATCAAATTGAGGAATTGCACAATCCATTTTGGAGAAATTCCAAAATAATAGGGGCCTAATTTCTTAAGGTATTGCGCAAGGAAATAGGGGCTCAAGCAGAGGCATAAATTGACTAATTTTGGGTTAGAGCTTCTCAGTGAGCAGAGAGATAGGTTATTCACTTGTAGTGTGTGCTTAGTTGAGCAGAGAAATTGTAATACACCTCTATTCATCAGATTAATGCAAGAAGGCATTGGGGTTTTTAGCAATTTGCTTTCCCCGAGAGAAATATTATGTGCATGTGTGTTATTTTTCATTAAATTTTTGTGATTGACATTCTAAATTATGAATTAATTTTCACCAAGCAGTAGAGTAGGTTTGTGTCTTGTGATTTTGGTTAAAACTTCATGAGAAATTGAAAATATACATCATAAATTGTACAAGTAAATAGGCCTTAGAATTCACACCAAAACCCCTAAACCATAAGAAAATAATGTGTATGAGAGAATTAATCCTCAACGATGCCCTATAACCATACCTTCCATTACGAGTCGTGTCATCGAAGAAAATTGCTGGAAAGACCACCTACAAAGGAGGACACAATGATCTGGAAAATGTATAAGCCCATGAGGAATTCCTCCTCGGGATGATAACCAAGCCAAGGATTTTGAGAAAATACTAGAGATAGTGGGAGGTTTTTTTTCAAAGATGGAAATATTTCTTGCTCTCTAGATATCCCATGTCGTGTATAAAGGTAGAACTTTATATCTCCCTCTCCTGTTGAACCACCACCTGAACCAAGACTTCAGAGAGTTGAAGGAACCTTCCTTAGATATCTGAACATGTTTCATAATTCTTGCCCAAACCTCAACATGCATGGGACAATGAATAAAAATATTTGCAACGCTTTACTATTCCCTATGACAGAAAGCACAAAACCCTGGGTCTGAGTATCCCCGTTTGTTGATATTATCCCAAGTGAGAATTTTGTTTTTCCAGTCTAGCCAACAGAAGACGATCACCTTTAAAGGAACATGCCACCTCCAAAATTTCTTGTAGCAACAAGTGTTAGTAATTGGGTTAAAAATATTCGAAATATGTTGGTAAATCTTTGAAACCACCACCGACCAATGCTTCAATACACCATTCCACACCAGATAATCACTTGAATCCTTCTTCACGAAGCAGCAAACTTGAAATCCTATGTGAGGCAATTCCAAGTGGACGCAAGGTCGCCCGATAAAAAAATCTCCTCCACTCTCTTCCACACAGGATAGGGAAAATACAATTGCCATCGAACAATAGATTGATCCAGGAAAAAAATGTCTCTTGAATGTAAAGCAACAATAAGATCATTATTGTAAATGAGAAATGGAGATTCACCTAGAAAGGAATCCAAACCAGCCAGAATTTAATTCCCTCTGCCAAAATACCAAAGAATCTTACCAAGAAACCGTTTTCTTACCTTTGTAAAACTCATCCTAATGTAGAAGCCTTTTTTGACCCCAATCGTACCCCTTCTATACCAATCTTAGAAGGCTCTACCTTTTAAGTACTTCTCTACAATAATTTATTTCCAAATACCCCGACTAAATATAGCCTGCCATAGTGATTTAGTCAATAGTACGCATCCAACCCTCTTCAAATTTAGGATACCCCATCCTCCAGCCTTTATCCCCGTGGATATGACTTTAAAATTAACTAAGTGGATTTTCTTGTGTCCCTTATTCCCATACCAAAGAAAGTGTGCCATGATAGCTTTGATTATATTAATAAGAAATGAGGGAAGCCAAAAGAGGTGCATCTAGTAAAAATACAACTATTGTAAAATCGATTGGATCAAGGTAATACCGACCACCCAGATATAGCCAATGGTGTGTCCAGAGAGAAATGAAATTTTGAAACTTCTCTATTATCCATTCCAAATTCGAGATCTTGCAACTATTAGGTTTCAATCTAAAACCCAGATAAGGCAAACCTCCCTCAATAAGTGAGACCTAAACATTAAACAAATTGGAAATACGAAGGATAAATTCTTGATCAACTAAGGAATGTAATATTAAATATTTGTTACCATTCAAGATCAAACCCGAGGCTGCTCTGAATCTAAACAGAATGTGATAAATATCCAGCCACTGCTCCCGAGATACCTTACCAAAATTTAATGCATCATCAACAAAAAGAGATGTGTAATAGAGATAAAGAGAGATACATGAAACCCCTGTCTTATACATTGTTAGTGTGCCTCCTTGAGCTTCATACTAAGTCCACCCATAACTAATATGATTAGTAAAGGAGACAATAAGCATGCCTGACGAAGACCCCTTCCAATCGGAAAAACGTTCGATGAATATCCATTTATTAACACCGCAAAATTTTCTAAAGACACATTGTTGTTGTGGATTAGTCTCACGAGTGCACGAAATCGCACAAGCTTAGAGAGTGTGGTCTAATCTCTAAACTATTGATAACAGGCAGAAACTGGGGGAGCTCAAAAGCATAAAACTTAATGGAAATAGTATGCTGAAGTATGCTCTAGTTAAACTAAAACTAAAAACACAAATATACAGAAGCTATATAGAGAGTTCCAAATGATAATAATGCAAACGATAGCTCGATGTCCTCTTCTTATTAAACGTTCGAAATGGAGAAGAAATTTTACCCACTTGCCAAAGGGAACCTAGGCAATGGCTCTAGGTCCCGATGCAAGGATGTTGCCTTCCAAGCTCTGCATCTGATGTAGTCTCACTCTCTCTCTCTGCTGTGGTGGACTAAGATGTCGGGTGGCCAACTATCGAGTCCTCTTTAGCTCCAGCTCCGGGTCACACAAAATGTTGGTGTTTCTTGGGAAACTTTGGGCAACATAACATTGTGATCACCATTTATTCATCTCTTGGTGGGTTTATATAGGTGAGCTTCAAATCCTCCTTCCCTCCCTTGGTACATGATGGATGGTGACCCAAGGGAGAGGTTTGATTCAATTGTGTGCTCACATAATGTCTAAGGAGGCGCTGGTGGCTTTCCTTAGGCGACTTTCACATAAGGAGTAATTGTCCTTTGCTTGGTGTGGTCCCGGAAAGTGACTTTTTTCCATTTCCAGGAATGCGCGCTTATCGGGCAAAAAGGCGTGCAGAAGGCGCTCTTCTCGAAGGATAAAGCGCGCATTTGAGCATTTATGACTAGTTCAAATCTGATTTTCTCAAAACCTTAGAGATTTTAAATACTTCTTGATTCCATAATGTATTCCTATCCTGTAAATCCTTGGGCTCGACATTAATTGATGTCTTCTTCTGCTGTACGATTTTCCAGTGTTAACAGTTTCCCCCTAATGTGTGAGGTCTAGGAAGAGTTGTATAGCTGAAGTACATTATAGTTTCTTTTCTGTATCGTATGCAGAGAGAGAGAGAGAGAGAGAGAGGTCTGTGTGTATTTTGGAATTGACAACACCTTGCACCGTTTCTGGGATAACCACGACCTAAGGGACCCCCTGCAAGCAGACAAAATATACAACATATTTACAAAATTTCAATGAGGTGGGCATGTCCCATGCTTGTGATGCTATGGCTAGTTAAACAAAATTGACAGATACATGTGCTATCTGTGCCACTACTGTGGTAGTGATGCTAGTGTTTGTTGATGACGATTACTGACGCCCTCAGGGGTGTTTTTTCTTTGAAGATAGGTGGAATGTGGTACTCATATGCGTAATACTGGTATGGCATATCATTGCGCAATGTATGCATATGTACTATTTGGGACCTTCCTGTGTAAGCATTGTTGTCTTAGACGCTTATGGAGGCATGGGTCTTCAACGGATCTAATCAAAGTGCAATGGTTGTAAGGTATGATACCATCGTGACATGAAAGATTTTGATGCGTTCGAATGTCAGGAGGATCGATGACATCTGTGGACAATGATGTCTCCGACAGTGCCACCTGAGGATACCCCTTTGCATGGGGAGGGGTCATCCAAGGTACCGCTTCCTTTTTGGAAAAGAGGTGTTGAGGTCGACAAAAAGGAAGCCTTAACCAAATCATGGGTCGCCGACCTAAGGGGTTAGGGATCGAGATGTGATGAGTTTAACATAGGCATGTTGGTGAGAGGTGATTGAAAATAGATGATGGGGATTCAGTGGCCCGTGGTCAAAGTATACTTGAGCAGCTTAGCGGCAGTCATAGTTATTTCTGGGCGGGTGTGAACCGGCTATGATTGTCGTAATGATGCGTGCATGGGGGGTGAAATACTTCGACCAAGGGATATGGGGGACTGCTTCCATGGGAGAAAAGGTGAAATATGAGGGCGAAGTGGTGAAGGGCATCGTTTGAGGTCTTTGCACACTTAACAAAAGAATAAAATAATGGGGTTTGGTTTGTACAAAACACAGAGACGGGTACCCCAAAACATGGAAGAGGGTCGCTCACTGCAGGCGTGAGGATGGTGTTTTGCTGGGGGTAGGGGTCCCATTGGTTGGTCTCATGTGCGGGGTTGATGAAGTGGAAGACGTCACAGATGGGATTATGCTGATGGAGGTATGGCGAGCCAAATGCGGTGCACAGAGGTGCGCTTTCAATCTGCTTGTACAACCTGATCGTCCGGGAAGGGGGATGAGTTTGAACGGTGAACTTGACCTTATGCATGATATATGGATGGGCACGAGGTGCTTTCTGGACCAAAATGGTATGGCCATGGCGTCACTTGTGGGGTGATGTATGGTCTACTTTGGATGACAATCGCCATGGAGGGGAGGCTCTACCGACCATTGCGGGCGTTTATCATATGCAGGGGGAGGTGATGATAAACGTGGTCAGGTATGAGGACCCTATGGTTTATTTATAATGGAGAAATGATGTCAGGATATGAAAAGTTCTTTGGGACTCGATCATGCTGAGGGTAGAATGATACCTTCTCCAGAACTTTCAGTGAATGGTGCTGTGGACGGTTTGTGGGTTCTTCCTGCAAAAACAACTACCTCAAGTGAAAGCATCTTCTTTTCATCCAATATTATTGAAAAACATGAATTTTGGAAAGGAAGATGGGAGGGTGCATACGTGTTGACGCTGAAAAAATTATTTTTCCAGAAAGCAAATGTGGGGCATCACTTTCGCTCGTCATGGCGTACTGATGATGGTGCAACTTACGGTTTGCGGAATGGACCTTCTGATCTCCTGTTATTGACCTTCGAAGTTCTGGAAAAGGGCGATAAATATGGGATTATGGCCCTAATCCTATTCATTTGTACTTGCTGAGTTTCGGGAGAGCAGAGGTGATTGTAGAGCCTTTCTTGCCGTTGCGGTCAGCATGTGTACTGGGGATTAGCGATATTAGGCCGAGGTAACTTCCAAGATTTCCTGCATTTCAATTTTTTTCAGTTTGATGATGCCAGGGGCTGTATAAATTGGGTTTGTATGGCCTAAAAGGGACTTTTTGTCCTAGATTGCGTGGGCGATCTAGGTAAAGAGGCGCCCCTCTTGCAATTATTTCCGAGGGACAGGCGTGTGAGGGCACGCTATTCCCTCCTTTTTGGCGCAAGAGCGCACCTGTGAATGAAATAGGCGCGCAAAGGGCAGGGTTCTTGTAAAAACTTGGGTTTTTGTCCCTTTTGATGTTTTTCTCTGTACTGATGGGTGCCTGTTGCTTGGTAGGTTGGTGTGGAGAGAGCGAGACTAGCCTGAGATCTGGACTGCTCTAGCTGCTGATGCTGGGGCGCGTCGTCAGTTGGTCGCATGGGGCCTTTTGAAATTTGCTGAGAATGATTTCCTTCGGTCACAGGACTGATTGTTACGTTATATTATATAGCATTGGCACATGAGGTGCAACATGTTTGTGCTGAGGGGGACGAACTTAATTATCCATCCATAAACAGATATATAATTTGTGACCGGGTTACTGCCTCAGGGTGAGGCGTTGAGGTATCCACTCCCTGTTGGGAGAGTGAACATGGACAGGTTCCAGAGGAGGCATTGCGGTGGTGCGCCTCTTACTGAGGGGTGCATCAATATTGCATCAGTGACAGATGTGGCTGAGCGGTGTGCTCTGGCCATTATTGTGCAACTGGCAGGGTCATTTGCTCCACATCGGGCATCGGGCCCACAGGTGGGAGTTTTACGCCGTTTGAGGAACGGGCATTTTTTCAATTTTGCTCGCTTCTGTTTTGATGGTATGGTGTTGCAACTAAACAGGGTCCAACGTGGATCCAAATCATTTGCGTACGCTAGAATATTGTGTAGCATTATGTACGAGAGTGTGGTGCTGCTGAGGCCCATTGTGGTAGTGCCTATTGGGGGGCCGAGGGAGCCACGCATGAGGAGGTGGGTTTCGGTGATGCCACGTGGTGGTGGTGGCATGGTGGGTTGTTATTGGAATGACACAACGGAGGCCTAGTTCGAGGCCAATCCGCAAATGTTCTTGCCATACCCGTATGCGGGAATGGACTTTCAGGGTGATCCAGATATTGGTCTCCCTTTCGATTATGTTTGGGGTCCTGCAGGTATGTGCTATTTTTTTGCATTTGTTCGAGTTTTTACGTACTAGTGTGTTTTTTTATTGACACTGACATTCTTTTGGTTACTCGTGTAGATGTTGGCGAGGTGGGACGCCCAATGGCCCGACTGGTGGGTCATGATCCTCATGATGGACCGGGTGGTGGTGCCAGTGGACTTGGCAGGGATGGTGTTGGCCCTTCTGGTGAGGGCAGAAGCTGAGGTAGTGGCCGAGTGAACTTGTGCAGATGCGACTGAGACGCGCATCGCAGTACTTATGGCTCAGGTGGCCGCTCTAGAGGACTTCTGGGGTCGAGTGGATCGTTTGACCCTGGGGATGCCTGCCCGAGAATTTATGGATGACCTCGTGGAGGTTTGGCTAGAGACGGTGATGGTCTGCGAGAGGGATTACCATCCCACTCTACAACGAGTAGCTATCGCAGTGGTGACAACAGCTTCGGTGGTGGCCCTAGGAGCAGTGGTGGGCCCAGGTGCTCCTCTTGAGGGGGCACCCCCCTAGAGTAGTTTTGTACATAGGGAAAGCACCTGTTATGAGGATGCTTCCCTTATTTTTGACGACCCTTGTATTTTTGGGTTGGCCAATGGGCCAGTGATACTATTTTTGTACTCAGATACACATATTTTTGATATATATATGAGAGATCTTTTTGCGGCTCTACATGGTGTGCTATCTATTTCAGTTTATGTATTTTGTGTTATGCTAATGGATATCTATGTTTTTTGTTTTTTATGAGTGGTAGTTTATTCGCGATGCATTCCAGTCTAGGATATTGTTAGCTATGTGATCAGTTGCTTGGTTTTGATTCTTTGATACATGTGAAAATGTAATGTAATCAAATTGTCTGCTTAATCTTTTGGCACGCAAATATTTTCTAAACAAGTTTGTGTCTCTGGTTTCAAATGTTTAGTTTAACTGCGATACCACTAAATGGGAATCAAGGTAGACATGCATATGGCAGATGCTTTGATGGAGAGCCTCACACATAAGTTCGATAACGACATCATATTCTGCCTGATTGTTGGTTGTTGATATGATGCACACGCTGTTTGAACATAGTGGTGATCGGTCAGGGTGAAGATGACCCAGGCAGTTGCAGCTAAGTTTTGAGACCATCGTGATGCTCCATCAGCAAATCCGAAATAGGGTTCAAGTTGGTGATCCATGGTGGTACTTTGAGCGCGTTTAGGTTTTTGGGTCAAAAATAGTTTGGTGTTGGGATTTTTGTGTACCCTAAATCTAGGGGATAAGGGCTACTGGGGCCCTTATGGGTAGAACTTCTAGAGGTAAAGGCCGTTGATGAGGTTAGTGAGGTAGGTCCCGTTCGGTTCTGTCAAGATGTATGCCTCTTGTCGGAGACAATGTTTGATGATATAGGGTCCTTTCCACAAGGTTTCGAACTTTCCTGGCCCTAAGGCTTCTTTTGCGACATCGTAGTGAAGGACTAACTCCCCCTCGGTAAATGAGCGAGGGGTGATGTGGCGGTCGAATGATGCTTTTACCCTTTTCTTATGGGCCTCATTGTGTTGCAGCAATTGTCACCGGCTTTCGTCAACTAGCTCTAGTTGTACTAGGTGTTGTTCTAGAGGCCGAGTGTCATCAAGGAGTTCAATGGTGGCATGCAAGTTTGGGATCTTGCATAAATATATGCAAAAGCGTAAGGTGCCTTGGTCTTTTGTGACAGGAATAAAGCCGAATTCCTGTGACAACGAGGTGGTTGAAATCCTATCTTGGGCATGTGATGATACAAGTCGTATGTGGTGAATTGTGTCACTGGCATGCGGCGGGGGAAAGATCTCAGTAACAGAGTCCTGTGTGAGCGTAAGGTCGACTTTCCTGCTAGGATAGTCAATTTCCGGTAGGTGGAAGTTGTTTTTATCACAGAGGTGCCTGAATGCTTTTAGCAGCGGGCATACCTCCGGCGCGTGATCATGACCAGTGCAAATGGTGCATGGTATCACAATGCTGACAGAGTATATAGTGTGAGATTATACACTACTCGATGTTCCTGATGTGGATGCTTGGAAAGGGTCGGTTGCAGACGAGGTTGTCTTCTGCTTCCATTTTTGCGTCGTAGGTTGAGAGTTTCCTCCCTCTTTGGTGGGTGGTTGAATTAATGCTGCTCTAGCTGCTCTCAGCTTGGGGAGGTGTGTACACTTAAACGTATGATGAAAGTGTGAGAAAATTTGACAATAAGTGCGTGTGATCTTCTCTTGATTAGAGAGAAGTTTTTGAGGGAGAGGCGAGACTATGCAAAGACTGTTTGCAAGGGGTTTGAGTTCTCTGCATTGGTTGACTCGGTGATCGTTCATATCACATAGGCTGCAGGTTATCCTAGCCTTGACCTGGGGTATACGTGGTTGGTGTTTAGTCTTATCAGGCTTGACACACCATTATGGTGGTGGGAACGTTGAGCTGGCGATGTATATTTTATGCCATTCTTGGAGATCGCTCGTTCTCTTTTCTATGGCATTAATCATGTCGATAGTGGGACGGATCCGTGAGACATAAGTACAATGTCAGTCATAATGATTACCTTGACATATTAGGAAAAATATCCGTGATATGGGGGTCCCATCATGTGTCGTCTAAGGCTAGGCAGGGAACCAACATTGTAACGCTGCTAAGTCAGGGCAGTGGACGACTATATGGTCTGTCTGCCTGCATAACGTGCATGTGGGTGGGTTTTGTGAAGTGCCTTTGTGGGTAGTGAAGGGTTTCCTGCTAGGTCATTCTTCGGCTGATAAGAACATCATGGACCTGCTCATCTCTTCTGGTTGGTTCATGGAGCTACTGATGGACTCGACATCCATATCATCTTCTTGGGAAAGACGAACTATGGCTGAGCGAAGGCTAGCAAGGGCTAGTTGGAAGCGAGGTATGTAGTGACAATATTCCAATAGGTGATTGTCAGCGCATAGAGAGCATGTGAATTGCGCTGCCCGTAGTCCCACATAGTAAACCCTTTTTATTGGATACCATCTGTGAATGAGTTCCAATGTGGCACACTCTTCAAGGTAGTGGCCACATTCATCGCATAGCATACAACGTATAATGGGAATTACCGGGGGTCTTTCTATGAATCTATGCTCCTCTTGTAAGTATAGGATGGTACGCGGCTCGTTATTGATAGATTGGATGGAGGGATCCTCTTGATAGGATCGCTCGACCGCATGTAAGGCATCCCTATATCGTGGTATTTCTGGACAATGGTGGATATAATTCCCATAGGTGTCACAAAGTGCACATGCGTGATTGGTATGCAGCGGTTTGCTTGTAGTTTTGGTGGCAAGTTCCTTTTTATGGGAAGGTCGTCCCGAGGTGCCTGCCTCGCAGCTGAGGAGTGGTTTTAATTCGTCCAACTCCGGACATATGTGGGTCGGGTGTCCTGTGACATCACATATAGCGCAGGCTGATGACTCCCTTTGCATGATTGGGGCCATCATTTTATTTCCTTTCTTGGCGATTTTCTTGGTTGTGGTCACCAGTTTCGCAATGTGAATTTCCCTTGCGGGGGAAGTTTCGACCGCTGCTTGGGTAGGTTGGGGCTCCTTGGGACTGGGGGGCTTTAACCCAAATGTAGTAACTTTGGTAGCTGTTGTTCCTGAAGGGGGAATGCCAACGATATGTTGGGTAACACCAGTGTTGCCAAAACCTACTGGGAGGTGAAGCCAAGAGGTGGGTAGAGGAAAAGGGTTTGGGAGGCGGCGTAGACTAGGGAGGTTGTCGTGGCCGATGCCTCGGTTTTGTTACTTCTTGAGTCTATGTCCTGACTAACCTCGATGCTTGACGTGGACATCATGTATACCGAGGCCCCTGTGGCATCCGACGATACCTCAGGGATAATGGGAGGATCTCCTAGGAATGACCCTAGGACGGATGACGGTTTGAATTGGCTAGGGCCATATTATTGATACCGTGAAAGACCATCTATGGCTATATCTACATAGGGTAGAACCATATCTGTGTTGGTCAAGGGACGCTTTTCACTGTGCGTCAGCTGGTCTACTGTGATGATTCGATCCTCGTGGGGGAACATCATGATGCAGAAGACATGGCGTACATGTAACTTCGCCCAAGGAGTATATTGTAATCCAAGTGAGCGTCCAAGACTTCGATGTCTATGTGGACTGTCTTGCCGGCTAAGCAGACTGGTACATTTTTGAAGAGACCGACGGGCGTCGAGGGACGACCGTCATATGCTTTGAGTGTGATGACGAAAGGTTTGAGTTTGGGGGCTTCTAACTTCTGCCATACATTCTTTGACACGATGCATGTGGATGCACCCTCGTCAATGACACATTGGTGAATAGTGATATTCTGTACCAATACTGGTATCTGGAAGGCGACCATGGAGGGAAGCCTAGGGGTGGCTTTGTCTAAGTCAAAAGCCATCATGCGTGTGTCGGCAGGGTCGACAGCGCCTAATGCGGAAAGTAGGGCTTTCCGTTCTTTTGGGAATGACTACAGTACTTCCAATGTGGACATAGCAGTAGGTGATTGAGCTAAATCGTTTACGATGCTATAATTGTGGGCTGCTTTGGAGTAGTTACCTGCTCGCCTATTAGGCCCTTTTACCATTTTTGGCAATGGTTCCAAAGGAATCTTTGGAATGGTTAAAGGTGCAGTAGGCGTGCTTGTACTAGCCCCTGACGTATTGGTGTCTTGTGGGGTGTCATAGCTACGATTCTGAGTTTGGAAAAACATTTCATCCCTAGCCATGTAAATTTCATGGTTGTTTTCCCGGAATCGTTGGGGTTTTGCTGCTGAGTGCTGACTGTTCCTTGATGGGGGAAGGGTTCTTGCATCACCGGAGTTGTCTGGGAAGATCCTCCTTATCCTCGGTTACTCTGAAGCTTTTTAAGCTCAGGGAGTTTGGGAAAATGGTGAGTATAGTGCCCGTACTCACCACATATTGAACAAGAATGGTTTGTTCGTAGAGGTGGCCTTTTGCCTTGTCTTTGGGCATTTCTTGGCTCCTGGTTCTGATTTCGGTTGGAGTTACCTTCAGCCTGGGACCACAGTGGGCGCTATTGGTTGCTGCCCCTCTGTCCAGGGTTCCCTTTGGGCTTATTTTTTTCCTTTTTCTTAACCACATTAGGAGGGTAGTTCTCCTGATCATACTGGTGTGGTTGATTTTGGGACGACTGCACAAAGTTCACCTGTGCATTGTTTTACGTAGGTGGGTTGTGTGCTTTGGACTGAGCGTATCGCTGTCCCATGTTTGCACCTAGCCGTTGGGGGGGAGTTCTTCCTTCACTCTTTCGTCCCGCGTACTGGGTCCCCTCAGCCAGAGGATAAGGTCCTCCTTGGTGATACACTGGCGGCCTATTAGTCAAATTTTGCTGCTGCATGTGATGAATTTGAAATCCGGATTGAGACATGTTTTGGGTAGACCAATGTGTGTAACTGGGATTCTAACTGTTGCTACCTAGGTACCCTTGGGTCATTGACCCAATAAGTCTATCTGCAGAGTTAGATGCGCCTGGAAATTCTTGATAAGATTGCAGACGCGGGGCGTTGGGCAGGATATTGTATATGTATCCTAACTGCGTGTAGATCAGTTCAAGCTGCTGGGCTTTACTGATTGCGTCCTCTTTGGATGTGGGGTTACGTTGCGCCACATCGTTTGAAATATCCGCCGTCAGAGTTTTCAAGAATAAATCTAAAAGGACTCGGTCGTCGAGTTTTGCTTTGCATAAAATGCGACGCGACCTCCATTCATGGAGATGCTCTGAAATATGGGTAGAGGGGGATTGTCTGAAATGAGTCAGTAAATCCATTCCCGAATCGTGGTGAATGGGAAACTAAAATTATGTGAGGAACGCGGTAGCGAGGGTGCTAAAGGTTCCATTTGAAGTAGGGGGTTGCTCCATGTACCATTTCGCGCCCACTCCCATGAGAGTGCGTTGAAATAGCCTCAACCGAATAGTATCGCCGTTGATGCTATTCGATGAGCACCACAGGTGAAAGGTCATTATATGATTTCCTGGGTCTTCCGCTTGCTTGCCTTCAAACTTTAGTATGTCCGAAGGGAGCTTCGTGGGCATGGGAGGCCAATTGGGGTCGTGTGCGATGGGGTCATTGGTGAGCTTGGTCAAATCTGGTAGATTCAACACCGCTAAGAAGGGTGACTGGTAGGTTGACGCGATGGCAACATGTGAAGACACGAAGTTCTGGTTAGAACGAGGGTTAGTCTATGACGTACCCTGTTGTGAATTCAGCTAGCTTCCCATATGGGATGCGCTCCTCTGCCCCCCAGGGGACGAGGGGGGAGTGGTGTGCGGTGTGGTGTTGGGATATCAATTAGGGTTCCCAACTAAGATAGCTCTAAGAAAGGAGGAACCAACTACTGTGGCAATGTTCCATCTTTGACGCCTAAACGACGAAAGACCTGGAGCCCCTCCCGGTAATGGGGGGAGGTCCAAAAGACGCCTGGACCGACTAGGTTTTGTTGGAACCATTTGAGTGTCGACCACGTTAGCTTTTGGAAAACTTTTGAGGGGATCGAGTCTGTGATCACGAAAAATTTAAGGCCACATACATAAAACAAAGTGAAAATGAAATGAATTTTCCCTTTAACTTAATCTATATGATCAATCAAGCAAAAAATGGTTTTGTTTGTTTGCGCGTGATACTCCAAATCCTAGAAGACCTATTACGTCCTCACACACCCAAAAGTAACTGGGCCTTGAGAGGATTTCTTGCGAGTGCTAGCACAACGTCCCGTAAGAGCTGGCAACGCCCCTAGTCAGCCGAAGAGAATCAACCAAGGTAAGGGTAGAGGGTCTCGCGCTTGCCTGCACTGTCACCTATAAGGTAAAGGATGCCCTAGTTTTGGCCACTAAGAACCACCATCCCACGCGAGCTTTCGAGTCCTGGGCTTCTTGGTAGTCAGCTAATTGTACCGAGTATCAGCCGAGTCAGGTAGCCCCAACTGATACCGCACGCACTGCGCCTAAGCCTAACCCCCTCTGAATCGGGTCTCTGCCGCGCTCGGGTTTTCTTTTCCGTGGGCAGATAGGTGGATTTTAAAGCTCCCTAAATACACAACTTCTATGTTTCAATGTGAAGTGTGATCAAGGCGGATTATTGGATGGCTACCCCCTTGATCCTAACTTAATCTATAAATTCTCTTGTGGCCCCTGTGGGGAGAATTTAGTGAGTTGCTTTAAGTTATTTTTAGGTGAATTTATTTTCGTAGTGGGTGAATGTGTGTGAGCACATGGTGAAAAATCTCATAATTTGAACATATGGATATCGGTGATCCTTTACAAAAGTCCCATAGTTAAACTATGTGACGTTGTTCCTTGCTCAAATGGAAAGCATTTGCAGATAGTGGGCCGCTTCCAAATCTTCCTAGTTAGTCTATGTGAGTGACTAAAGGGAGATGGTGAATCACGAATGTAGAGCGTTCATATGCTTGTCTAGGGTCACCAAATGGTACAAAGACAACATATATTACTTGCTCTAATTGGCGATTCAATCCTATTCCCGCAATTTCCTAAATGCAAAAATTGAATTTAAAGTAAGCAATTTCTACACTAGCTTATGCATATGTGGTCTTGAGCCACTTACTTGGACTAGTTAAACTAAGTGTGCATACCAGAATGTGCAAAAAACATAAATTGTTCGGAAAGAAATGGTTAATTCGCCCCCTACTTAAACTATGTGAACACTTTTTGCAAAAACCAACTTAAATGAAAACTAATTAAATGCCTACAGAAAGCGGCAAAAAGTGAGTTCTCAGAAGCTGTGGGGTATCAAAATAGGTATTGGTAGATACATTAGGGGCTACCCAACACACTTACAAGCAGAAAATAGGGAGAAAAAAATCTCTCTGCAATTTGCGCACAAAAACCCTTGACAAGTGCGCCTTCCTGCACGCAGGTTAGTCCTGAATGCACGCAATGCGCTTCTGTGTGGAAAAACTGTGCGCAAAAATCCTACAAGTAAAATATTAGGAGTTGCCTTCTTCAGTTTGTCACTTCAGTGAGTCTAGGGACTGCAAGATGGGTCAGAGGACTGTCAGCTCCACTCCAGCATAGACAAAGGGTCTCCTGCAAAATATGGAACAACCACATAAACTTGGAACACGTCAGTGGAGTTTCCAATCTTGTTGTTGTGGATTAGTCGCACGGGTTTACGAAATCACACAAGCTTAGAGAGTGTGGTATACTCTCTAAACTATTGGTAACATGTAGAAAGTGGGGGAGCTCAAAAGCATAAAACTTAATGGAAATAGTATGCTGAAGTATGCTCTGGTTAAACTAAAACTAAAAATAAAAATATACAGAAGCTATACAGAGAGTTCCAAATGATAATAATGCAAACGATGGCTCGATGGCCTCTTCTTATTAAACGTTCAAAATGGAGAAGAAATTTTACCCACTTGCCAAAGCGCACCTAGGCAATGGCTCTAGGTCCCGATCTAAAGATGTTGCCTTCCAAGCTCTGCCTTTGATGCAATCTCACTCTCTCTCTCTACTGTGGTGGACTAAGATGTTGGGTGGCCAACTATCAAGTCCTCTTTAGCTCCAACTCCAGGTCATACACAATGCTGGTGTTTCTTGGGCAACTTTGGCCAACATAACATTGTGATCACCATTTCTTCATCTCTTGGTGGGTTTATATAGGTGAGCTTCAAATTCTCTTTCCCTCCCTTGGTACATGATGGATGGTGACCCAAGGGAGAGGTGTGATTCCATTGTGTGCTCAAATATTCTTTTGTGTGCTCACATAATGTCTAAGGAGGCGTTGGTGGTTGTCCTTAGGCAGCTTTCACATAAGGAGTAACTGTAATTTGCTTGGTGTGGTCCTGAAAAGTGACTTTTTTCCATTTCTAGGAATGCGCGCTTATCGGGAAAAAAGGCACACAGAAGGCGCTCTTCTCGAAGGATAAAGCGCACATTTGAGAATTTATGACTAGTTCAAATCTAATTTTCTCAAAACCTTAGAGATTTTAAATACTTCTTGAATCCATAATGTATTCCTGTTCTGTAAATCCTTGGGCTCGACATTAATTGATGTCGTCTTCTGCTGTATGATTTTCCAGTGTTAACACACACATTTCGTTATCCAAGAAATATTAATGGTATATATTCCAAGTTTTAAGAGGATCATCCATAAATATGCCTAATCAATATAATCATAAGCCTTATATAAGTCCAATTCATAACAATAGCCTCCTTCTTGGAATGAATTGAGTGAAGACATTCCTATGTCGTGTCCACAACGTCATGAATACTGTGGCCTGATAGGAAGTCGAATTGTTCAGGTGAGATATAGGTTGACAAAGCTTCCTTTATCCTGCATGAAATAACTTTCAAGATCAGATTATATGTTATATTACAAATTGAAATAGGTCGGAAATCATAGAAAGAGATAGGATGAGAGGACTCGTGGATAAGTGCAATGAAATTTGAATTAATAGCCCATGAAACCCTACCACATGAATGGGATTCTTCAACCATATTGAGGAGGTCCATACCCATAATATAAAAGAAGTGAAGAAAGAGCTCCACTGTCCAGCCGAGTGGACCTAACTCTTATCTTTTGAAATTTTTTTAAGTACAACCAAATTTTATTTTAGCATGACAGGTCAGTGCAGGGCAACATTAGATTCCTCTAAGAACATATAGAGGAAAATTTCAATACCCCACAATAGATCAGCATATTCCACCCCATTATTGGTAAAATATAAACCTTCAAATTATTTAACATCCTCCTTTTGAATATCGCTAGTGGAGTATGCCCCCCCGCCCCGCGCCACCCCCCCCCCCTGCCCCCATCCCATCCATTTCCCATATTGCATTTTTGTTCCTCCTCTGGTTAGCAAAATGATGAAATTATTTTGTATTGTGATCTCCCTCCTGTTAGCCCCCTGTAAATTTTTTACGGGCAAAGTAGGGGGCTAAATTGTTTCTGAGCCTTCAATGAAGGCATCTCCCCTGGAGACACATCATCCTTGGAGTCTCCTGTGCCTTTGCCCCGTGATGAAATCCCCTCTACTATATCCATACAAGAAGCCTCTCTGATTGTGACAAATTGTGTTCCTAAAAGCCTTCATTTACCCCTTGCACCGCTACATAATTCTTCATTTCATCCCTTTTTCCCTTTTTCTAAGGTCCCCTTTTTACCCCAATTTCCCTCCCCTAATCCTTCTAAAACCCCTCAAAATTTCCCCTAAACCTTGCATGCACCCCTGGTGTAGTGTCGTTTCCCCTTATTTCCCCTATCGTTACCCTTGGTTGGCCTAGAAATGCGCTTAAGATGGGCCAAAAATCATGTTTTCCATACATATGGGTCCTAGCCCCTTTCAGCCAAGCCTCCTGCACCTTTTCTCCACGTGACCCAGACGCCGAGACCGGGCACCAAGGTAAAAAACGCTTATCTCATTTGATTCGTCGAGCACGTTTGTAGTCGTTGATCGAAATAGAATGAACGACGATCGCGGCCCCCGCAATCCCCACTGTTCACAGTCCACCTCTCCGATCGCGCCATCTCCGTCCATTTAGCTGATGATCTGACGGTCCAGAATGCACCCGCCCCCTGTGGTCCCCGCACCCGCTCACTGCGCAAAAGCACTGGTTTCTATCGCACCGCCTTTCGGAGGTAGGCGATATTTTCCGATCGGCCAGCGATTCCACTCATCGAGCAACGCGTGGCAGTGACACTATTTCAAAACCACCCGCTCATCGCACCTTATCGTTCGGCACAAGACACAGAGCGATATTCATATTAGCTGTCCGATCTGCGAATGCCCATCTGATGGTCGTCGTTCCACAAAGTTGCGCGGGTTTTAAACTAAGTCATCCGTACTCCTGGCCCACGGTCCATCGCCCTCCGACATTTGTCCACCGTCGATCTCCTCCCGAGATTGGACGGCCCAGATTTATCCTCAGTCCCGCCATAACCCAGTCTCGCCACGTCATCCGTCCACGTGTTTCATCACGTTTTCCCCCGCCCTCTTTATATTTCTTTCATATTTCATTCCGAAATCATTTTTCAAAGGTTTACATTTAAATTCTTCGCCGCAGTCCGCCGGTCTTCACGATAGCCATTCTTCCATTGTTACACAACACTTTTCACCATCTCACCAGTCTGCATCGTTAGTCTTGCCACCCCCGTTGCATCCACCACCTCCATGCACGGTTTTTCTTAACAGGTCTTCGTGTTTTGCAGGGTGATCAGATGGTGAAAGCCGCCATGATTACACAATTCTTATTTCAGCAGCAAAAAGCACAGAAAGAACCATTTTTCAGAGGACGAGATCTCTAAGAAAGCCTGGGAAGGAGCCACGAAGAGACTTGCATTTAAAGCAGAGTTTGAACCCTGGAAAATCTTCCCCAAAGCCATTAAAGCATCAAGTTCACCGACAGGGACAATATGGGAGCAGTAGAGAGCTCGAGGCAAGAAATAGAAGATTTTTGCATTTTCCAGGGATTCTAAAGGGCAGAAGTACCAGTGCAAAGGAATCACAGATTTCATGGAAGGTCTAGTGCACAGAAAACAATGATATCAGGGTTTTCACACCAGCAGAATGTTTTCCCCATGAAGGACAGAATGCCCATGCAATTTTATTCTATACCGTGTCCCTGAAGGATCTCCCACCCTGAAAACAGCCCTACGATATCAGAAGCATTAGTTGCACAGTATGGCATCCCTTAGCATCATTTATTTCCTTTTTGTTTATTGACCAGAAGTACCACAGAGAACCGCAGCCAAAGTACACCAGAGACATACCGGAGTAAATGAAAGCCTGGAGAAGACCACCATTTCACCCAAAGAGTGCCATAATAAATGCACAGAATTTAAATAGAATGGGCCTCGGCCCTCTTCCTTTTCTGAGTTTTAATGCTGCATTCATTTTTCACCTACCTTCTCCGCTCCACTGTAGCTATAAATTCATGAAGAAACTCATTATAAGGGTTGTTGATCAGTTATCAGAGAATTGCAAGTAGTTTCTCTTGAGACACAGTCTCTGTGTAAAGTTGTAAGATAGGCCGAGGAATATGTTTTCAGGCTGAGCATTCAGCTATTGGCAATGTTGTACTTGAATGGTATTGCTTTTTAATATGACAAGCACATTTATTTGGATCCTGATCTAAAGCAGCGGTGATGTTTTCCTATCTCTGTGTTTTAATTCATTTCATTTCGTTTCTACTGACTTGCATCAGAATATTGGCATAGGATTTACCCTTATTAGGTACCCTATGTTTCTGCTCTCCTTGCCATTGATGTTATTCTTCTGAATGTGTGATCTGGGAATTGATTTCAGTTAATTTAACCAGTGTAGTGGATGTTATTGCCTGTTCTCTGATGTATGAATTAAATGAATATGTTCTTAGATGTTTCTTGTTAAGGATTTAGTAATGGAAGATTTGGGAACACTGGGGATTAGAGTTAGTCTTGTCCACTAGGATCCTTATGCGACTAGCTGATCTTTAACTTTTTGCCCTTAATCTGTGTTGTCTCCTCCTCTCCTACCTTTCCATATCACACTATCATCTTCAAGATCCAATGTTTTAGATGACTAGCCCAATTGAAAGCCTGCCTATTGATTAGCTAGAAAATCCTTTCCTGACTCCATTGCCCAATGGTTTTGAATACTTCCTGGAACACTTCACCTCTTCCTTATCCCTCTTTGCTCATCCGTGTCTTACATTGAACCCTTATTTCATGATAACCAGCAACCAAACAAACAATCAAACAAACAAATCCCGAGCCTTATAACTAGCCTAATATCTTAACTTTGAGCTTCAAAGACATATACCTTTGACAATCATAGAGAGATCCCTCTCTAGACCCAGGAGGGCTAGATCCTGAGGTCTGAAAGTGGTTTTATGTTGTCTCATCTTTCGGTCTTGCCAACCTGGCCAAAACATGGGAACCCAAACACCTCCCGGATCCATATAGGAAGACTTTTGAGATGTTAGGAGGTCTCATGAAAATTAAGAATGTCTTTTTTCCTTTTCCAGATCCTGCATTTTATTCAATTGAGAAATTTATGGGCATACAAGGTCCATAAGATGACCAAGGAGTTCCATTTTAGCCACAATCCTATCTAAATCCTTGTTCATTTTGGCCTTTTGTTTTTTTTCCCACTTATGAACTTCCCTCTTAAGAGGATTTAATTTCTTGATCATTATCAAATCTATGGCAGATGTAATACCCTGATAATCCCCAATAGGGAAAATATCCCACACAAGAGAGTTGAAAGAGTCCTCCTATAGCCACATCCTATTAAACTTGAAAGGAATACCCTTTTGTGTTGCCTCCCCTCTCCCTTGCAAAATAATCGGGAGATGATATGAAATCTTAGTCTGCACCACCCAAGATCTAATACTACCCAAATAATCCATAATTTTCTTGTGAACCAAAAATTTATCAATCCTTTTACCAATATTTTCTAAGCTCAGTCCACCATTATTCCAGGTAGGTACCAATGGATCTGACCGCACATCCCACAGGAAATTTTCCCCAAATAAATGTTTAAGAGAAGGGCCAAGTGGGTCAGATCTACTGCAAGATCCCCAACTTTCACCACTTGCAAATGTAGCATTAAAGTCACCGGAAATGAACATAGACTTTATCTTCATAATACCATGATCTACCATTATGTCCCAAAAAACCCTTCTATCTCGGCAAGGAGCATATAGATTTAGAAATGTAACTAGGATGGAATTCCCATGATTTAACTAGTAAGTAAAATATCTGTAAAATAATTGAACACTATTACATTCACATAATGAGGGTTCCAAAGAGCCACTAGACCTCCAGAAATACCACATGAATCAATAGCAGCAAGAATCCTGCTCGGACAGATAGACAAAAATACTCTATAACCCTCTCCTTTGAGGCCATAGTTTCCTGAACGAGGATCACAATAGGCTGAAGAGAATCGATCAAATGTTTAAGAGATATTTTTTTATAGGAGTCCCCTAATACTCTTAAGTTGAGAGATAATATTTTATATGGACATCCCAGCCGCGAGCACAAAATCTCTAAGGGCCCGAGTGTCTACGATAGATATAAAAAGGATATCTTGGAGAGTGCCACCCAAAGCAACAGTAAAAGGCTTTGCAGAGGATTTCCCATGGAAGTGTCTACTACCTTTACCCCCTTTTCTATTAATAATAATATTCAAGACAAATCGGGGATTGATAGAGGGAGACAGATGGACATCATCCACTTTGTGAATATAAATTTGTTTGCGCAAAAATTGTAAAAGATAGAGACCCTGGGTTCAGACATAGGGGCCAACAAAGGATCTGATGTAGTCTTATGTCACGTCATAATTTTCACCTTACTCAAGAGAAGTAAGGTGTCTCATCTAAGGCATGTCGTGACCTTACTAGGACGGGGATTAGGATTAGGCATCAAGGAGAGTTGCGCAAAGATTATCACTCACAACTTCTATAGAAAGCATAGTAGCTAACATATAACACATACAAAGTGTAACTTGCAAAGCATCCAAGAGACATAAGACATCCACATTCATTCATAAGAAATATTTTAAAAAAGGCCCATGCAAAGTAACACATTTAGAACCATAGATCAATCCTACAACTCTTCCCATTAAACTTAAACATCATTACATTTTGGCATTATAACCCTTCTGATAGGAACAAAATAATCAGCATACAAAGTAGCTTAGAATTAGATAAACACAGAAAAAGGCTAAGTCCAATAGACTCAGTGGAAACATCTCGGCATCTGACCTTCTCCTCTGCTTCTTTTTTTTCCTTTTTTCCTTCAGCTTTTATAAACTCCACTTGCTTGAACTTCTAGTCTCTTCCTCGGATGCCACGCACTTTCCTCGACTGCTTTTGTGGCTCAGTTATGACTGCTCCATCTCTCGTTGCTGGCATTTGTGGCTCAATTGCGCTTGCATGTCCCCATATTTCCATTTTACAACTTCAGTGTCTGAAATATCTTGTCGTATTTTCTCTCTTTCCCTCGATTGTTTCCTCCCCTACTGCCCTTTGGTTAGACTTGGTCAAAATGTGTCAAAAAATTTGTGCCCCCCAAAACGAAGGACCCAACAAAAGAACTGCAAAATCCATAGCCGAATTTTTCATAAAAAAAATCAATGTCACTTCCCGCATAGTTATGCGGAGATGAATCAATCAAACATACATTTGCCTGAGAGGGATTAGATTTTTCACCCAACTCAAATACATCCATCAAAGGGGCAACCTTAAACGGAGATGAGCGGTGGAGAGTGACTCCCCAAATATGAGGAGCTAGGGAGGGATTTGGAAAACCAAGTTCAGGGCAACACAAAGGATTGCAGAGATTTGAAATCAAAGGAGGCTTAAATATAAAAATCACGCCAGAGGATGGAGTCAAGATGGGAGTAGCCGAAACATGTGCAAGGGAACACAGAGAATTGCATGGTTTGGAAATCAAATGAGGCTCTGAGATCTGAATCTCGTCAAAGGATATAGGAGCTGAGATGGGATCATGGGAGGCCGAAAAAATGTGAGACTCATGTACCAATGGAGATACGAGGTTAGGATAAACCAAATTCCCCTGGGCATCAAAGTCCTCCCTGGAAGAGGGGAGCAGGGATGATGAAGAAGGAATATTATCCAATGTTCCCACATCCAAAACAAAGTCAAGAGAGAGAGAAATACCTAGAAACTTATGATAAGTTAGAGGAACGAGGCTCTTCTCATAATGACCTCCGCGAACTGGCCTCCAGAGCAGACCACCTGATCGGTGTCGAGACTTATGAGGACAATGATCCATGAGATGGCTTTTATGATGACAAAGGAGATAGCGGGAAGGTATTCCCCAGAATTCTACCCATTGTCGAATTTTAATAGGACCCACCCCAGGCCAATGTTTAAGGCCTCTCGAGAAGTTAACCTTAACCAACATCCATGAAATATGCTTTTTTTTGGCCCCCAAAATTATAGCATCCATATAAACAAAGCACCTAATAGAGTTCCAAATATCTTCGAAAAACATGCACGTCCAGAATTCGATTGGAAGACTTGGAAGCTTGACCCACACATATCTGGAACTCAAGGTCTCACGGAGGGGATTAAAGCCAATATACCATATGTGTAGTTATAAAAAATTGCGACTGTGAACCCATGGGGCCTTAAGGATACGATTCGTGTCATCTTGATGAAGAAAATGTATGTCAAAACAACATTTCATCAGTAAGAAAACATTAAGAGAGTATTTCAAGTGTTGTTTAACCCAAACGTGCATCTCTGGTTCAATCATATCAACAAACATCTATTGCCCCATCAAAGCATGTTTATGAAGGCTCACCACTCTATCCTAGAGGACGTCATAGCTAGAACTAAGCGCCTTGGTCTTTGAGATTTATTTTACTGCCTTCTTGTTTCTCCGAAAACAACGCCTGGCTGAGGGCAATGGGATTTGAGGCCCCGTGTCCAATGCATGCAATTGATGTGTCCTTGAGATGTCAAACTTACCTGGCCAGTTACCATCCCCCAACCTGCCAGGTAAATTTAATTTAGCATACTCCATCTCAGCAGCAAGTGTTGCTTGTATGAGGGCCTCCAACTCGATAAAATTAGCTCCCGACGTGGACATTTTCATGTAAATATCCAAGCCACCGAGATGAGAAATAATACATGAAAAACAAGGAGCAATAAATTTTGTGGATATTTGTCATTTAAGTTATTTAATATGCAAAATTCGAGTGCCCCGAGGGTTTTTCAAGGTGTTGAATCCATTTATGCATTCTAAACAACAAACAATCACATTCTTTCTTAAATTTATTTTACCGGATTCTAGTGAAAAAATATATTTAGTCTCTAAGTTACACTACACCTACCCAAAATGGAGAAAGAGAATGTTGGATCCAAAATCAGTCCCAAAAAATAATGTCAAATGCTAAAGAGTAAGTATCCTACAATATCGAACCTCGAGAGGAAAAATCCCAAGAACTAGAATGTAATAAAAAGTACACCACCCGAGAAAAATAAGGTCTATATGCCATGATAAGCCTCCGCCGAACAATCGCATAATAAAAGTTTCTTTTGAAATACCTTTAAACACTGTGGGGAATCACAATAAGTTCTATGATTCGGTTAGGGGTCTTCAAATGCCCTAACATGTTTTGCATTGGGGTTCTGTATTGGGGTCCAGAGGGCCTTATATACCTTTTAAGTCTTTTTAGATTTCAGTAAGGATAGTCTTTTTAGATTTTAGGTTCGTGGAGAAGTAAAAATCCAACTTATGAAGCTAATAGCAAACACGGAAAGTAAGAATAATCATAAAACTTTATTTGTACTTAGGAGATTACGATATATCATGAAATCTTTAAATCAAAAGGGTATTCATAAGTACAAATGAATATTTATAAGCAAGCCGTCAATCAACATTCCAAGTTATTATGTAATAGGTTCGTGGAGAAGTAAAAATCCAACTCATGAAGCTAATAGCAAACATGGAAAGGAAGAGTAATCATAAAACTTTATTTGTACATAGGAGATTAAGATATATCATGAAATCTTTAAATCAAAAGGGTATTCATAAGTACAAATGAATATTTATAAGCAAGATGGAGGAAAAGAATTATGAGTTAATTTTTATAATACTTTATATATCAACTTGTAAAACAAAATTTAATTTATTTTTTAAAATAATAATTAAAATTTTAAATTTATTTAATTTTATAAATACTATATAAAAAAAATTAAAAAAAATATCTTTATGGTGAATTTATTTTAAACTACTCCTAAAAACATAAAAGAAATATATAACTCAATGCCAACATATTACTATTTGAATTACATTTGATATAGTGCTACATGTTTGGTGAATGTGACTTTTAGTTTTAGTTATGACATTATTATTTATGTGGAAGTTTGTCATCATTCAAGGTGTTGATGGTGGAAGTCCCAAAGGATGGGTGGGAAAAGATAGAGTCAAATTTGGGAATGCATGTACAAGCATCGTAGAAAGTAGAGGAAAATTCTGCATAAAGAAATTTGCGTTGACCAAATAGTGAGGGGCTCAGTGCAAGGTGGGCCCAACAAGGCCCCACCTTTATGAAAACTACAAGTCTTAGATAAAGCAATACCGGTGTTGATTTTTGTAGCATCGGATGTGCTCTAGCCTCAATATTTTGCAGAGAGGCTAGGACACATGCATTCTCCAAAACCCATAAAGTGTTTTGGGAAATTCAATCCAGAGATGGATTAATTAAAATAATTAATCACTTTTAATGTATTCCTATGTCTAAACTTAGGAAATGTGATTAACTAAAGTGTATTCATTAATTCAGATGAGAATCTTCTGGATAAAGACACATATCAACTCCCAGTTAATCTTAGCCTTTTATTATCTTTTAATCTTGGTCGTTGATATGTCAACGAGACATTATAAGAAGGAGCTTAATGGGAATTTGGAAAATACATCGAGTGAGAGATCAAGAGATCGAATTCTCAAGAGAGCAGCACAACATTTATCAGAGAGAGATCGAGGATATTTCTTGCAGTGATGGGCAGGGATAGTTTTCCAGTGGAAGATTTTCCAGATCTAGAGAGTGCAAGGTAGAGAAGGAAGAGAGAAGTTTAGAGAGGTTGAGCAGTGCCATGCTGGGAAGTGCATGGCCTCTAAGGAGATCCATAGTTTTGTTTAGGAGAAGTCTAGATATAGTGCTGAGAGCTGGGGTGTGAGACTGAAGGGCCAAGGATATGAGCATCCAGTCAACAGATTGATCAGCTAGAGGGGTGATGCAGTCCCTAGAGGTTGTGATGCGGAGCCAGTGCAGTGAATCCACAGAGGCAACGTGGGGCTAGCCATTCAGAGGTTGGATCAATGTTTGATCACTAGTGACAATGTAAGATAATTTCACACTATCTTTTTGTCAGTTTATTCTCTGTATAGGATAGATAGTTTGTACATCTAGTGACTTGTATTTAGAAAACTATTGCATAAAATTAAAACCCTCAGTTGTTGCACCGTTTTTCCCACATTGGGTTTTTCCGGGGAAGTTGTCTAAAAAAAATGGTGTTCATTGCGTGTGTTTATTTCTTTCCTGCTCAGTATATTCCTTCTATAGTATTATATGTTGTGAAGGTCACAGTAGATTTTATTTCTATATCTATTATGTAACATTGTTAAAAAATTGTTCAGTAATTAATAAGTAGGATAAATCTAATCAGTTACTGCATTAGGGATTCAAGATTACGAATTGTCACATGATATCAGAGCACTGGTGAAGTAGGAAGAGCCCAATGCTGAGTTGAAGAGGGATTTCAAAAAAACTGCGTAGGAAGCATATCGAAACCCTAGAGGGGATGCCTAGTCTATAGCTTGGAGGGAAAATTTTCATGGAAATTTTTTCTTTGAGTGAGTCGATAGAGACGGATATTTTCCGGATCGATTTTTGCCAAAGGTGGAGGGAGAAGCGTGGTAGGTTCAACACAAAGCAGATCTTCAACTGGGACGCAATTTTCTACATCAATTTGTTGGGACATAAAAGCGTCAGAAGAGAAAATAAGAGCACCTATTGAGGGAATTTATTCCTCGGAGAATTCCTAGCCAAGGAATTTGATTTCTCACTATAGAGAAATAGTAGTCGAGAGCATATCTACTTACTCCAACAGGGAGTGCGTAGAGCCAATCAAGAGTTGCGCAGAGGAGAGAGGAGGAAGTTCGACATTTTTTTGGCGTGATGGCATCAACTGGGTTGATATATCATGATTTATTGGACGGTGCCTCCAACTATGTGATATGGAAGGAAAGGATCACCTTCCTTCTAGATGAGCATGATCTTAAAACCTTCATTGATAGTGTGGTAGTTGTCCCTGTATATCCATATCCATTGAAGGCTTACAAGAAGGATATGGCGAAGTCCAAGAGGTTAATCCTCGATGGAGTGAGAGATAACATTGTATCTCACATAGCATGCAAGAGCACAACCAAAGAAATGTGGGATGCATGGCCACATTATATCAGGGGTCTTCCGAACAATGGAAGACCCCTTTGGAAGAAAATATGAGATGCATGAGGATGCATAAGGGGGAGAGCATAAATCCCTTCCTAACGAGACTTCAGGATACCCAAGATTAGCTAGCTACTGTGGGAGCATCGCCTCAAGGTACTGATTTTGTACAACTGGCCCTTAACAGTGTTTCCGAGGAGTGGCAAGTCTTTTCCCAGAGTATCCTGGGTAGAGAGAGGTTTCCTAATTGGGAGAGAGTTTTGGCTAATCTACAACAAGAGGAGATGAGGTGTGATTTGGTGAAGAGCACCATAAGTGACAGCAACAGCAGTGGGTTGAAGATCGAGAAGGAAGATGGAAATGCAACCCTCACATCGAAGGGAAAACAGAAGCAGCATAGGCGAAAGAAGAATATTTCAAAGATCAAGCGTTTTCGATGTGGTGATATGGGCCACTTTAGTTCTCATTGTCCTCTTTTAAAGAAGGACAAGGAGAAGGAGTAGGATTAGCAAGCTGCTACCGGTGGGATCGATACAATGTCCTCTAGATTGGAGGAGGAGTTTCCCATGATTTCCCATATACCTATAGGGTAGAGGTGGGATGATATGGTTTTGTAGCCTCAAAGAGCTACAGGATGGGTAGGATCCTTGAGTGTCCACCTCTTGGATCATCACCTTGCTACAGGAGCCCATAATAGCAGTAGTAGGATGGACCAATAACAAATGGCGCAGTCGGGTGCCAAAGTGACAGATGCAGTGGTTAGCAGCGTTAGGAACTGAGAAACACAAAGCAGAGTTGACAACAGTGTACATTCAGTAGCAGTGTACAGGCTTCAATGACAACGCAAAGGCTAGCAGTAGTTAGAACTAGGTTGATAGATGCATCAATTTGAACACAATTGGTTCAATTGTAGTAGCATCAGATGAGATGAGTTGTGAATGTTACAGTGGAAGAAACAATATAATTGTAGTGCAGATGCAGTAGTTAGCAGCAGTATGCAGGGTCAGCAGCAACACAGATGCAATGCAATAGGAGATGGTACCGGATCAGAGTGATGCTTTAGGAGGTTGCATTACTTGAGCACATTCCTCGCTCAGAGGGGGTGTTGATTTTTGTAGCATCGGATGTGCTCTAGCCTAAAGACTTTGCAGAGAGGGTAGGACACATGCATTCTCCAAAACCCGTAAAGCGTTTTGGGAAATTCCATCCAGATATGGATTAATTAAAATAATTAACCATTTTTAATGTATTACTAAGTCTAAACTTAGGAAATGTGATTAATTAAAGTGTATTAATTAAGTCGGATGAAAATATTCTAGATAAAGACATGGATAAAATCCTAGTTAATCTGAGCCTTTGGTTATGTTTTAATTTTGGTTGTTTAAATGTCAACCAGAGATTATAAGAAGGAGCTTGATGGGCATTCAGAAAATACATCGAGTGAGAGATCAAGAGATCGAATTCTCAAGAGAGAAGTTGCTACAGAGGGATCGAGGATATTTCTTGCAGTGAGGGGCAGGGATAATTTTCCAGTGGAATATTTTCCAAATATGAAGAGTGCAAGGCAGAGAAGGCAGAGAGAAGTTTAGAAAGGCTGCGTAGTGCCACACTAGGCAGTGCAAAGCCTCTGAGGAGTTCCACAATTTTTCTAAGGAGTAGTCCATATATAGTGCCGAAAGCGACGGTTTGAGACCAGAGGGCTAGATATATGAGCATCCAGTCAGCATATTGATCAACTATAGAGGTGAAACAATCCCTATAGGTTATGACGCAGAGGCAGCGTGGGGCTAGCCATTCAGAAGTCGGATTAGTGTCAAATCACCAGTGATAGTGTGAGATAATTTCTCACTATCTTTTTTCCAGTTTATTCTCTGTATCAGATAGCAAGTTTGGGAATCTAGTGACTTGTATTCATAAAAATACTGCATAATATTAAAACCCTTAGTTGTTGCACTAGTTTTCCCACATTGGGTTTTCCGGGGACATTGTCCAAAAACAACGATGTTCATTTAGTGTGTTTATTTCTTTCTTGCTCAATATCTTATTTCCACAATATTATATGTTGTGAAGACTGCAATATATTTTATTTCGATATTTTTTGTGTAACATTGTAAATAAATTGCTCAATAATTAAAAAGTAGGATAAATCTAATAAGTTATTGTAGTAGGGATTCAGAATTACAAATTTTCACAACTGGGACTATAGTGTGGTAGTAGAAACATAGATGCACCCTTATGTTTTGTATTGTGACATACATCATTTCTTCATTTTTTGGACATATGGACATGTGATGCGAAATTTTTATTTTTGACAATTGTGTGGGGGGGGGGGGGTTATGGTTTTGTACTGATAGGTAATTATGTTTTTTTTTCATGATTTTTCTATCATGAGATTATGTATATGTACACGCTCATTCATTTTCTTTTGTACCTATAATGTTTAATGTGAAATATGTCTATCTAGATCTTGATTTTCCATGTGGTCTACATAAGTGTTTTGGTTTTTAAGAATATGAATGATTATAATGGTATCAACTTGTTGTAATATAAGTATAACCATAAGTGGATTTAAGCATCAAAGATAGAAGAGGATGGCATGCTTGAATACATTGTAAAGGATGGTTACATGCATAAGCTTTCAACACAATCACTCTCATAGATCTTTTATCTTGTGAGAAAAATGACATAGTGATGGGCTTCCCAAAATAACCTTTTTTGTTGGCTCGTGGTTCATGGAAAAATCTTGATAGTAGAAAATTTCCAAAAGAGGAGGATTTAAGGAACTCATGATGTGCTTTATGTCTTTCCACATAAGAAACCATTCATTATTTGTTCTTCGAGTGAAGTTTCACCAAAAAAGCATGGTCAATCATCTTTGTTAGTTTCATCCATAAAGTATACAGGTCAAGCTCATGGAGGTAGATGTTCACATTGTGGAGTAAAAGGTGTAAGGTATCTCTTATGAACAATTATGCTTTGAAAATGATAAAGAAAACTCTTCCAAATTATTTCTAATAGAAATTGTGGTTTTCTAGAAACAAAGTTTTTTTTAATTGGGAACCAACCAAGTCAGATTTTGTAGCAACAAAAGTAAGGGGTCTCCTATTGGATCATATTAACTATAGAAGAAAAGGGAAGCCAAAATATCAATCATTGGATCAATATTTGGAAGAATAAATTTGAAAATTTTCAATTTTAATGTATAATTCAAACTTATGACCTCAATGCAAGCAAAGCAACAAAAATACAATGGCAAGTTCAAATGATCATGCAAATATTCCAAAACTGGTGATTGAGATCTTTCATAGTCTTCTTTGATGGCGTGTCTAAAGGAAATTAAAGGGTGGTAGGTGTGGGGGGGAGTCATTTATTATCCCAGATAACAAATAGAAACAACATATGCATGGTGTTTAAGAGAAGCAACGAACGACCAGGTAGATGCCTATGTTATCTTTAAAGGCCTCCTTGTCTTTAAAGAAGCCAATATCAAAACTATAATAGTATAAGGCATTCAAGCATGATTGTCAAATATATGGTTCAAAAACTAACTCTAAATAACAACAATATTTCTATAGTTATTAAAATAATAAAAAATGAGGTCATGAACCAACTCAATGTCTCACACTACTAACTTATCCATGAGCTCAACTCAGAAACATATTCATGCAAATAAGGCATATAATTCTAATCAATGTGATTTGGAAAAGAAATGGGGTGACTATATTGTTTTCTCCCCTAAGATCACTAGGCCAAAACTTATGCCACACTCTATCCACAATAAATTCCATATGGCACTGCATCCCATACACCAATTTCCTCATATGGGGAATGGATTTAGAAGGTGTAATCACGTCATATCTACCTGCAAACTATAATTGTTATTTATCCTTTTGAACTCATTTCCATTATTACCTGTATGCAAGGTGGGATTGTGGATGAGAATGGGATTTGTCGCATATTCCAGATAAATTCTCAGGTCGTGGTATATTTGATGGAAAGATCCCATATAGGATCTAAATTAGATATTGTTTTCGTGCAAGAAATTACTTGTCTACTCCCTATCTCCTTAAAGAAATCAAATAAGGCCTTTATTCAATATGGATTTAAAAGCCTTGAATCATACTTTTTGGGTTGTTGCTATATTTATATGTATCAAGACTTACTTTAGGATTTAGTTTTCTATGGAAGATCTATGTTTTGGTTATCCTTATTCTCAATTTTTGGAACATAGGAAATCCTTTGTGCATGAGATTCAATTTAGGATACCATTCCACTTTGCTTCAATTTACTTTTATTTGAATTAAAAAAACATGGTCCAAAGAGACATTCTAAAATTCAAAAGGACACTCAGAAGGCACATAAAATATATTCAATAGAACAAAAACCATTTGTTTCACTAACTTATATAATGTATAAGAATGAGCGCCAATATGCCTCACACATGATGCATCAATCATGAACCTTTTTGTATAGGAAAGGAAAAATTTAGATATTTTACAAGTTGGATGTAGCATGTTGAGGAACCTAACATTCAATATTAGCAAGGATGCCCACTCCACAACATCCAACACATGATGTCCATAAAATCAACTTAGGTAGATTGTAAAGAGGAAGAAACTTTTCATAAAATGAAATATGTTATGATTATTGAGCAACAAAATTCTCTCCAATCAAATGTTGGTTGAGAGGAGGTGAATTTTCAACATGTATTTTGTTAGTTTATAAATATTTTAAAGTTTGATGCATATTATAAGTTTGTTAGTCAAGAATAGAACTAGTTCAAGTACAAACTATTAAGAGGATCCTTCAGGATTTTACCAACTAGGTAAGCACCAAATATGCTCACTTCATCAAATACCATCTAATAGTGTAGGGACCTCTCTATAGTGGCTTGAAATTTATAGGACCTAAGTGTTTTCATTGGTTCAAACAAAAGGGCTTGCTCACCTTCGCAAAATAATCAAGGGTGGATACAATTATTGCAATGGTTGTTGGAATGCTTTTTTATGGACTTGTTATTTGTAAGGTGGCAAGACAATTCTTATCTACATGTTCCAATTAGAGAGTAGTTTGATAACTAAGTGGAGAGGAGGCATATGACATTTATGGGTTTGACTAATTTTATGCTAGGAACAATATGGAAAGGCAGGAATGTTGTGGAAATTTTGACATATGTCTCTAGGCCCATAACATGGACTAAAACATGTAATGTTGATTGGTTTTATGTTTATTTATTTTCCTTTGAAGCATAGTTTCGAGGACTTTGTTGACAACCTAAACTTGAAAATTATCCCGAGGATAGTATGAAGAGTAGAGCTCATGTGTAAAGTCCAATTTCGAAACCAACTCTCAAAAGGCTTTAGTATTGAAATGTACATTTTTTCCAAAGATTAGCTATTTATGAACACCAATACAAGTGAATGGTTAAGAAAATACAATATTGATTGTATATAAAGTGATGTTAAATTTTGGCAAAGATTTATCCAATTTGGTGAAGTAGTCAATAGCCATAATGATATATTTGTGGTCACCACTAGATGTGGGGCCACATTTCATAAGTTAATCCAACATTTGCAAAAGGGACCAATAGTGATGATGGAATGGAAAGGAGCACGTGGTTCTCACGTTTTGGAAACAAAAATTTGAAAATCCTCGCACTACTTAACCACATCGATGCAATAATGATAAATATAGGAGGAAAAGTAACCTACATAGCCAATATCGTCAACAGTGGCCATTCTTGAGAAATGGCCACTGTTGGGTCTCGTAATTGTCAAATTTTCATCATGTTTATCCTCGCCATTCCTCGCCATTCCATCACCTCATTTAACCATTTAGCATACCATCTCCATGGGTTCACCTCGTTATTTTCCAATTTATTTATTTTTAATATTATAAGAGAATGTATGATTAATTATTGGAAAATTGACATATTTCACTAATATCTCAAATGAGGATGAGCTTTGTAAATGTGTAGGATTATTTGGAAGAATTATTCAAAATCCTCTTGAATATTTCCTCCACCATTTCAATAATTCCAAGGATAATTGTTCAAGATTATTCTAAGGAGAAGATCATGGAGGTTCCAAGGAAAATATCATGGAAGATTCCAAGGAGAAGATCATGGAGATTTGGATAACATATCTTATCCAAGATTTGTGAGAGATGAGTGAGGATTTGAAGGGGTCATATTTTGTAATTATAGAGATATTGGTTGAGAGAAGAGTGGATTTGTAATTATGAGTTGCTTATCTTGTTTTCAAAGCACTCATGTATAAATAGGAGTGCTCTTTCTCCAAGTAGGGAGATATTGGAACTTGTATGATTTATTATTATTATTTCTGAGACTTGGAGACATAATTGAAGATCTGTTCTATCATATTTTGATGCTGCTACATGCTGGTTGATTGCTTGAAGTCTTAAGTAGCTGAGTTTACCTTCAGTGTGCAAGGCAAGGGTGGAGGGCCCCCACACCGAGCGAAGTGCACTTCTTAGTTCATTTCGTAGCTACAATTTCTAAATTAGTTTCTTATGTTTGACTCGTTTATCTTTACATGCCTTTACATGCTTTGATTGCTGATGAATCTTAATCTTGTTTCTTTTCTGCATACGAAGAGACAAACCAATATTTAAGTTAAATACTTCTTCTATATGATTAAGTGTTCAAAAATCTGATTAAGAGTTCAAAACTAAGATTCATCTTTTCTTGATTTTTCCTGAATTCCTGTTTTCAAAATAGCATTAATGATATAATGAAATCAATGATGAAGGACAATGAGGACCTCTTAGAAAAGAGCCTCTTCAATTATTATTTCATGTATCTTGATCTATTGTTTAGAAATTAGATTTATCTTTTCCTGATTTTTCCTGAATTCGTATTTTCACAATAGCATTAATGATAGAATGAAATCAATGATGAAGGACAACTAGGACCTCTTAGAAAAGAGCCTCTTCAATTATTATTTCATGTATCTTGATCTATTGTTTAGAAATTAATTAAGTTAGATTTATATTTGTAATATGAATTTCCCTAATCATCATTAATTCATCTTCTAAACTTGACTATGGTTGAAATCCATATATTTTGGAGATGCTTCTAAGTTCTACAAACCTGGATTGATAATTAAATGCTCGTGTTGATTTACCCAACAGCCACCACAAGCACTTTTATAGAAATATTTGAGAATCCACTTTACCTCCTCATGAAATACCAACCAAATTAAAATGTCATTGGCTCCTTGTGGATAAATAGATGTCTATAATATATAGATAATGAGAATACAGTGATAAATACACCAATATTCATCACAAGAAATATGGGTGGAGAATTTTTTGTATGTAAAAGTAAATCAATATATTTTCATACCATTTGCCAATGATATAAGAAAAATATGCTAATTTGAGAGTTAATCATTAAGAAGTGGGTCCACTACCCAAAGAGAGGTTAGCGGTGAAAGCAACAACGGTAAAGGCCTTCTTACTCTTGGGGGTAGTAAACTCAACACCAACATATTGGACGATGACTATCCAAACAATGAACTTACCATTGATTAACAATTTTCCTAAGATGTACTGCATGGTATTTGAATTAGCTATGACTTTGGTTTGGTGAAGAACAAGTTTTATGAACCATGCTCTTTAATAATGATAAGAAAAAAATGAATTACAATCCACTTTTAGGGTGGAACCACCTTTTACAATGAATGAAATACAAGTCAATATATGATGCTCTTAAGAATAGGTATCCTTGGTATATATATAGGAGACAAGTGGTATAATTATAATAAATGGGTGAAGAGAAAGCCCTCTGACTAGGTTTAATGATGAAAGCCTTTAACATTTCTTGAATCAAACATTCAATATGGCTTTTCTATGTGTATGTATGAATGTAAGGCCTAATGTTAGGCGGTACACTTTAGATTTCAAATGAATGGATGGGTCATGATCTTGGAACGCCCTTAGGAATCTTTCCAAATACCTTGGAATGATTGCTGATAACTTTTTGAGATCCACTAGAGCAAATAATATAGATGTTTGAAAATCTAACGAGCACAATTATGCAATTACACCGTGGTGTTCCTTTTTAATTTTTTTTTTTCATTATATTAGAGATTATCACTTTAGAGGTTTTCCCTTAGATACCTTTAATCTCAATTTCCTTTAATTTTGAGGAAAATCTCATGAACAGATCTTGAAAAATAAGGGCCATTGTTCCCAATGATTGCAACCATTGGACCACGAATACAACATCAACACCACCAATTTGGATTTATATGATGGGACTATCTAATAAATACTCCCCTATATTTAGCTTAATATTATGGAGCTTACCTAAAAAATTTATGCTACCTCCATCTGCAGTTATTACTTGAAATTTTAGTGTTGGAAATACAAAGAAATTGAGAAGTTTTGCCAATTTGTAATTGATGAAGTTATGGGTGCTACTAGAATCAATCAAAATTGTTACCTTTTTATTTTTGATATATCTTTCTATATCAATGGTTTGTGGAGTACATATGTTGGCAAATTCATGGAAATATATTGTTGGAGTAGTCTATTCTGGCTCTAGATCTTGTGATGGTTCCAATTCTTGATCTTCTTCATCTTCAATGTCTATGTAGAATATTGTTTTCACCACATTTATGCCCTTTATTAAACTTGTTGTCACAATTGAAACCTAGTCATTTTTTTCTTATTAAATCCATTTTTTGAGGTGTCAACTTTGTTAGTTAGTGAGGATAGGAGAGGGACCATGATGTTATTTGTAATTATTAGTGATGGATCTTCTAGTAACCATAGTTTTACTTTCAACTTTCCTTAAAGAACTAAAAGCATGATCTAGGGAATTAGGTTCAAAGAGATGCGCCTCATGTTGGATGCTTTCCTTTAAAGTTCCAATAAATAAGTCTAACAAATTATCCTTTGAAATGTTATTTACCTTGAGACCCGACTTTTGGAATTGTTGAATGTGTGCTATAATTGGACCTATTTTATGAAGATTTACAATTTGACTAAAGAACATATTGCTCTTAATATCCCCCTGATGTGTTATAAACTCCTCTGTAAAAATTGACCAAGATAAAATAGAATATTTTTTCCTTTCATAAATACAGAAATATCATACAAAGTGATCTTATTCTAAATAAATGAATTACTTCTCCATTTGGAATATATGTGTTATAGGATTGCTACTATCAAACTTTCTATATTGATCTTTGTATTGTAGTAGTTCCTTGGTGTTGACTTGAATCCCCGACGATGTGGATATTTGATTGAAAAATCACAATTATGGTTTTTTGGTTCAATATTTGTTCTCCCAAATTGTGATATAATACTTCCCATGTGTGATTAGGTTTTCACCTAATTGATCCCCTTATTTTCATGATTTATTGGGATCTCCATATCTTTTTTAGGAAGCCTCTTGAAGAGAAGCTTTCCCATCGAATTCATAGATTTTTGCATTTATTCATTGATTTTTTTTTGTATTTCTTCCTTTTTTTCTTCCATATTTTGTTCCATACTTTTTACAACTCATGCACATGTGATAATTGAATTTTCAACTTGGATACCTGATACTAGACATCTTTTATTTCTTCATGAGCCATGGATGAGCTTTCTATGTAGCCATGTGACTAGATGAAAATGGTGTTATTTTTCCTATTTAGCACAAATTTCGAATCACAAAAAATTTATCTTATAATAAAATGTTATGCCAATTGTAAGTTATGTATCTCTCAAAACCCTATTTGGTAGACTATTTGGATGGTTTACCTTTGCCTTGACATATCTCTAAAATATGATGTTGAATAAATTATTGTCATTGATATCAAAGGACTTGTGTGTGTGTGTGTGTGTGTAGAGAGAGAGAGAGAGAGAGAGAGAGAGAGAGAGAGAGAGAGACTCATACATATATATGCACATGAAAATATGTGAATTCAAAATAAAAAATGAATTTAAGTGAAAAATGTTTATTAAGAATAAAAAGTGAGTTTTTGTAAATAATTCAAAAAGTGAATTGTTGGTTTCAAACCATGGTTTGGAAGCCCATGGTATTTTCCTATAGAATTTTCCCATTTGGAAAAGTGAAATAAAAATGGAATTAATTAGTTTTCGATGTCCTTTTTGAATCAACACATATCTTCATGAAGGTTTATGATAATGCATAGAGGGAGAAAGTAATGAAAGGAAAGAGAGAGTGTGAATAACATAATATTATTATAACAATTGAATAAGTTTGTGGAGTGACAAATGAATATCATTTGTAGAGGTACAATTGAATTTCAATTTTGGAGCAACAACTAAATATCATTCATGAAGTAACAATTGAATATCACTCATGGAGTGACAATTGAATATCATTTGAGGAGCAAAGATTTGGTGAGCGGATCTAGTGAATCTATATGTCAATCTGGTGAAGTGGCAAGCATATCTCAAGAAACAATGAGTAGATCTAATATTCTAGTGAGAAGATCATTTTTAAGAAGTTATATGCAATTTAGTGCCACACAAACAAATAGATTGATGTCTTTGGCCAAGTTTGTGATTAACGATGTTTATTGGTGTCTATAAAGATTAGGAAGAGTAGGTTGGTTCCTACTAGGATTTGTACCAATGGAGATTGGTGTATATAATATATTGGCACCTACAAAGAATTATAAAGAAATTTTTGTTGTTTTCTCCCGAAAATATTTCCATGCAATTTTTTTGTTTCGTGTTTTGCAGTTGATGATCTCATATGTGATTGTTTTCTTATGATTTATGAATGTTTAAAAAAATAAAAACTATCTTATACTGATTCAACCCCATCCCCCTCATCTCAGTATAAGTGTATGCTCAAAAATTGGTATTAGAGCGATTTCCTTCAAAAATAGTCTAACCACTGTAGATAGATCTCAAGAGCACACATGGCTAGTCAAGAAGGTTTATCCATAAAAAAACTCCATTGTTTAATGAAGCAACATATGCATCTTGGAGTATAAGTATGCATACTTATCTAATGGATCTTTTTATTTGATATTTAGCAAGCTGTTGTGACTGGTTATAAAGCTCCAACACCTACACCAACATATTAGGATAGAAATAAGGTTAGTTAGGACAATGAAAAAGCCATGAATGCCACCTTGTGTGGTTTATCAAAATATGAGTTTGATAAGGTGATGCATTGTGAATCCGTAAAAAAAAATGGGACAAACTTCAAAACATCTATGACGAAAATGTAAAGGCCCAGAAGGATAAGCTCTAAACTCACAAAATGTAGTTCAAGAGTTTAAAAATTAAAGGTGAAGAAAATGTTGCAGCATATCTTCTTCATGTGGATGAAATTGTCAACACCATCAGAGGACTTGGTGAAAAATTTGAATAATTAATGATTGTATAAAAGGTGTTAAGGTAACTTCCCTTTATATTTGATTCTAAAGTTTCTGTTGTTGAATAAGTGAAGGAAATTGACAAATTGGCAATGGATGAATTTCATGGGATTCTCACAACATATGAAATGAGGAATAAAAAAGAGAAGTCGTAAAAGCTAGAAGAAACCTTCAATGCTTCAAATAGGACAAAGAATAGAGAACACGAACAAAGAGATAGCTCCATTAGCAAATCAAACATAGAGGAAACACATTTTTGAGAAAACCGAAAAAGGGATCTAGCAAATACGAAGGTAAGATGCACTTCAAGTGCTTTAACTATGGTAAATTAGGACATTTTATGGCTAAGCGTCCACATGAAAAGGATGAAAGTAGAGATGATGAAGAATATCATATTGTAAAAAAAGGAAAAAAAAAAAAAAAACATCATCAACATAAAAAGAACCACAAATAGGAAAAGCATGAAAATAAGAAGAACTCTTATAAGTAAAAGAAGAGTCTGTACTCAAAAGGGGTTAGTGACTCATCTAAAGAGAGTAGTGAAAGCATTTTTCATAGTGATAGAGATGATATTATGGAGAAGAAACTATCTTTATGGAAATCAAAGGAAATATTAGTGTCTTGGAAAATGAAGATAAAGCGAAAGAAACGATGAATTTCGAAGAAGAATAAAATTCCAAAACAAATGGGAAGGTGTATCTTGAAGAAGAAATCATTTGTATCTTAAGTGAAGTAAAGAATATTAAGAAAAAGAATTTGAAATAAAAGGAGAAGCTACATAAATATGAAGAGGAGGATCATGATGCTAAATCAAAGATGTCACAAAGCCTCGAACAAATAGACAATAATGTTATCCACCTAAAGGTTCAACTAGAAGAGGAAAAATGGATGGAAGAAGTTGTGTGAATCTAGCTAAAGGAAGAGGAAGAAAAATCGAAAAAGTTGGTAGCTGAAATTGTTTCCTTAAGAAAGGAACTAGAGAAAACAATTGATTAGTTGAGTAGAAGCTTGAAGTTTGAAAAGAGTGCTAAAATATTAGATGATATTGTTGGGCCCAAGAGATGGTACCTTTTTACCACCTTTTCCCTTACCTTTTGACCATTTTTCCTTCCTTAGTTTCATCACTTTGTCTAATTGCTTCATCTTTTGACTAAGGTATTCCATATTCTTATGTCACTCTAATTTTTCCAGTTTTGCTTGAATTTGATTAGGGAGAGGTTGTTTGGGGTATTTTTACTAATAAAATACTAAAGGGGTTGATTATATGATGACCTAGCTAGCTTAGGATGTTGTTACTCCCCTGTTTTAGATGTTGTGAAATTGTCCTTTCAAGTTTTCATGATGTTGTTACACCAGGCCTCTATGATGTTGACATTCTGCTCTACTGATACACTGAATTTTGTTATTTTGTTTTGTCATTTTTTTTCAATCCCAACACCATTTTTGGGTTGTTGACATTTATGTTATTACTCAGTGAAGTCAGCATTAACTATTGTGCTAGCGAGGAATCAACTTCTCTTAATAATGTGGACAATTTGGATATAAAAATTATGATTCATAGCATTTGGTTATTCACTAAATGAGGCAGATCGTTGTGGTAGTGATTTTATTTGCACCCAATATGTTGTAGTTCGTATAACCAAAAAAAAAAAAAAACTCTCATTACTTTTGTTTGAACAAGATGAGAATCAAAATATTCTCATGGTCGTTTATAATGAATTTATGTTGAGATTAGATAGAAAAGAAAAACATATAAGAAGCAACCTCCCTGTCCCAAGAAGGGGATTGGCATTACTGTTTCGAAATGTGCATCTATACATTTTATTTTTCAGAGCTAGTGTAATCCTCAGAAAGTATGTGGTTCATATTATGATATTTTGTGTTATCTTGGAGTTGTAAGATTCTCCAACTCCCCACTAAGGATGAAGGGCCCTCCTCTTTAGCATGGACCATTGTGTCTATGTAGTTAGCATAGTTACTTTAATTAATTTTCTTGTAGGTTGTGATTTCAATTCACGTGATTTTATTTAATCATTTTTACAGATTCCTTGCTAGAATGATGGAATAAAGATACTAATTAGTTAAGTTAGATAGCAAAAGGGTTTTTAATACAAGATATTAATATTCAACCATAGCCATTGTAGAATTGATATTTATCAATTGAGTGTTACTACTATTATTTATCATTGTTGCAGATTGTAATGATTTAATCCTGTTATAGAATATGTATTGATTGTTTTTGTAGAATGTTATGATTCATAATGCATCTCACATTATATTCTTGTTACAAATTAGTGATATTTATAGTACAGGGTATAGATAGAAATCATCACAATAGAATATTGTTGAAAATTATTGTCCTTTATTATTTCTAGCACTATATCATTGATGCCATCTCAATGGTATAATTTATTGAAGAGTGGGTGTGTTGTTACATGATTTCATTCATAATTTGATTTATGGTTGTGTGGATGTGGTTGGGTTATTTCATGGAAATGAGAACTTGAATTTAAAGAGTGTCATTTCCTTTCTACAATAGCGATTGTAGAGTAATTGAATTCTCTTTTTGTTTCTACAAGTGTGAATTTCATTTTTAGACTAAGTGCAAAGAGTTATTTTTCATGAAAGTGTGGTTTTAACAATGAGATGTTTGTTTTTAGTATTGAGTTGATTTCCATTTCTACAAGTGTGGTTAGTTCCCAGTGACATTAAGCTTTGATTGAGGGTTGATTACTTTTCAAGGAATCATAAGGTGTCTTAGGAAGTAGTTTGTGCCAGTTAATGAATGTTTCCTGCATATACTATGCACGCTAACCTTGAAAAAACTAGACTTACCCTAATTGACAATTTATGTTAGTGAGGATGTATTGTTAAGAAAATAAAAATCCACAACATTTTGCACTGTTTCCAGGTAGGTTATTATAGGTGCAAATATTTAGCTAATAGTGCTTCTATTGATATTTTAAAGAAATGATATCTAGGATGGATGAATAGGAAACATGATGCTCCAAAAAATACTAACCCCATGGGGAAAATAAGTTATGGAATAAAGAATCAAGACTTGGGATGAGTAACATTCATTCAATAACTAATTTAAAAGTGGAAATAGAATCATCTGCCCCTAGAGAAGATTCTAGGAAAATAGGATCCTGCAGGTTAACCACCTTAGGCATAAATTTTCAGAGGACATAGTCCTAAGGATTAGTTGCTTTAGAAGCAAAAGTATCTCGTGAGTCATCTGATGCAAGCCTATAGAACTCTCCTCATGCTGAAACATTTGTATCAATAGTAAACATTGAATATTAATACTCATTAGAAAAACAAGGAGAAATAGATGATTAGAATTCATAATGATAATATCCAAGTTTGGAGGACAAGAAACCCCCTGACAACTTTGTTCCAGATTTAGGAATTATTGTAAGGCACCCTGAGCATTCTTCAGGAGAATATTTACAACAAGGCAGAATTGTTGGTGAATGGAAAGTATTTGAATAAGTATTGGAACATATTTGAACTTTGCTAAAGAACTAGATGGTGGACACAAACACTAATGATAAAATTACTACTTTTGAATTTTGTATTAGGGATATTCGTAGACAAGAACCTATGAAAAAAATTCATCTTTCAACTCTTTTTAATTTTCATGGCTTAACCTGTAAAGACCTAGACACTTTCCTATTTGAGTTTGAAATTCTGTGTCAAAATTTTGATTATACTTCAGATGCCCAGAACTTGAAAATTTTCCTTTCCACCTTAAAGTAAACAACATTCATATGGTTTATGGGCCTTGGTGGTGAGTACATTTCTTCATGGGAAAAAATGAAAAAAACTTTCCTAGGAAAGCATGAAGACTATTTTAGAACCAGAGATAAAAGGAAATAAATCTTAAGGATGTCTCAAAGATGAAAGATTGGAAGACTGTACTGAGTGCCTCCAATATATTTTACAAAGGTACAGGTATATTCATTTGGATAAAGATATTTTGAATACTATTATGATTTGAGGAATGGGAGAAGACTATGTGGACATGCTAAACCTTATGGGGAAAGGATACATTTAATGTTGGGTATGTGTTATATTCTTTCCACCATTAGTCGCACATGCAACCTCCCTTGTATGTTGCACTGGGAGCAACAGGGGGGGTCACAGGGGGCAAGAACCCCCCTATCTAGGGGTTTGCAAGGGGCAGGTAGCCCCCTATGCGAGGTCCGGGGCAGTGCCCCAGGAAAAAAAAATTTCTTATTTTTCTGGGGGCTAGTTCCGCCTATGGTTTTGTGCATGGGTTTGCACATGGTTTTGGGGCATGATGGTTTTCGGCCCTTGGTATTTTGTAGATCCGGTCAAGGAAACTACAGTTATATTCTAATCGGGGGTTAATGGATTTGGGTTTATGAATGCTTTGGCATGTATATATATGTGTTTTAACACTAAAAGGAATATAATGAAAAATCAAGCTGGTAGTCCCGATTTGGGGTCCAGGGGAAAATCTCTGTGTATATATGTTTTATGTTTTATGCTCTCACTATTGTTTATTTTCTGTCTTTAAGAATTCGTTTGTAGATAATTTATGTACAGGGTTAAAACCTACATTTGGAATTAGAGTTGTTTCAACTTCAAGGGGACACCTTTGCTGTTGAGGGGTTTTTTTTCTCGGGCCTATGGTAGACCCTGTTCAGTGGGAGATCTGCAGGATCGATTCTTGTGGTGAAATAAGATGGTGAGAAGTGGAAAGATAGAGATCAATAAATTTAATAGTCATAGTTTTGAGTTGTGGAAGCTCAAGATAGAGGATCTGCTAGTGGATAAAGATCAGTGGATCGCGGTAGATCTAGGTACTAAACCAACGACAATGTCAGATGAAGATTGGGCGAAGTTGGATCAGAAGGAAAAACGAACAATGTGGTTGTGTATCTCAGATTCGGTAGTATTGAATGTATCTGGGGAAGCTACGACAAAAACATTGTGGGTGAAGTTAGGGACGTTGTACCAATCTAAGTCTCTAGCGAATAAATTTTTCCTGCGGAAAAAGGTGTATAACCTCAGGATGAAGGATGGAGACTCGGTGACAGAGCATCTGAATGCCTTCAATACTGTGGTAATTTAGTTGTCATCTATTGATATTAAAATCTCAGATGAAGATAGGTGCATCAATTTGTTGTTTTCTCTACCATATTCGTGGGACATTCTGGTTATTGCAATAGGTAGCAATACAACTACCTTGAATTTTGATGAAATTGTCTCAGCCTTTCTGTCGGAGGAAATGAGATGAAGAAATATGGAGGGCCAGAATGGAGATGCCTTATCTGTACGAGAAAGGTCCAGAACAGAAACAAAATAATTTTTCGTGTGGGAGATCTAAATCTAGAGGGAGATCTAACTCTCTAGGAAAGCATGTAAAGGTGAGCTGGAAATGCGGAAAGGAAGGGCACTACAAAAAGGACTGCAGATCTAAAGCTCCTGAGAAAGGAAAGGGAATTGATGATGCTCCTTCTCTAGAGGCAAAAAACACCTCAGAGGAAGGTGGGGATGTGTATTTGGATTCTTCTTCAAATACACATGTAGATCATGATGCATGGTTGCTTGACTCAGGTGTATCCTTCCACTTCACTCCCCGTAGGGAGTGGTTCTGTGAGTATGAGAATTATGATGGTGGAGATGTCTTATTAGGAGATGATAGGAAGGCCAAAATTATTGAATGTGGAAAATTCAAGTTGAAGCTGCAAGGTGGAAGGATTAGAACACTTCCTGGTGTTCTGCATATTCCTGCATTGGCCAAAAATCTGATTTCTGTAAGCAAGATGGATGATGCTAGTGTAAAAACAATGTTTGAGAAAGATACCTACAAGATGGTTCGGGGAGCACTGGTATTAATGCAAGGATTTTGGATTGGAACTTTGTAAAAGCTTCAGGGTATCGCTGTTATTGATGGCTGCAACAGTTCTGTCGTTCCTGAAATTGGAGTGAAAAGCCTAGCGGTCTTTGGTGAAAAGACCATGCTATGGCATCAAAGGCTTGGACATGTTGGAGAGAAGGGGCTTCAGATACTGCATGGAAATGGTATGGTATGGTAGAAGGTATGTCTAATTTCTCTCTGGATTTCAATTTTAGTGAACATTATGTATATGGAAGTAAAATCGGGTGAGTTTTCCTTCTTGTGCTAAGAGGGCGAACAAGATATTAAAGCTTGTGCACAGTGATGTGTTTGGACCTGTGTCAGTTCCATCACTGGGTAAGTCTGTGTACTATGTTTCATTCATACATGCATTCTCAAGGAATACATGGATATATTTCTTGAGGAATAAATATGAAGTCTTTGACAGATATAGAGAATTTAAGGTTCTGGTGGAAAACCAGACAAAGAAGAAAATAAAGGTGTCGAGGACAGATAATGGTGGATAGTTCTGTAAGAAGGAATTTGAAGAGTTCTATAAGAAGTGTGGTATATCACAACAGAAGACTACTCCATACACACCTCAGAAAAATGGAGTTGCAGAAAGAATGAAAAAAATACTGATGGAAAAGGCAAGAAGCATGCTGAGTGGTACCGGGTTAGGACAAGAATTTTGGGCAGAGGTAGTGGATACTGCATGTTACCTAGTTAATAGATCACCTTCATCAGCGTTGGAGGATAAGACTCCACATGAGGTATGGACTGGTAAGAAACCCTCTCTTTCACATCAGAGGGTATTTGGATGTGATACATATGTACAAGTTCCAAAGGAGAAAAGGACCAAGTTGGATAATAAATCTGAAAGGTGCATCTTTATTGGGTATAAGGATGGTTTAAAAGGTTACAATCTGTTAGCCACCTATAATATTTTGTTATACCAAAAGGTGGCTAAATCTTTTTGAACCTCCAAGGAACAAATTTTATCATTAAAAAATTGTTGGCTCTTGAAGTCTCTTTAAGGCCTCATGCCTCTGTCCAAAATCCTCATTACTGTTCCTATTAATTCTGCTGATTTCCTGTAAGAAACTGCTGAAGAAACCATCATTTTTCCCCTTTCTCCCACTCATAACTAACCTTCATTTATTCCCCCTTTTCTCCATATTATTTCCCTACTTTTCATAAGTTTCTCCCTCCATTCGTGAAAATCCTCCTGACATGGTTTAAAACTTCTTTTTGAGCTGTGCCGAACCCCCAAAATCCCCTTTAAATCCTTACCCCTAACCTTTGTTGGCCATTTTCCCCCCTTACCCCTCTATCGTTCCCTTCCTTGGCCTTCAAATTCCATTTAAATAGGCCAAAACCCACCTTCCGACCTTAATATAGGCGTAAGCCCCCTCCCGATAGCCCCTTTCAAACCACTTCCCCGCACATGCCCCGGCGCTGGGACCAAACGCTCAAGTCCCAAGCGCTAATCGCAATCAGAAGTCGGGCGGGTGCACAAATCCTTTGTAAATAGTCAAAACTCCGATGCGATTTATTTATAACAATAATTCTGGCAATGCGTTCCGCACCATTGATCTTCCGAGGAGATCTGACAGTGGAGCGCTAATCGCAGCCCCCCGCCCAATCGCAATCGCAATACTTCAAGTGTGCCCTCTGATCAATCGCAGTCCATACCTCCGATCTTCCGATCCTACTCTCCCTCCGATTTATTCTTGACCGTTGATCTGTCCCGCCGATCCAACGGCCCTGCGCCAATCGCTCCTTTGCAATCGCATAACTCAAATCGCATGCCTTCTTCTCTGTGCTCCGATTGCCGATCCCCGATTCAATCCTGGCCGTTGATCTAATCCTTGATCCAACAGCCAGCGCTTAATCTCACTGGAAATTCAATCGCATCCCCTTTTCTGCCAACCCCGATTGAGATCCTCCAATTAGATCTGGACCGTCCACATGTCCAGATCGGACGGTCCAAAACCACCCCGCCTTATTTTTTCTCCCCGCTCTCATTTTTCTGTTTTGCACCGATCTCCACCGTTAGATTTTTTTATCCGACGGCTACGCTTTTTTCCCCGCCATCTGAAGCAGTTTAAACCAAATCCACAGGATTTCTTAAATGTTTTATGTTTGATGCAGGTGTTTTAAAAGGTTTTCCATTGTATCACGAAGAAATGCCGAGGGCTGGGAATGACGATTTTCATGCCCTCATTTCATTAAAGAGAAGCCATCCACAGGGGCTCCATTCCATGTTTTTTCAGTGCTCTATGAGTATTGATGCCGTAAGGCCCGGTGCGGCTCTACACATTGACAAGACACTGCGTTTTAACGCGATTTTAAAAGAGTATAAGTTTTAAAGAACAGAGCGCGCAAGGACAGAAGATTGAAGACAGATTTGGGGGATTATGGCTAAGAATGCTTATAAAAACCTAATTCCCCGAATTTAGACACTATTTAAGAAAATCATAAGTGTTTCGCTGACAGAAAGGTTTCCACCGCTTCAACTGAGGCGAATTGATTCCTCAGCTACTACAAAGAGCCACTTGTTTCCTCAAACCTTTCAAACAGAGGCTGAAGTTATTGATTCAGGAAATATCTGCCTCCAGCGCTGCCAAGAAGTTAATTTTGCCAAAGGAGTGTAATAGAAAATAGCTGCAGAGTTGCTCTGGACAGAACATAGAGCCTCAAAGTCAAATAAAGCTCCCACCGAGCTTTGATATTAATTGTAAAACATTAATACAGTGATCCACCTGTACACTTCTCCATCGAACCCCTCAAGAGACCGAGAAGTCATTTAATCTGTATTAATGGTTCACGAGATATTTTTGTTAGTTCTCACCTCCTCATCTTCCTATAAGTACTTATGCATAAGATGAGAAGGTTGGTTGCTGTTTGATCACAAGTTGTAATATTGAAACTCTCTGAAATAAATATACAAGTCTGTTGAAGTTGAAAATAATTTGGAGTCTTGGATGTCTTGATGATGCCGTTGCATGTCTGTTCCTGAGAAGGCTCTATCATTTGATCCATGAGCTTGGCTGTTGGTGAAGTGCTCTGAACTGTTAAATTTTTTTTCCTTGTTTTCATTATGTTCCATAATTTCTTACTACAGTAGGCTGAAAGTTTTAGGCTAAGAAATGACTCCTGGAAGCACCTTAGACCAGTTCACCCTTCACTGTTTTATGTTTTCTTCTGCTGAAGTATTTTAGGGGCTTTAAACCTTCTCTCTAATCTTCATGCTCGTTTATTTCCTTGATAGCTCAAATAGTTGGTTTCAGCATGTTATGGTTCTCCCTGCTTGTCTGCCATCACTTGAAAGCCGTTATTGAAATCTCCCTTCGAAGTACCATTGTCTTAGGTTAACCAAAGAGGTCGGTTTTGATCTTACCCTTTGCCCCTGCTTAAACAGTTGTTTTGAAGGTCTTTATAGTTGCAAACACAGATGTTATTTAGGTGTTCCCTCTTCTATGAATGAAATTATCAGTGAATCTTTTATGTTTTCTAAATCCTTTAAAATAAGATCTTTGAGGAAATAAGGTGTTCCCCGAATCTTAGATTTCATTTTAGAAGTTGTCTTGAAATCATTATTTGCTTAAAGAATATTTGTAGAATTTATGGTTAGCCCTGTCTATCAAATATCTCTTTATTGATAAGTCATGTTTCTCAAGTTCCCTTTGTTGAGAATTAAATTTCTTTTTCCAAATCATTAATGTCCATTTCATTCCAAAACAAAGGATCCTGTGGCCAAGTTAGATTTGCCCTTTGATATCCCATATCCCTTGAAGAGTTTGTCATGATCTTATTTTGACTCCATTGCCCAATGAACCGGATATTTCCTCTTTCTGTCTATCTTTCCTAGACCTTTCATATTCTGCTGTATCAACTCAACCCAACCAAACAAACATTTGCATGTAATAACTAGTCTAAAATCCATAACCAAAGCAAACAAGATAAACCTTTGCAAACAAATATTTGAGAGATCCCTCTCTGAGAACAGGAGGACTAGATCCTGGAACTCTAAAGATTGGTTCTGATGTTGCCTTGTCTTTTGATTTGCCAAAATGTCAAAATATGGGACACCAACATAATGGCGATCATAGTGGGACTTGCTGAGAGTTAGAGGTTTACAAAACCTTTCCTTCAACTTTAGGTCCAGTATAACGTAAGTAACTTTCTTCAAGCACTGCCTAACATAATGGCAATCATGATAGGACTCTTTTGAATCAATGACAAACTAAGTAACCCTTAGGATTCCTTTTAAATCCTTATCAAACCTTGAAGGAACCAGTTACCAAGCCATAAGAGCAACTCTGTTTGTTTGAACACCTTAGCTAAGTGCAAAAGCAGACTTAGAACACTCTCTTAACCTATAAAAACAAAATAAACTTAGAAAAACCCAAAATATTTCAAGTTTGGCTTCATAATAAACATGGTGGTGGACCATAAAACCTTTTACCTCCTTAGGAGCTAAAAAACTTCCACCTGGCGACTCCATAATCCTGAGTAGACCTTAAAGACTCCACTGGAAAGAACCCTTACCATTATACCAGTTTCCTAATCTAGTTAGAGGATTGTAAGATCAAAATTTGTGTAAACAGATAAGTTAACCTCTCAAAGATTGTCATATTTGGTTGGACTTTTCCTGTCATTTGGATCTCAAATTATGGCATAGTGGCTTCTAGGAAGATTTATACTAGAGCCCATCCTGACCCCGATCCACCTGAGATAGTTGATGACCCAGAAAGTATCCTTTGGAAGTCTCCTAAGGTTAAATTTTCAACTGTTTTCAGATCACCCTTGAGAGCTAATTCAGTTCCTGAAAATCTTTTAGCTCTACAACAAGCACAAGTTGACTTAGTAAACCCATTTAGAACTAGGTCATTTGATGATATAATTCAGATAAATCCTGAGTCTTCACTTTCATCACCGGAAACAAGTGAATATCCTGATAGAGAATCAACACCTCCTGATCCACATTTTCTTTTTAACCTAGGTGTCTCTCATCCAAAATCAGCTCAGCAATCTGCTATTGTTCCATCCACTTCTGTACACCATTCATCCACTGTTCAAACCACTCCACTCCAGCCAAATCCCCCTCTTATAAATCCCCCTCTTGTTAATCCACCACTTGTTAATCCACCCCCACCACATATCATGGCAGCATGGTATGCTCCCTTAGCCCCTTAATATACCACTAGTCAATCTTCCACAGGACTATCAGTCCAAAATTCCATTATATGATGCTAATAATGCTACAACTGCATCACAACATGTGGATAAGATGAATGACTATTTTGATCGAAATGAAATCGATGATGATTCTATCAAACTCAGACTATTTGCTCAGAGCTTAGGGGGAGAAGTAAGAAAATGGTTTAAAGGTTTAGCCCCCTGTAGTATAAATGACCTCCAAGGCTTCCATCAAACAGTCTTAAACAAGTGGGAAGTGAGAAAGAATCCTCTCCAAGTCCTTGCTGATTATAACAATCTCCATAGGAACCCTGGGAAAAGTGTACAAGCTTATTGTACCAGATTTAACAGCGTGTACAACGCACTTTCCCCTGAACTAAAACCTCCTCAGGGCTCAGCTTTAAACAAATTTCCTGAAGGGTTTGACCCAGACATGACATATTCACTCAGAGAAAGAGTTTTTGCAACTTTGGAAGATATGCAAAGAGGTGCCCTTTTTGTGGAAGTAAAATTAATAGAAAAGAGAGCAAGAATGAAAACTGAGAAGAGAGTATCTTTCAGAGAGGAATCCCCTCCCTCTACTTCAAGCTAAAAAATGGAGAGAATGTTGGAAGAAATGATGAAAGAGATGAGCATAATTAAGAAAGCACAAGCAAATCAAAGCCAGACTGCACTTCAAAACAATCAAAACAGAAATAGAAATCAGAATTATAGAAAAGATAACAATCAGGATAAGCAAAAAGAAAGTGACCAACAAATCAGACCTCCCTTTCAACATAACTATGTAGATCAATATGAGGAAGACAGGGAGTTGGAAAGATTGGAAGAATGACATGTAAAATTGATTGGATCAGACAGTGGGGATGATGTTTTCCTCACCGAGGAAGAACAAGGTTTCTTCTCAAATGATCAAAATACAAACACCTATGAAGATTCTGATGACTATAGATTGGGTTTTGAAAATGCAATCATGGAGGTGCACAAACAGTATGATCTTAGGAGCAAGGGAAGTGTAGAGAATTCAAAAGATAAGAATACTAGCATTGCTGTCAAGAAGAACATGGAAAACCAGTCCAAAAAGACAACAGAAAAAACCAACATTTCGGCCAAGAAAACAGACTCAAACAAAGACAAGGGAATCCAACCAAATGTTGAAAAAAGTACCCCTAGCACTTCAGCTAGTAGTCCCAATAAAACCATCCCAATTACTATCCCAAACCAGGTTCAGCAAAGTAAAATTGCTGAAAGGAACTTAATTGAAAAAACAGATGTAAATATCAACAAGTCAATTATTCCTTTCAGCCTTGAGGGGGAGATTGCCAAGATTAAGATTACCATCCCCCTAGTTGAACTAGTAACCCAAGATGTGTACAAAAACCAAGTTTTAAAAGCTTTGAACTTAGGAAGTGATACTAACACCTTAAATTTGACAGACGACAAACCTGAGCTGTTGTTTGGCCTAAAGGTTGAAGGAAAATATCAAGAAGGACCAGTCCCTCCCTTCTATGTCAGTTTGAACATACACGATAAAATTCTACACAATGCCATGTTAGATTCTGGAGCTTCACACAATCTAATGCCCAAAGTAGTAATGGAAAGCTTAGGCTTAGAAATTACTAAACCCTACAAAGATTTGTATTCCTTTGACTCAAGTAGAGTCAAATGTTTGGGTTTAATCAAAGATTTATGTGTTAACTTAGCTCAGATCCCTGCCAAGAATCTAGTGATGGAAATCGTGGTAGCTGACCTTCCCCCTAAGTATGGCATGCTTTTATCAAGATCATGGGGAGCCAAACTTCAGGGAAGCCTTCAAATGGACATGTCTTATGCCACCATCCCTGTTTTCAACCAAAATAGAAGACTATACAGGGAAGCCCACATGAAGTATATGGTGAGTAACATGGACAAACAAAACAACACTCCGATCTATTCTATTCAATCAAGTTTAGATTCATTTATCTTGTATAACGAAGATGAAATTACTCAACCATGTAAAGAAAATATAGACCCACCAAATTGCACCTCGAATAAACTTCAAAACGTTGACGATCAACAGCGACAAGAAAATGAGAATGAGTCAAATATACTTTGGACAATAAATTTCGATGGATCCTGTAATAAAACTAGTGCAGGGGCAGGTGTCTGGATTCAAAACACAAATTAGAGTTTTTCATACAAATTAGACTTCCCATGCACTAACAATATTGCTGAGTATGAAGCACTTCTCCTAGGCTTACAACTGCTTAAAGAATTAGAAGCCCAAAGGATATCCATTTTAGGGGATTCTGAGCTTATCATCAAACAAATCAAAGGAGAATACTCAGCCAAGAATCCAAAACTTAGGGAATATCGAAATGCTGCCCTTGACCTGTTAAAAACTTTCGAGAAATATGAACTCATTTTTATCCCTAGAGCACGGAATCATCTAGTAAATGAACTTGCCTTTACTGCCAGCAATTGCCAAGTACCTGAGATAAATGAAAAACTCAGTATAAAGGTGAAACACAGACCTGCTGTGCCTGATAACGAAGATCACTGGCAAGTGTTCGAATCTGACAAACACATAGATGATTTCTTAAAATCAGAAAATGATTTCAACATACCAACACCAGAAGCTAGCCATGAAGAAAACTGTTTGTATATTGAACAAATCCCAGAGGCTGAAATGACATATCCTGCTGATATAAATCATTGCGAAAATCCTTTTGAAGCAGAGGTAGTGAACAATGAAGACCGAGAAGACTTGGAAGTCTTACAATGCAAAAATGATAAAATCCCAAGAGGTCTCACACCTTTAGAACACATGTTTGATCTCAACGATGTAGCTAAAGAACCCAGAATGGAGCCTGTGGAGACAAATGTAGAAGAACACAACATAGGCAGTCTCGCAGAACCCAAGATGATCAAGCTATCCAGCACCCTCCCAGCCCACATAAAATCACAGTACATAAAGCTTTTTAAAGAATTTAAGGATGTGTTTTCTTGGGAATACAAAGACTTGAAATCATATGATACCAGCATCATCCAGCATAAAATCCCCTTGAAGGAAAATCAAAAGCCTTTTAAGCAAAAACTAAGGAGAATAAATCCCCTTTTATTACCTTCGGTTAAGGCAGAAATTGAGAAAATGTACAACGCTGGGATCATGGTACCCATTAGATTTTCGGAATGGGTATCAAACTTAGTTTCTGTTAGAAAGAAAACTGGGGAGATCAGGCTCTGTATTGACTTCAGAAATTTAAACAGAGCCTCTTTAAAAGACAACTACCCTTTACCTAAGATGGACCATATACTTCAAAGGGTATTTGGATCAAGAAGAATATCCATATTAGATGGGTCTCGGGTTACAATCAGGTGTTAGTTTTCCCAAGTGATCAAATCAAAACTGCTTTTACCACACCTTGGGGAACTTTTATGTATGTCAAAATGCCTTTCGGATTAATGAACGTAGGGGCCACCTTCCAAAGGGACATGGACATAGCCTTCTCTGAAGATATTGGCTATTTTATAATTATCTACCTTGATGACATAACTTTTTTCTCAAAAACTGATGAAGAACATTTGATTCACCTAAGGAAGGTTTTTGAGAAATGTAGGAAATTTGGCTTATCACTAAATCCCAAGAAGACCCTCTTTGGACTCCAAGAAGGGAAACTTCTTGGTCACATAATTTCAGAAGAAGGAATCAAAATAGACCCTACGAGGATAGATGGCATATTGCAAATCAGCCATCCTAGAAGCCTCAAAGAATTGCAATCTTTCATTGGAAAGATTAATTTTTTGAGAAGGTTTATTCCCAACCTTGCTGAGCTATTGAAAAACATCACAAACATGCTTAAGAAAAATGTGGGTGTAAAATGGACTTTGTCAGCCAAACAATCATTCGAACTGGTCAAACAAGCTCTTACCCAAGCGCCAGTACTGATTAGTCCTGATTTTACCAAAGACTTTTACATTTTTTCTTTTGCATCTGAACATACAATAGCTGCAGTTTTGCTTCAAAAGAATGATCTCGAACAAGAACAACCAATATCATTTTTTAGTAGGGCCCTAAGAGACGCTCCTCTCAATTATAACATTATGGAAAAGCAATCCTTAACATTAGTAAAAGCATTAAAAGACTTTAGGGTTTATATTTTACACTCTCACATAATTTCTTTTGTTTCGCATGCTGTTGTCAAGGATATTCTAAGTCAAGACCCTGATGGTAAAAGGGGAAAATGGATTGCAACTATTCTTGAATATGACTTAGAAATTAGGCCCACCAAACTTGTTAAGGGGCAAGGATTAGCAAAACTTATGGCCGAGTCTAACTTCCAAGCACTAGACATAAATATGGTGGATGTGTTGGAAGAAATGGAAGAATCTGACGCCCCTTTTATTGAGGAAATTTTCCTAAATTCCCCTTGGTATGCTGACATTGTTTATGTGCTTTTATATTTGAATACTCCTCCTTCTTTGTCTAAAACTAAAGCTAGATTTTTGAAACAGAAAGCTTTGAGTTTTTGCATTTTAGACGGGGTGTTATATTGGAAAAACGTTGTTGGAATTTTGCTTAAATGTTTACTTGAAGATGATGCAGGGAAGATCATGCACGAACTTCATGATGGTGAATGTGGAGGACACCTCTACTGGAAGGCCACAACAAACAAAATTCTCAGATCAGGTTTACTATTGGCCTACACTTTTCCCAGACACTCAGAAGCTGGTCATGTCTTGCCATAAGTGTCAAATCTTTGAGGGAAAGAAAAAACTCCTTCCCTTACCCCTACATCCTATCAGAGTTGAGGCACCTTTTCAACAATGGGGGCTGGACTTCATTGGAGAAATTCATCCATCTTCCTCAGCTCAACATAAGTGGATCCTCACAGCCACTGACTTCTTCACCAAATGGATAGAAGCTATACCCACCAGGAATGCTAATGACTCTGTCATTATCAAGTTTCTTGAAACCCACATCCTATCCAGATTTGGTTGTCCCAGAAAAATCATAACAGACAATGCTGTTGCTTTCAAATCCAAAAAGATGGTTGATTTCTGTCACAAATACCATATAACCTTGGGCCATTCCACTGCTTACTACCCCCAAGGAAATGGATTAGCTGAATCCTCCAACAAGAGTCTCATCAATATCATTAAAAAATTGTTGGAAGAAAATAAAAAATCATGGCACAGTAAGTTGGTTCATGCCTTATGGGCTGATAGAATAACTACAAAGAAATCAATAAATATGTCCCCCTATCAGTTAGTTTATGGCATGGATGCAATTTTTCCTACCTCATTAGGAGTTCCAGTCATAAAACTCCTTCAAGAATTACAGGTTGAGGAAAATGATATGCAGAGGAGGATCAACCAAACAATCCATTTGCAGCAGACTAGAGAAGAAGTTTATGAGAGAACACAGTTAGTCCAAGAAAATATGAAGAAGCAATTTGATAAGAGGACTAAGGCAAACAATTTCAAGGTTGGAAGTGTTGTTCTTAAGTGGGATTCACGGAGGGAAGAGAAGGGGAAACATGGAAAGTTTGAGAACTTGTGGAAAGGGCCATATATTATTCATGCTGGGAGGGGTCATAATACATTTTTCTTGAAAGAATTGAATGGAGAAGACCTATATGGAGGTCCTGTCAATGGCAAGATGCTCAAGCATTACTTCTGCCAAGAGTCTTAAGTTTCAAAGCATTTTTGTCTCCATTGTAAATATCATAGTCTAACCATTGCATTCAAAAGTTATAAAACTTCAAAAATACAAAAAACAATAGGAAAAAGGAAAAGAGGGCAGGTTGTCAAAACAAGAAAGGTATAGCCCCATACCAAAAAAGAAACAAATCTAAAAGTGTGCAAGCTTAAATGCCACTCCCGTAAAAACACACTTCTAGTTAGTCAAACTGTTTAATCTTGACTAATTAGCTTTCAATTTTCTGCTGATAGGGTAGTGAATTTGATTTGCCAAACCGTTTAATCTTGGCTTATCAGTAGATAGATTAGGATAGAAATTAAGGTTCAAACAAACTCAAAATCTGAACCAAAGTTTCCAAAGAGAGATGACTCACAACTGTTTTATTTTCTGAGTCATAAAAGAGGAAAAACTGGTTCTAATTTGCTCAAAATCTGAATCAGATATCAAGGAAGAGATAGCTCACAGAAAAAAGAAAAATCATAGCTATGAAAAGAAGAGAGAAGGCCATAATAAGAATCTTTCAGATCTTAAGCCTTCAATTTTTGATGTTCAGTTTCTGCAAATAATAATCTATGTGCAGCTTGTTTTTATGCCATAGATCATAGCAAGTCGAACAGCTCAATCTTGACTTGACTATTTTTAAATTTCTGTTGTAAAATTTAGAGAATGAAAGTTTGTTGGACTGTTTAATCCCAACAGACAGTAGACTAGGTAGAGAAATATCTGAGCTCAACTGTTTAATCTGAGTTCAGGGAGAAATAAGGAGTAGAAATAGATTAGATTTCCCATTTTTTTTTTTTTTTTAAAAGAATAAAATGTTGTGTAAAGAGTTTGCCAATCCAAGTGCACTCTGATGAAGAAAAAATGCTAGATCTGTAGGATTGGGTAGGTAGCAAGCTGGTTGATAAAGGTCCATTGTTTTCATGGCTGCCAAATATGTTTTTAGAGAAGATCATTCAATCACAAAAGGACAGCCCAATGGATGAGGCAACTAATCAGCCTCCCAGAAATCAAGTCTGAATTCTTGATGCCTTCAAGAAGGCACCATCCCCAAGTGGAGCCACTGTTAGCCACCTATAATATTTTGTTATACCAAAAGGTGGCTAAATCTTTTTGAGCCTCCAAGGAAAAAATTTTATCATTAAAAAATTGTTGGCTCTTGAAGTCTCTTTAAGGCCTCATGCCTCTGTCCAAAATCCTCATTACTGTTCCTATTAATTCTGTTGATTTCCTGTAAGAAACTGCTGAAGAAACCATCATTTTTCCCCTTTCTCCCACTCATAACTAACCTTCATTTACTCCCCCTTTTCTCCATATTATTTTCCTACTTTTCATAAGTTTCTCCCTCCATTCGTGAAAATCCTCCTGACATGGTTTAAAACTTCTTGTTGAGTTGTGCCGAACCCCCAAAATCCCCTTTAAAAATCCTTCCCCTAACCTTTGCTGGCCATTTTCCTCCCTTACCCCTCTATCGTTCCCTTCCTTGGCCTTCAAATTCCATTTAAAAAGGCCAAAACCCACCTTTCGACCTTAATATAGGCATAAGCCCCCTCCCGCTAGCCCCTTTCAAACCACTTCCCCGCACATGCCCCGGCGCTGGGACCAAGTGCTTAAGTCCCAAGCGCTAATCACAATCGGAAGCCCAAGCAGGCACAATCCTTGTAAATAGTTCAAACCCCGATGCGATTATTTAAGGGTCATAAGTCCACATGCGTTCACACTCTTGTTCTCTTTTCGCGGGAGATCCACGCACGCTGGTCCCGCCCCCGCCCGATCGCAATCGCAATACTTCAAGTGTGCCCTCCGATCAATCGCAGTCCATACCTCCGATCTTCCGATCCTACTCTCCCTCCGATTTATTCTTGACCGTTGATCTGTCCCACCGATCCAACGGCCCTGCGCCAATCGCTCCTTCGCAATCGCATAACTCAAATCGCATGCCTTCTTCTCTGGGCTCTGATTGCCGATCCCCGATTCAATCCCGACCGTTGATCTAATCCTTGATCCAACGGCCAACGCTTAATCGCACTGGAAATTCAATCGCATCCCCTTTTCTGCCACCCCCGATTGAGATCCTCCAATTATATTTGGACCGTCCACGTGTCCAGATCGGACAGTCCAAAACCACCCCACATTATTTTTTCTCCCCGCTCTCATTTTTTTGTTTTGCGCCGATCTCCACTGTTAGATGTTTTTATCTGACGGCTACGCTCTTTTCCCCGCCTTCTGAAGCAGTTTAAACCAAAATCCACAGGATTTCTTAAATGTTTTATGTTTGATGCAGGTGTTTTAAAAGGTTTTCCATTGTATCACGAAGAAATGCCGAGGACTAGGAATGACGATTCTCATGCCCTCGTTTCATTAAAGAGAAGCCATCCACGGGGCTCCATTCCATGTTTCGTCAGTGCTCTATGAGTATTGATGCCGTAAGGCCCGGTGCGGCTCTGCACATTGACAAGACACTGCGTTTTAACGCGATTTTAAAAGAGTATAAGTTTTAAAGAACAAAGCACGGAAGGACAGAAGATTGAAGACAGATTTAGGGGATTATGGCTAAGAATGCTTATAAAAACCTAATTCCCCGAATTTAGACACTATTTAAGAAAATCATACGTGTTTCGCTGACAGAAAGGTTTCCACCGCTTCAACTGAGGCAAATTGATTCCTCAGCTACTACAAAGAGCCACCTGTCGCCTCAAACCATTCAGAACAGAGGCCGAAGTTATTGATTCAGGAAATATCTACCTCCAGCGCTGCCAAGAAGTTAATTCTGCCAAAGGAGTGTAATAGAAAATAGCTGCAGAGTTGCTCCGGACAGAACATAGAGCCTCAAAGTCAAATAAAGCTCCCACTGAGCTTTGATATTAATTGTAAAACATTAATACAGTGATCCACCTGTACACTTCTCCATCGAACCCCTCAAGAGGCCGAGAAGTCATTTAATCTGTATTAATGGTTCACGAGATATTTTTGTTAGTTCTCACCTCCTCATCTTCCTATAAGTACTTCTGCATAAGATGAGAAGGTTGGTTGTTGTTTGATCACAAGTTGTAATATTGAAACTCTCCGAAATAAATATACAAGTCTGTTGAAGTTGAAAATAATTTGGAGTCTTGGATGTCTTGATGATGCCGTTGCATGTCTGTTCCTGAGAAGGCTCTATCATTGGATCCATGAGCTTGGCTATTGGTGAAGTGCTCTGAACTATTAAATGTTTTTTCCCTTGTTTTCATTATGTTCCATAATTTCTTACTACAGTAGGCCGAAAGTTTTAGGCTAAGAAATGACTCCTGGAAGCACCTTAGACCTGTTCACCCTTCACTGTTTGATGTTTTCTTCTGCTGAAGTATGTTAGAGGCTTTAAACCTTTCTCTTTAGTCTTCATGCTCGTTTATTTCCTTGATAGCTTAAATTTTTGGTTTCAGCATGTTATGGTTCTCCCTGCTTGTCTGCCATCACTTGAAAGCCGTTATTGAAATCTCCCTTCGAAGTACCATTGTCTTAAGTTAACCAAAGAGGTCGGTTTTGATCTTACCCTTTGCCCCTGCTTAAACAGTTGTTTTGAAGGTCTTTATAGTTGCAAACACATATGTTATTTAGGTGTTCCCTCTTCTATGAATGCAATTATCAGTGAATCTTTTATGTTTTCTAAATCCTCTGAAATAAGATCTTTGAGGAAATAGGGTGTTCCCCGAATCTTAGATTTCATTTTAGAAGTTGTCTTGAAATCATTATTTGCTTAAAGAATGTTTGTAGAATTTATGGTTAGCCCTGCCTATCAAATATCTCTTTATTGATAAGTCATGTTTCTCAAGTTCCCTTTGTTGAGAATTAAATTTCTTTTTCCAAATCATTAATGTCCATCTCATTCCAAAACAAAGGATCCTGTGGCCAAGTTAGATTTGCCCTTTGATATCCCATATCCCTTGAAGAGTTTTTCATGATCTTATTTTGACTCCATTGCCCAATGAACTAGATATTTCCTCTTTCTGTCTATCTTTCCTAGACCTTTCATATTCTGTTATATCAACTCAACCCAACCAAACAAACATCTGCACGTAATAACTAGTCTAAAATCCATAACCAAAGCAAACAAGATAAACCTTTGCAAACAAATATTTGAGAGATCCCTCTCTGAGAACAAGAGGACTAGATCCTGGAACTCTAAAGTTTGGTTCTGATGTTGCCTTGTCTTTTGATTTGCCAAACTGTCAAAACACGGGACACCAACACAATCTTTGGAACCCAGAAACAAGGAAGGTTGTATATAGTCAAGATGTGATGTTTAGAGGGTTTAAATATGTTGTTAAACATGGAGTCCTACCAAAGGAACCTGAGAAGATATATTTTGAGCTAAATGAGGATGAATCAAACTCTACAACAAAACAATATTCATAAGATGAAGAGCCACAAAATCTAGCTGTGAGAAGATTAGTTTAGGAAAGAATGCAACCAAAAAGGTATAGTCCATCTGCTTTCTGTTCAAATTTGTCTTTAACTATCACTCATGATGATCCCAGAACTATCAAGGAGGCAGTGGATTCAGAGGATGGAAAACCCTTGAAGGAGGTCATGGTTGATGAAATGGCATCCTTGCACAAAAATGAGGCATGTGATCTGGTGGAGTTGTCGGCTGGAAGGACTCCCATTGAGAGAAATGGGTGTTTAATAAGAATATGAATGTAAAAGGTGAGGTGGAGAAATACAAAGCTCGGTTGGTAGCAAAAGGTTATTCCCAGGTGTCGAGAATTGCTTTTGGTGATATTTTTTCTCATGTTGCCAAGGTTACTAATATTAGATTACTTTTATTTGTTGTTGCTGCATTTGATTTTGAGGTAGAATAGATGGATGTGAAGACAAAATTTCTTCATGGGGATCTGGAAGATGAGATCTACATGAAGAAACCTGAAGGCTTTAAGATGAAGGGTAAGAAAGAACTGTATGCAGGTTAAAAAAGTCTTTGTATGGGTTAAAACAGTCACCAAGGATGTGGTATCAGGAATTTGTACCTATATATGGGTACTTGGCTTCACCAGAAGCAAAGAGGATCACTGTGTGTATTTTAAATTAATTGGTGACCATGTTATTGATTTGTTCTTGTATGTGGATGATATGTTGTTGATTGAAAATGACAAAAAAATTATCCAAGATTTGAAGACCCAATTGTTCTCCAAATTCGATGTGAAGGATCTTGGTGCCACAAACTATATTTTGGGAATGGAAATTAAGAGATATTTGGAAAAGAGAAATTTATGGTTAAACCGGAGGAAGTATGTCGAGACAATATTGCAGAGGTTCTGCTATCAGTCCACCGGATCTCCGAAGGCGGAGAAGGAGACCAGCAAAGGTAACCACGAGCCACTTTGACCTAGTAGCTAGCCCTACTAGATTGAGAGGTCTCTCTTAATGATATCAAAACTGGTTTGACTGGATCATGAAAGATATTAGGCTAGGTATACAGTTTAGGGTTTGATTTTATTTTGAAGGTTTGTGCTAGATGGTGAACTAGGTATAGGAAAAACTAGGTCAGGGCTCTGAAAATTAGATTTCTAGAGATGTAATGGGGCAAGGTAGTCACACACTTTAGCACTTTAAAGGTATCTTGGTGAATATGGTAGATTGATAGGGTTTCAAAATGAGCATGAACATCATGAATTTGTTTATATTAGAAGAAAATGAGCATAAATGTGAAATCTTCTCCAAAATAGAGCATTGAATCAATGAATTCTGCTTATCAAACTTAGAAATCAATCACATAAGACATGGAAATGAAGACGGAAGGTACAATAAATTCAAACATATGATAATAGAAGAATAAACACTGCTAAAACACATACCACATGAATCCCACCATAATAGTTGCAAACTTTGTCTATTAGTTCCTGCTAAAAATCACAAAATACACTAGTGTTCCAAGCTCAACTACACAACATCCAACCTTTGGAAATGATTACAAACTATCTCATATAGGAAAATACAACATAGGAAAGCTCATCAGGTCGAAAATCCTATTCAAGGCTCATCATAAATGTCTTTGATGACTCCTCAGCTAAAGACTAGGATAGTTGAAACAATTTCCAAGATTTTAGACAAATTTTAGGAGTGCTTATCTCCTCATTAATTACAAATTTCCTAATATAGTAAGGAAAAAACCAACGAAGAAGCCTAAAATAAACTAAATTTATTACAAGATATCGAATATGATATCATTCAATGGCCAAAAAAGTTTCTGTACCAGATGGGCCACACCAGCAACAAAATGATCGCACCAGTATGCACCAAAACAAGAATTTAGCAGAAAGGTCCCAAAAGGGTCGCGCCAATTGAGAGTTGATTTTCGCTGACTTGTAGGAGTCCAAAATTCATTATGAAAGTTGGGTTGAGTATCCCCACGTATCTAATTTCCAATGAGCCATTAATTTACAAAAATTACCCATGGGAAGGTCTCCAAATCTTGATTTTTCCAACCTCACTCATGAAACGTTGTGCCAGTCTAGATTTAGTGGAAAAAGCATGAAAAAGGTGAGGGTTTCTGAGTTTTTAATCGGAATTAGAAGCTGACATGAAAAAACCACTTAAAATATGGAATTTTATCATCAATATCTATCCATCCATGTAGAAAAGAGCTCATTTGGATGCACAGGGAAAAAGGGTTGCACCTTTGTAAGATGCTTTTGTGTCATTTTCTGCAAAATTTCAAAAAAATTCAAACTTCTCCAAAATTTTCAAACTTTTTTCCATGACTACTATGGATGATAGGCTAAACATCCATGGATGTTTTAGCCACCAATTTCACTCCTTGACCCCTTTTTCATGGCTCCCTTTGCTTGTCTTGGACTTCTTGCAGTTTTCTCTTCAATTGCTTAATTTTGACTTGTGCAATCTGATTTCTGGTTTGATAGCAGGAAAACATGTGTTTGTGAATCTTATTATCCATGTTTTCATTATCCAAGATCTTTTCTAAGTGATTTTTGACCTTGTCCAACAAAAATTCCTTGTCCTCATTGATCTCTTTAGCCAGCCTCTCCTCAAAAGTGAGCTGCTCATCCGTAGGGTTTTGTTTTGTTTTCTTTCTGTAATGCCTTTTTGAGACCAATATTTCTTGGCCTCTTCCTCTTCTTTTTCTGTTCATGATCATCATGTTTAGCCAGTTTTTTACCCTTTTCATGTTTGTTTTGTTCAAACAACCTCTTCTCCAAAATCAATTGATTTGTTTTCAATTGAATTTTTTCCTGCTCAAGAAAAGAAATGATAAATTAAGCCCTTGCTAAGTTATCTTGGAGCTCTTTGATTTGAGAATCCTTGTATTTCATTGCTCTCTGCAAGTTTTCCTGATCATCATGGTCCTCAAATTCAAAAAAATCAAAATAATTTTCCTCCTCATCATGCATGGAAGTCTCATGCAATGATGATGGTGATCCCTGTAATGAAATAGGCTTGGCCCCTTCCTCTTTCCGAGGAGAAAACACAAGACTCCTGCCTCTCTGATAGGTGAGAGTAACCTCAGGACTAGGCCTGTTTTACACTTCAGCCTATTTTCTTGATGAGCCAAGCTCTATTGGTTGTGTAGACATTGACCATGATGGTGTTGTTTTGCTAGGAGAAATAGTGGGACTAATACCAAGAGCATTTTTTAGTTTATCCAAGAAGGTTTTCTAGGTGATTTGCTTGGTTTAAAGCTTATGCATAACTAAAATCTTAATTAGGCTATGATGGAATAGATTGGTGATATGAGGTTGTCCTTTGGTCTTAATTTTTTCAGTCATCTTCACCACACTTATAAAAATAAAGTTGGACAAATTAAGTGCTCTTGTAGAGGTGAAGTGCATGAGCAACCTAATATGATACATGTGTAATCTGGAAAATCTCCCTTCACATGTAAAAAAATTCATAATGAGCTTCATAAAAGGGGCATACTTGTCAGGAAGAAATCTAAAAGGAAAAAAATGCTCAGGATTATCTCTGATGTTGGGTTTTAAGAACATTTTATAGACATAAAGTTGTAATTCCATGCCCTTGAACCATTTTTCACCGTGATTTGGAATACCTATGGTTGAACTCTACACCTGCTATGAGAACTCTGTCTATGTGAAAATTTTAGGCAAAGAGTATGGTCAAAGGAACATGAGAGCCAACCTCTATGATCATCTCACAAAACTTCATACAACCAACATTTACAAAATTTTTTTTAACAAATGGAGAAGCATTAATTTCACTTATACTGATGGGCTCAAATCTTGAATGATATCCTCCCTTGTGCACTTTATTTTCACTCTCTCTTTCACTCTCCATGAGATTTTTTGAAGGATAACACCCTAGCCAAGTTTAGGGTTTGGATAATAGGTCACAATGATTTTGAAAACAGAGGAAATGTGGAGATGGTATGGAAGTTTCCACAAGGGTTTTGAGGAGACAAAGGGAAGTGTGACATTAATTTTGTAAATTTATTTCATGAGATAAAATGGTGTGGTGAGGAGTTTGTGAATTGTGCAATGGAAATTTAGCAGAAAGGTAGGGTTTTATGAAATCAATGGTAAATAGGTAGTGAGTGATAGGAATTGAGTAGGCTAGGGCTTTCATGAAGTATAGGTGATAGCATAAGTGAGTGAAATCTAGGATTCCTTCATTAAAACAATGGAGAATAAAATACAAGTGTAACATTGTGCTGGGGAAAATATTGAGAAGAAACCACTTTATCCTTGATGAAATTGCTTGAAAAGATGGTGTAGATGATCACTTACTATTTGTAGAAGCTTTATGGATCTTTGAAAAACCTTTGGGAGCTAGAAAAACTCCGAATTTCTCCTTAAAACCATGAAGATAATCTACATTTCAAAACCCTGGCAATTCTGCAAAAGGGTCACGAAAGGGTTGCGCCTGTGGAAAGGCCGCGAAAGGGTCGCGCCCGACAGAAAGGTAGTGAAAAGGAAGGTCGCGCCTGGCATGGAAATATGCTGCAAAGGTAACGTGAGAAGCTTCATTTTACCTTGAAATATCCGACACTCTTGGCATCTCATCACTGTTTTATATAAATATGCAAAAAGAGTAGGCCAATAATATCCAGCCCTCATCACCTTATTGGCCGTGGTTTTTCAAAACAAGTGACCTCAAAAATCTCCCTTAATGAAATCATTCATTACCTCCTTGGCTTCATATTCTACTAAACATTTCAACAAGATACCTACAGGTCTTTCCAATATAAAGCGTTGTCCAAAATGAAGTATTTGGAAGCCTTCAACTTTAATGACCTACCATTACGTTTAGACATGCATGGAGGAGGATTTAGATGTTGAAGAACATATATGATATCGGAATACCAAGGAGATGAGAGAAAAATATCAGATACCTGTATGAGTGCGCCATCACCTTCTTCATCAGACAAAACTGAAATGAGTTTGATATCAAGAGCATGTAAATTTTATTCAGCCATGAGCTTGGCTAATCCCTGACCTTTGATCAGCTTTGTGTGCTTGATCTTGAGGTCATATTCTAGCATAGCTCTTATCCACATCCCTCTTCTGCCTTCTAGATCAGTCTGCATTAGGACATCCTTCACTGCTGCATTGGGGACATAGGATAGATTATGTCAATGAACTATATACACTCGGAAATCCTTCAATGCCTTTACCAGGGCCAAGGATTGCTTCTCAAGTGTGTTATCTCTAAGGGATGCATCCCTGATGGTATGACTGAAGAATGCAATGGTTTGTTTAGTCTTACCCTTATGTTGCATCAAAACCGCAGCCAAGGTATGTTCGAAGGCAAATGAAAATATGATGAAATCAATGGAGTAATCAGGGCCAATCAAAATAGGAGTTATAGTTAAGGCAAACTTCATTGAATTAAAATACGTTTTGTCATCCTTAAATCACTTTACCTCATTTTCATTTTTTAGCATGTTGGTCATTTCTTGAAGATGCTCATAAATATTTGGAATAAATCTTCTTAAGAAGTTCATCTTACCATTGAAAGCTTGAATCTGTTTCTTGCTGCGTGGAAAATAAATTTGTTGAATAACCTCAATCTGAGAAGGATCAATCCGGATACCATCTTTAGAGATGATATGATAGAGTAGCTTTCCCTCCTCCATGGAAAAAAGTCTCTTTTTTGGATTAAGTGAAATCCAAAATTTCCTCCATTTCTGAAATACAATTCTCAAATGATACAACTCCTTGACATCAGAATGAGAGAAAACTACCAAATCATCAAGATACACAACTAAGAAAACATTATTTTCATTTAAAAAGGCTATGCCCATTGCCTGCTGAAAGGTGGCCCATGCATTGTTGATCTTGAATGGCATTTTAGCATACTTGAATGTGTGCCAAGGTGTCATGAAAATGGTCTTGTCTTGATCATCCTTGTGTACTAAAATTTGATTGTATCCCGAATATCCATCAAGAAGTGACATTCAGGAAGCCCCAACCACCCTCTAGAGGATATGATCCATCTTTGGAAGAGGATAATTATCCTTTAGAGACACCTTATTTAAGTTTATAAAATCAATGAAAATCCGGATTTCTCCAGTTTTCTTCCTTACCGGAACCAAATTTGACATCCAATCAGAAAATCTGATGGGAACAATGATACCAGCTTTGAAAATTATGTTCACTTCTTTCTCTATCGATATCAACAACCTTGGTTTGATTATTCTCAAATTTTGTCTGAAGGTCTTTTGGTCAGGCTTGACCGTAATTGTATGCTGAATGATATTATTATCATAAACTTTCAAGTCTGCATTTTCCCAAGCAAATACATCAGAAAATTTAGACAACAAACCAAGGTATTTGTCTTTTACCTCTAGAGATAAGGACTTGGAAAACTTGACCAGCTTAGGCTTGTTTGTTGTGCCGACATTCACATCCTCGACATCCTCGACACCTTTCTCAGTAGGAAGGGCCCTCCTCTTTAGCAGGGACCACTGTGTCTATGGAGTTACCATAGTTACTTTAATTAATTTGCTTGTAGGTTGTGATTTCAATTCATCTGATTTTATGTAATCATTGTTACAGATTCCTTGCTAGAATGATGGACTAAATATACTAATTAGTTATTAATATTCAACCATAGCCAAGATATTAATATTCAACCATAGCCATTGTAGAATTGATATTTATCAATTGAGTGTTACTAATATTATTTATTGTTGTTGCAGATTGTAATGATTTACTCCTGTTATAGGATACTTATTGATTGTTGTTGCATAATGTTATGATTCATAGTGCATCTCGCGTTAGATTTTTGTTACAAATTAGTGATATTGCTAGTACAGGTTATAGATAGAAATCATCACAATATAATATTGTTGAAAATTATTGTCCTTTATTATTTATAGCACTATATCATTGACCATCTCAATGGTAGAATTTATTGAAGAGTGGGTGTGTTGTTACATGATTTCATTCATAATTTGATTGATGGTTGTGTGGATGTGGTTGGGTTATTTCATGGAAATGAGAACTTGAATTTAAAGAGTATCATTTCCTTTCTACAATAGCGATTGTAGAGTAATTTAATGCTCTTTCGTTTCTACAAGAGTGAATTTCATTTTTAGACTAAGTTTAAAGAGTTATTTTTCATGAAAGTGTGGTTTTAATAATGAGATGTTTGTTTTCAATATTGAGTTGATTTCCATTTCTACAAGCGTGGTTAGTTCCCAGTGAAATTAAGCTTTGATTGAGGGTTGAGTACTTTTTGAGGAATCATAAGGTGTCTTAAGAAGTAGTTTGTGTCAGTTAATGAATGTTTCAATTAGTCACAAGGAGGCGGCATCCCCCCCTATCCAAGGGTTTGCATGGGGTAGGTAACCCCCTGTGCGAGGTCCAGGGTGGCACCCTGGGAAAAAAAAATTCGTTATTTTTCGGTGGGCGGTCCCGCCTATGGTTTTGTGCATGGGTTTGCACATGGTTTTAAGGCATGATGGTTTTCGGCCCCTGGTATTTTGTAGATCTGGTCATGGGAACTACGGTTATGTTATAATCCAGGGTTAATGGATTGGGCTTTATGAATGCTTCGACATATATATATATATATATATATATATATATATATATATATATATATATATATATATATATATATATATATATATATATATATATATGTGTCTGTGTGTGTGTGTGTGTGTTGTAACACTAAAAGGAATATAATGAAAAATCAAGCTGGTAGTCCCGATTTGGGATGCAGGGGAAAATATCTATGTATATCTGTTTTATGTTTTATGCTCTCGCTATTTTTTATTTTCTGTCTTTAAGAATTCATTTGCAAATAATTTATGTACAAGGTTAAAACCTACATTTGGAATTAGAGTTGTTTCGGCTTCAAGGGGACACCTTTGTTGTTGAGGTGTTTTTTGCTCGGGCCTATGGTAGGCCCTATTCAGTGGGAGATCTGCGAGATCAATTCTTGTGGTGAAATAATATGGCAAGCAGTGGAAAGATAGAGATCAAGAAATTTAATGGTAAGAGTTTTGAGTTGTGGAAGCTCAAGACGGAGGATCTCCTAGTGGATATATATCAGTTGATCACGGTAGATCCGAATACTAAACCAACAAAAATTTCAGATGAAGATTGGGTGAATTTGGATCAGAAGGAAAAGAGCACAATACGGTTGTGTATCTCAGATTCGGTACCATTTAATGTATCTAGGGAAGCTATGATGAAGACTTTGTGGGTCAATTTAGGGACGTCGTACCAATCTAAGTCTCTGGTGAATAAATTTTTCCTGCGGAAAAAGGTGTATATCCTAAGGATGAAGGATGGAGACTCGATGTCAGAGAATATGAATGCCTTCAATATTTTGGTAATTCAGTTGACATTTATTGATATTAAAATCTCAGATGAAGATAATTGCATCAGTTTGTTGTTTTCTCTACCATATTCGTGGGACAGTCTGGTTATTGCAATAGGTAGCAATACAACTACCTTGAATTTTGATGAAATTGTCTCAACCTTGTTGTTGGAGGAAATGAGATGGAGAAATATGGAGGGCTAGAATGGAGATGCCTTATCTGTAAAAGGAAGGTCTTAGAACAGAAACAAAATAATTTTTCGAGTGGGATATCTAAATCTAGAGGGAGATCTAAATCTCTAGGAAATCATGTAAAGGTGTGATGGAAATGCGGAAAGGAAGGGAACTACAAAAAGGATTTCAGATCTAAAGAAAATGAGAAAGGAAAGGGATTTGATGATGCTCCTTCTGCAGAGGCAAAAACCACCTCAGTGGAAGGTGGGGATGTGTATTTGGCTTCTTCTTCAAATACACATGTAGAACATGAGGCATGGTTGATTGAATCAGGTGTATCCTTTCACTTCACTCCCCATAGGGAGTGGTTCTGCGAGTATGAGAAGTGTGATGGTGGTGATGTCTTCTTAGGAGATGATAGGAAGGCCAGAATTGTCGGACATGGAAAAGTCAAGTTGAAGATTCAAGGTGGAAGGATTAGAACACTTCCTGGCATTTCGAATATTCCCACATTGGCCAGAAATCTTATTTTTGTAAGCAAGATGGATGATGCAAGTGTAAAAATAGTGTTCGAGAAAGATACCTACAAGATGGTTCGGGGAGCACTGGTATTAATGCGGGGAGTTTGGATTGGAAATATGTACAAGCTTCACAGTAGCATTGTTATTGATGGGTGAAACGGTTATGTGGTTCCTGAAAGTGGAGCGGAAAGTCTAGCGGTCTCTGGTGAAAAGACCATGCTATGGCATCAAAGGCTTGGACATATTGGAGAGAAGGGACTTCGGATAATGCATGGAAATATTATGGTAGAAGGTATGCCTAGTTTCTCTCTAGATTTAGATTTCTGTGAACTTTATGTATATGGGAAGTAGAATCGGGTGAGTTTTCCTTCTTGTGCTAAGATGGCGAACAAGATATTAGAGCTTGTGCATAGTGATGTGTTTGGACCTGTGTTGGTTCCATCATTGGGTAAGTCTGTGTAATATGTTTCATTCATAGATGAATTCTCAATGAATAAATGGATATATTTCTTGAGGAATAAATCTGAAGTCTTTGATAGATTTAGAGAATTTAAGGCTCTGGTGGAAAACCGAATGGAGAAGAAAATAAAGGTGTCAAGGACAGATAATGGTGGACAATTTAGAAAGAAGGAGTTTGAAGAGTTCTATAAGAAGTGTGGTATATCACGATAGAAGAATACTCCATACACACCTTAGCAAAATGAAGTTGCGAAAATAATGGACAAAACACTGATGGAAAAGGAAAGAGGCATGTTCAGTGGTACCGGGTTAGGACAGGTATTTTGGGGAGAGGCAGTGGAGACTGCATGTTACCTAGTTAACAGATCACCTTCATCAGTGTTGGAGGATAAGAATCCACATGAGGTATGGGCTGGTAAGAGACCCTCTCTTTCACATTTGAGGGTATTTGGATGTGATGCATATGTACATGTTCCAAAGGAGAAAAGGACCAAGTTAGATAATAAATATGAAAGGTGCATCTTTATTGGGTATAAGGATGGTTTAAAAGGTTATAAGCTTTGGAACCCAGAAACAAGGAAGGTTGTGTACAATAAAGATGTGTTGTTTAGAGAGTTGAAAGATGTTTTTAAACATGAATTCTTACCAAAGGAACTTGAGAAGATAGAGTTTGAGCTAAATGAGGATGAATCAGACTCTACAACATAACAAGATTCAGAAGAAGAAGAGCCACAAACTCCAGCTGCGAGAAGATCAGTTCAGGAAAGAAGGAAACCCAAAAGGTATAGTCCATATACCGTTTGTCCAAATTTTTCCTTAACTATCACTGATGATGATCCTAGAATTGTCAGGGAGGAAGTGGATTCATAGGATGGAAAACCCTGGAAGGAGGCCATGGTTGATGAAATGGCATCATTGCACAAAAATGAGGCATGGGATATGGTGGAGCTGTCGGCTGGAAGGAAGCCCATCTGGAGAAAATGGGTGTTTAAGAAGAATATGAATGTAGAAGGCAAGGTGGAGAAATACAAAGCTCGGTTGGTAGCAAAAGGTTATTCCTAGGTGTCGGGAATTGATTTTGGTGATATTTTTTCTCCTGTTTCCAAGGTTACTTCTATTAGATTACTTTTATTTTTTGTTGCTGCATTTGATTTTGAGGTAGAACAGATGGATGTGAAGACAAAATTTCTTCATGGGTATCTAAAAGAGGATATCTAAATGAAGCAACCTTAAGGCTTTAAGATGAAGGGTAAGAAAGAATTGGTATGCAGGTTAAAATTTTTTTGTATGGGTTAAAATAATCACCAAGGATGTGGTATCAGAAATTTGATACCTATATATGAGGTCTTGGCTTCACCAGAAGCAAACAGGATCACTGTGTGTTTTTTAAATTAATTGGTGACTATGTTATTTATTTGGTCTTGTGTGTGGATGATCTGTTGTTGATTGGAAATGACAAAAAAATTATCGAGGATTTGAAGACCTAATTGTTCTCCAAATTCAACATGAAGGACCTTGGTGCTGAAAACTATATTTTGGGCATGGAAATTAAGAGAGACCAGGCAAAGAGGAAGCTCTCGTTAAACCAGAGGAAGTATGTCGAGACAATATTGCGGAGGTTTTTTTATCACTCCACTGGATCTTCGAAGGCGAAGAAGGAGACCAGAAAAGGTAACCACAGACTAGTTTGACGTAGTAGCTAGCCCTACTAGGCTGAGAGAGCTCTCTAAATGAGATCATAACCATTTTGACTGGATCATGAAATATGTTAGGCTAGGTATTCACATTAGGGTTTGATTTTATTTTGAAGGTTTGTGTTGTATGGTGAACTAGGTCTAGGAAAAACTAGGTCAGGGCTCTGAAAATCAGATTTGCAGAGATCTAATGGGGCAAGTTAGACACACAATTTAGCACTTTAAAGGTATCTTGGTGAATATGTTAGATTGATATGGTTTCAAAATGATCATGAACATCATGAATTCGTTTATATCAGAAGAAAATGAACATAAATGTGAAAGCTTCTCTAAAATAGAGCATTGAATCAATGAATTATGCTTATCAAACTTAGAAATCAATCACATAAGCCATGGAAACGAAGATGGAAGATACAATACATTCAAAAATATGATAAAAAAAGAAGAAACACTACTAAAACACATACCACATGAATCCCACCATAATAGTTGCAAACTTTGTCTATTAGTTCCTGCCAAAAATCCCAAAATACATTAGTGTTCCAAGCTCAATTACACAACATCCAACCTTTGGAAATGATTACAAAATATCTCATATAGGAAAATACAACATAGGAAAACTCATTAGGATGAAAATAATATTCAAGGATCATCATAAATTTATTTGATGAGTCCTCACCTAAAGACTAGGATAGTTGAAACAGTTTCCAAGATTTTAGACAAAGTTTAGGAGTGCTTATCTCCTCATTAATTACAAATTTCATCATATAGTGAGGAAAAAACCAACTAAGAAGCATAAAATAAACTAAATTTATTACAAAATATCAAATCTGCTATCATTCAATGCCCAAAAATGTTTCTAGACTAGATGTGTTGCACCAGCAGCAAAAGGGTCGCACCAGCATGCACCAAAACAGGAATTTAGCAGAAAGGTCCCAGAAGGGTCGCGCCAATTGAGAGTTGATTTTGGATCACTTGTAGGAGTCAAAAATTCATTCTAAAAGCTGGGTTAAGTATCCCCACGTTTCTACTTTCCAATGAGCCATAAAATTCCAAATAATACCCACGGGAAGGCCTCCAAACCTTCATTTTTCCAACCTCACTCAGAAGCGTCACGCCAATCTAGATTTAGTGGCAGAAGCATGAAAAAGGTGAGGTTTTCTAATTTTTTAATAAAAATTAGAAGCTTTCATGAAAAAACCACTTCAAATATGGAATTTTCTCATCAATATTTATCCATCCATGTAGAAAAGAGCTCATTTGGATGCCCAGGTAAAAACAGTCGCGCCTCTGCATGACGCTTCTATGTGTCATTTTCTGCAAAAAATTTATACTTCTCCAAAATTTTCAAAAAAAAAAATCATGACTGCTATGGATGATAGGCTAAACATCCAAGGATGTTTTAGCCACCAATTTCACTCCTTGACCCCTTTTTCATGGCTCCCTTTGCTTGTCTTGGACTTCTTGTAGTTTTCTCTTCAATTGATTAATTTTGACTTGTGCAATATGATTTTTGGTTTGATAGCAGGAGAACATGTGTGTTGGAATCTTATTATCCCTATTTTCATTCTCCAAGAGCTTTTCTAAGTGAATGTTGACCTTTTCAAGAAAAAATTCCGTGTCCTCATTGATCTCTTTAGCCATCCTCTCCTTAAAAGTGAGCTGCTCATCTGTAGGGTTTTGTTCTTTGTCTTTCTGCAGTGCCTTTTTGAGACCAATAGTTCTTGGCCTCTTCCTCTTATTTTGGTGTTCATGCTCATAATTTTTATCCATTTTTTACCCTTTTCATGTTTTTTTTCTTGAAACAACCTCTTCTCCAAAATCAATTAATTTTCCTTCAATTGACTTTTTTCCTGCTTAAGAAAAGAAATGATAAATTGAGCCCTTGCTAAGTTATCTTGGAGCTCTTTGATTTGAGAATCCTTGTATTTGATTGCTCTCTGTAATTTTACTTGATCATCATGGTCCTCCAAGTCAACCAAATCAAAATAATGTTCCTCCTCATTATGCATGGAAGTATCATGCAATGCTGATGGTGATCCCTATAATGAAATGGGCTTGGCCCCTTCCTCTTTCTGAGGAAACACAAGCCTCCTGCCTCTCTGATAGGTGAGAGTAACCTAAGGCCTAGGCATCTTTGACAATTCAACCTATTTTCTTGATGAGCCAATCTCCATTGTATGTGTAGAAATTGACCCTGATGGTGTTGTTTTTCTAGGAGAAAAATTGGGACTAATACCAGGAGCAGTTTTAGTTTATCCAAGAATGTTTGCTAGGTGATTTGCTTGGCTGAAAGCTTATGCATAACAAAAATCTTGATTAGTCTATGATGGAATAGATTGGTGATATGAGGTTGTCCCTTGGCCATAATTTTTTCAGTCATCTTCACCACACTTCTAAACAGAAAGTTGGACAAATTAAGTGCTCTTGTAGAGGTGAATTGCATGAGCAATCTAACATGATTCTTGTATAATCTGGAAAATATCCCTTCGCATGTAAAAAAATTCATAATGATCTTCATAAAAGGGGAATAATTGTCACGGAGAAATCTGAAAGGAAAAATGTGCTCAAGATTACCTTTGATGTTAGGTTTTAGGAATATTTTATAGTCATCAAATTGTAATTCCATGCCCTTGAACTAGTTTTCATCCTGATTTGGAATACCTGTGGCTAAAGAAATAATGTATGCTAAAACATTGAACTCTACACCTACTATGACAGCTATGTATATGTGAAAATATTGGGCAAAGAGGTTGGTCAAAGGAACATGAGAGACAACCTCTGTGATCATCTCAAAAAACTTTATACAACCAACATTTACAAAAAAAAAATTAACAAATGGAGAAGCATTGACTTCACATATACTGACGGGCTCAAATATTGAATGATATCCTCCCTTGTGCACTTTATTTTCACTCTCTCTTTCACTCTCCATGAGATTTTTTGAAGGATAGTACCCTAGCCAAGTTTAGGTTTTGGATAATAAGTCACAATGATTTTGAAAACAAAGGAATGGTGGAGATGGTATGGAAGTTTCCTCAAGGTTTTTGAGGATACAAAGGGAAGTGTGACATTAATTTTGTAAATTTATTTCATGAGATGAAATGGTGTGGTGAGGAGTTTGTGAAATTTGTAGTGGAAATTTAGCAAAAATCTAGGGTTTGATGAAATCAGTGGTAAATAGGTAGTGAGTGATAGGAAGTGAGTAGGCTAGGACTTTCATGAACTATAGGTGATAGCATAAGTGAGTGAAATCTAGGATTCCTTTATTAAAACAATGGAGAATAAAAAATAAGTGTAACACTGTGCTGGAGAAAACCTTTAGAAGAAACCATTTTATCCTTGATGAAATTGCCTGAAAATATGGTGTAGAGGATCACTTGCTCTTTGTAGAAGCTTTATGGATATTTGAACAATCTTTGGAAGCTAGCAAAACTCTGAATTTCGCCTTAAAACCATGAAGAAACTCTGGATTTCAAAACCCCGGAAATTCTGCAGAAGGGTCGCGAAAGGGTCGCAGAAGGGTCACGAAAGGGTCACGCTTGCAAAAAGGTTGCGAAAGGGTCGCAGAAGGGTCACGAAAGGGTCACGCTTGCAAAAAGGTTGCGAAAGGGTTGAGCCCGACATAAAGGTCACAAAAAGGTTTCGCCTGGAAGATGGGTCGTAGAAGGGTCGCGATGTTTGAAATACTGAGAGTGGGGGGGGTGAATTAGTATTCCTTTCAATTAGTATTATTATTAATCATTCAGAGCATTTGTTAATCTTCAATTATTATTAGTGTTTGTACAATGATAGCAGTAAACAAAAGGAACACAAATGCACACAATTTTTAAGGTGGAAACCCTCTATGGGAAAAAAACCACCTGAATTCTTTTCTAATAATTCTTTAATATTCAACTCCAATTGAAAATAAAGCTCCAACTTCCTAGAATCTAGAAAAGCATTCTGTTGAAGATTGCAACAAGAAACAGTGAAGGAGGCATCCTGAAACATCTTTCCTGATCCTAGTTGGAAAGTGATCACATAAACTAGGTGGGGGACCACACAGGTGATTTTTGTCGCAAAGTCTATTTTTAGACTATGTCTATTTTTAGGCATATGGATCATGGTCTATGAGTTGCAGTATGCTATTTATGGATGATTGGTCATGTTGGTAAAAATAGATGGACCTCTATTTTTAGACATTGGGCGGATTCTATTTTTAGACTGTCGAGCTAAAAATAGAACAGTCAAATATTATTAACCCTTAATAATATTTAGACTATAAACATTATCTTATCCTCTTGGAGCACTTCAGCTTTGATGTTGGATGTGGCACATGTACTCATAAGGAACACACTTTTTCCATGGGTTAGTTGGAGCTTTACGATGGTTGACTTCAGTTAGAACTTCATGTGACAGCAGTTTGGTGGAGTTTGCCAATATAAGGAGTTGTGTCTATTATTAAAGCAGAACTAGTTGTTGTATTTAGTCTAACTGATAAATACACTAGTGATGAGTGAGGGAATTAATTAATAATTAATTTACCAATTATTAACTCATAACTACCTGAAGAAATACACGCTTAAACCCAATGCATGGACAAGCCTGCTGGAGACCAAAGGTGTTAGAGGTGGGTGAAAGGGTGAGTGTGGCTATCAGTTGTGACTATACTGGTGCATGAGATTTGCACACACATTGATTGAGATTGCCAATGAGGATTGCGTAGTACAAGCCAAGGGGATTCGAACTTGGATCTCATTCATTCTCATCTTGGATTGCGCAGTTGAGGTAGGCAGACTTGTGGAGGAGATTTGAACTTGTGACTTGTTCATCTCAGAGCTAGTTTGTGTGTAACTATTGGAGATAGTACTGAGTACTTGTGAGGAGTATTGTAATATGATTGTTACATGATTCTCTATCATTATAATATACAGATAGTTGGGGGTTTTCAGCTATTGCTTTCCCCATTACATACTGTGTTATATGTGTGCTTGACTATTGTGTTTATGTGCGCATGCGACTCTTTCTATTTCCGCATATTGATGATCAATTGTAGAAGAGGTTATGTATTATGCATGAATCTCAAATAGTGTGTAATCAGGATAATATCGGTGAATAATTCAGCAAATTATTCAAATTTCTACACATTCTTCTCCAGCTCCCACTAGATGGACGCTCCAACGCCCGAGATTCTTCAATAGTCAACTAAACGGATGCCCCAACACCGAATGAGCTACAACTCACCCTAGCACCACCATACCACCCTATAGTTTTCACAGCTTGAACTTGTTGGTGACTTCATGCACCAGCCTAGCACCACCCTACCACCCTATAGAAGAATAAAAGAAGAATGGACTCTCGTACCAGGGAAAATGGTCCACTTTACAATGATATAGAATGATGTAGAAGAAGAAGACATACTATACCATAACCCCAATTATGACACAACCACCTAATGATGATCCTAGACCTCCCAACACTGCCTCTTCAACTCTTGGCAGATAGACACTTGTACAATTTTTACAATGATGCATTTACAACGACTTAGTACAATGATACCTTTGTAAAGGTTGTATGCAGTGCTGCCCACTTGAAGACTTCATGTGGTGAACTTCTTGCTGCAGTTCTGCACCTTGATTTATGTGCTTGTCCTGCTATCCTCTATTGCACCTAGCTTTGCTTTTCTGCCCTAGAAATTCTGGTCCTTTGCAACCCTTGACAACACATGATCTAGCTTTTTATTGCCTTCTAGGATCTTGATATTGAATCTGGTGTATCTATGTTATTTCATATCTCCAATATGTGATTTTTGGTTCTGTAGTAGTCCTCTGAGTCTTATTTCCAATGCCACAGGTCTGATCCAATTTGGATTCTTAAAGAGAGATTTATGCCCAATATCTCACAATGACCTAATTATGGATTGGTTTAGTAGAGTGAACTTGTATGGCATGCCACGTGTCACTGTTTCTTCATTCGGCTCTGAAATTGATATAGCGAAAACTGCAGTCCATGCACTATCTTTCACTTTTTACAGAATTCAAATATGATATTGAGAGAGAGAGTTATGATTATTTTCCCAAGGTCACTTCTTTGAGATGAAGTTCAGGAGCCTGCAAAAACACTGACTTCCACATATCATATCTCCGAAAATGTTGCGCACCTTGATCTAAAATTTTTACAGGAGCTTCCTCAGGATTTTTTCTTCTTCTCATAAAAATTTCAGCTTCTGAACCTTAGTAGAAAAAAATTTAGAGCACAAATTCCACAATGACCTGTTTCAGGTAGCGAAATCCCTACATAAGGAGGATATGAGGATCACAATTTATATAAATGATTAGGTTGAGAGGATCTTCAACAAGTGAACATGGGAGGGATTTCAGGAGCTTAAAAATTATTAATTATTGACTTTTTAATGACCCATGCCACAACCCCATGGGGTTTTAGCCCACTAACTGGGGTTACAAACTTCAAACATGAATATCTGTCAAACCGTGAAGAATTACACGACGTGCCATATATCAATAGAAACATCTCGAAAAGTAGAAATCATAAAAAATATTCTTGACCCAGAATATAGTAATTTTGTAGGTGAAAATTACCATGCAAATTTAGGGTAGCCCCTAGTGCTGCTTGGGTTGACATCAATGACAACAACTGATCAAAAATCTCCCCCTTTGGCATTGAGGGAAACACAAGTAATCCCCCTGCGATCATGACACCTCTTCCTATAACATTCACTCCCCCTTTGACATCAATGGAAAAGTGTAACTCCCCCTAACACACAACCATCCGGCGGTCCTATACACACTTCCACTCCCCCTTTATATTCCGAATAAGGAAAATATAATGAGAACTTGGGAGAATCCCAAGCTTCTGGCGAAGATATTCAAATGCTTCACGAGTACACTTACGATCATCAATGCTTCCTGCCTAATCTGCATCTGTAAAGGCTTGAATAATGAGATTCTTACCCTTGGGATACGATAAGCCACATTTTGCTATTCCCTTTAGATGTCGAATAATTCTTTTGACGACAATAATATGTGATTCTTTTGGTGCTTCTTGGAATATTGCTACTTGTCCAACTGATTGCATAACATTTGGCCGGGAGGCTGTTACATATTGAAGACCACCGATCATAGATCTCTACAACCTTTGATCCACATCCTTAGATGAGTCATCTATGCTCAATTTGCAACCTGTTACCATCGGAGTAATGATGAGTTTGCAATGTTCCATTTTGAATTTCTTGAGCATTTCTTTGATGTACTTGGCTTGACATATACATATTCCTTTCTCTTGCTGAGATATTTGAAGCCCTAAGAAGAATGTCAACTCACCAAGTAAAGACATCTCGAACTCACTTTGCATCTTTGTAGCAAAGTTCTTACTTAGTCGATCATCATTGCTACCAATTAATATATCATCCTCTTTAGCTATTAGACGTGCTTTAGTTGCTTCATCCATAGCATATATGTCGTTTGGAGCTCGACTTGTTGTAGCCACAATTTCACCATACCCTCCTTTCCTGATTTCACATTTTGTGGAGTTGAATAGTATTGTGTGTCCTTGATCACACATTTTTCCAACACTAAGAAGATTGTGATTCATGTTTTCAACCAATAGAACATTCTTGGCTAGAGTATCTTTGCTTCCGAGAGTGACGGTACCTGATCCTATGACATTTGAAGATCCATCATTTCCAAAGGACATGGTTCAATCCTTCTTCTCTTTCAGAGATACAAATTTATTTATATCTCCAGTCATATGCATTGAGAAACCGCTATCAACATACCACATATCTTTGTTGTTTTGAGCCTTGAGAGCGAGAGCACAATTATCAGTCTTCTTATTCTTCCATGTTCGTTCCTTCTGTGGCTTCGAAGATTCTTCTGAAGGATTTTCAAGTCTGCAGTCTCTGGCTATGTGTCCAAAGTTTCGACATTTGTAACATTCAATATTATTTATTAAATGTTCAAATATATTGATGTTTCGTTGAGCCTTGGGAGGTTCATATTTGACAGATCTCCTGGAATTGTATTGGTTCCTATGGTACGTGCGACATTCTACATATTTATGACCAAATTTTCCACATAAATAATAATAGCCATAAAAAATATGTTGGTACCTGGATGGATATCTTCGTCGAGGAATTGTCTTCCAAGGCTGTTCTTGCAAATCTTGTCCAATGAAGTATACATCCATGTCAGATATCATAGGTTCATTGTATTTTTTTGTAGAAGGTCCTGCTTCTTCTTATTTGTAACCGATGCCAGTTTTGTCGTTGTAAGATCATTGATTGTTGATGAGTTCTTCCAATGCCCTTGAGCTGTTGGCATAGTTTTGGACAATTTTTCCCTTCTTCACTTCCTTACGCAGCGAGACTACTTCGGATTCTAATGCTTCCCTTTCTTGGTTTCTTTCTTCAAACTTCTTTTGAAGTGACTCTTCAATAAATTTGTGTTCTTAAACTTCAATTTTGAGACCTTGACAACACCCTCCGGGACAAAAACCACCTGAATGCTTTTCTAATAATTCTTTAATATTCAACTCCAATTGAAAATAAAGCTCCAACTTCCTAGAATCTAGAAAAGCATTCTTCTCCAGTTCCCACTGGATGGACGCTCCAACACCCGAGATTCTTCAGTAGTCAACTGAATGGATGCCCCAACACCCAATGAGCTACAACTCACCCTAGCACCACCCTGCCACCCTAATTTTTTCACAGGCTTGAACCTGTTGGTGACTTCATGCACCAGCCTAGCACCAACCTACCACCCTATAGAAGAATAAAAGAAGAATGGAATCTCATACCAGGGAAAATGGTCCACTTTACAATGATATAGAATGATGTAGAATAAGAAGACACACTAGACCATAACCCAAATTATGACACAACCACCTAATGATGATCCTAGACCTCCCGACACTGCCTCTTCAACTCTTGGCAGATAGACACTTGTACAATTTTTACAATGATGTAGTTACAATGACTTAGTACAATGATACCTTTATAAAGACTGTATTGCTGCTATTCTACACCTTGATTTCTGATCTTGTCATGCTACCCTCTGCTACACCTTTCTTTTCTTTGCTTCCCTAGAAAGTCTAGTCCTTTGCAACCCTTGACAACACATGATCTAGTTTTTTCTTGCCTTCTAGGATCTCGATATTGAATCTGGTGTATCTCCGTTATTTCAGATCCCCAATATGTGATTTCTGGTTTTGTAGTATTCCTCTGAGTCTTCTTTTCAATTCCATAGGTCTGATCCAATTTGGATTCTTTAAGAGAGAGTTATGCCCAATATCTCACAATGACCTAATTATGAACTGGTTCAATAGAGTGAAATTGTACGACATGCCACATGTCACTGTTTATTCATTCAACTCTGAAATTGATATAGAGAAAGCTACATTCCGTGCACTATCTATCACTTTTTACAGAATTCCAATCTGATACTCAGAGAGAGAGTTATGACGATTTTCCCAAGGTCACTTATTTGAGATGAAGTTCAGGGGCTTGCAAAAACACTGACTTCCACAGATCGTATCTCCGTAAATATTGCACACCTTGATATGAAATTTTTACAGGAGCTTCCTCAGGATTTCAGATTCGCCTCATAAAAATTTCAGCTTCTGAAACTTCGTATAAAAATTTTAGAGCGCAAATTCCATGATGACCTGTTTCAGGTAGCGAAATCCATACATAAGGAGGATATGAGGATCACAATTTATATAAATGCTTAGGTTGAGAGGGTCTTCAACAAGTGAAAGTGGGAGGGATTTTAGGAGCTTAAAATTTATTAATTATTGACTTTTCAATGACCCATGCCACAACCCCATGGGGTTTTAGCCCACTAACTGGGGTTACAAACTTCAAACATGAATATCTCTCAAACCGCGAAGAATTACATGGTGTGCCATATATCAACAGAAACATCTCGATAACTAGAAACCATCAAAAATATTCTTGACCTAGAATATAGTGATTTTTTAGGTAAAAATTACCATGCAATATCGGGGTTGCCCATGGTGCTACTTGGGTTGAAATTAATGACAACCACTGATCAACATTGCGACTCTCTGAAAATGCAGAAAAAACCCTCCCTTTCTCACAAATTTCTCCTTCTCTTCATTTTCACAGTGATGTCAAGGGGAACAAAGACATGTAGAGTAAAAATAAGTTTAATTTAACTCCTCGAGAGGCTTTTATGATTTGGTTTTGATATCATATTAATTAATGAGGTAGGATGTCCCACCTCACCAATTCACCTTTTCCTTTAGCCTTTTGAACTTTAGGACCATTTTGCAACTTTGAAACCTTAGAAACATTACTACATCTAAAAACATAAATTACATTTGAAATAAAATTTTTTATTTAAGATACTTTCCTATTACCACTCCACCAATTTTTGGATTTTATGCATGAAATGGAAGTTTGGTGGCCTTGAAACCATAATGACCTAATGGTGACTCTTAAATAAATGGAATCATGATGGAGATGACTGAAATGATGATGGAAACATGATACACTCAACTTATTTGATGACATGAACCAACAATTTAAAATTTTGTAAAGAGTGGAAATAGTCCTAGACCTAATACCCAATGACCAAATTTTTGCTTGAAGACTTAGTGAAATGAAAAAAAAATGACTTAGGGTCCCTATTTAGACATGATAGTAATCCATTTTGATCACTGGTGACAGGATGCAAATACTGACACTAACATTGGCTCCAAATCGGGATGACGGCTCCTTAGAGGTGTCAAGAACACCGTATACCAAGTAGCCTAACCATTGGGCATGGAGTCAAAAGTTTAAAAACCAAACTTAATACTGAAAAATTGACATAATAAATTGTCTCAAAATTGGACTCACTTGAATTTGACTAAAATTTGAAAACTGCTCCAAATCAATGGAACTTTATGGCCTTCACCTCGGGCTCCAAGCTATGATGGTTCTCTGCTTCACACTTTGCATAAAAATTAAACTGATATGTACAATGGAATTGGGAAATTTTCAGAAATTTGCATCAGAAAAGGTAATGCTTAAGGAGCCTACCATTGATTGGTCCTCCTAAGCAGTCTTCTCCTTTCATTTCTTCCAATAGGAAAGCATGTTGGCCATGAGAGGCTAAAATCTTGTATGGTCCTTTCCATAGGTTCTCAAATTTACCATGCTTCCATTTTTCCTCGTTTCTAGCATCCCAACAGAGGACCACATCTCCAATCTTGAAATAATCTTCGTTTGTCTTGTGGTTATATGACCTCTTTATCTTTTCATGAAGCTTTGAGGTGTTCTTAAAGAACTCATCTCTTGTTTGTTGAAGATGGATCATATGATTGATATGAAGTTGCACATCATTCTCTTCACTACCTACTTCTTGTAACAACTTAATAACTGGGACTGCAAGTGATGTAGGGAAAATAGTATCTACTCCATATACCAAATGAAAACGAGACATTCCTATTGATTTCTTACTACTCACCCTGTCTGCCCATAAATCATTAACAAGCTTCTTATGTCAATTTTTCTTGTTTGCCTCCAACATCTTCTTTATGATATTAATCAAAGATTTATTAGAAGATTCTGCCAATCCATTACCTTGTGGATAATATGCGGTTGAGTGCCCCAATTTGATGTTGTACTTGTCACAAAACTTAATCATTTTCTTCAACTTGAATGCATCCGCATTGTCTGTAATGATCTTATCAGGATAGCCAAAACGATACAAAATGTTAGTCTCCAGAAACTGGATTATAACTAATTTGTAGCTTGCCTTGTTGGGATTGCTTTGATCCATTTGGTAAATTAGTCGGTAGCTGTTAAGATCCATTTATGTTGGGCAGATGATGCAGGGTGAATTTCTCTGATAAATTCAAGGCCCCGCTATTGAAATTGTGCTTGCATGGAAATAGGCTGCAAAGGTAATGGGAGAAGCTTCTTTTTAACTTGAAATATCTAACACTCTTGGAAGCTCATCACTGTTTTATATAAATCAACAAAAAGTGTAGGCCAATAATATTCAGCCCTCAACACCTTATTGGCCATGGTTTTTCAAAACAAGTGACCTCAACAATCTCTCTTATGTAAATCATTCATTACCTCCTTGGCTTCATCTTCTACTAAACAATTCAACAAGATACCTCCCAAGTCTTTCCAATAATAAGCATTGTCCAAAATGCAGTATTTTGAAGCCTTCAACTTTAATGGCCGACCATTACTTTTATACATGCTTGGAGGAGGATTTAGATGTTGAAGAACATATATGATATCAGAATACCAAGGAAATGAGAGAAAAATATCAAATACCTGTATGAGTGTGCCATCACCTTCCTCATCGGAAAAAACTGAAATGAGGTTGATATTAAGAGCATGCAAATTTGATTCAGCCATGAGCTTGGCTAATCCCTGACCTTTGATCAGATTTGTTGGCTTGATATCGAGGTCATACTCTAACATAGCTAGTATACACTTCCCTCTTCTGCCTTTTATGTCTGCATTAGGACATCCTTCACTGCTGCATTGGGGACATATGCTAGAATATGTGAATGAAGGATATACACTCAGAAATCCTTCAATGCTGTTACCAGGGCTAAGGATTGCTTCTCAATTATGTTATATATAAGGGATGCATCCCTAATGGTACGTCTGAATAATGCAATGGGTTGTCCGGTCTTATCCTTATTTTGCATCAAAGTCGCAGCCAAGGTATGTTCGAAGGAAAATGAAAATATGATGAAATCAATGGAGTAATCGGGGCTTATCAAAATAGGAGTTGTAGTTAAGGAAAACTTCATTGAATTAAAAGACATTTTGGCATCCTTGGAAAACTTTACCTCATTGTCCTTCTTTAGCATGTTGGTCATTTCTTGAAGATGCTCAGAAATTTTTGGAATAAATCTTCTTAAGAAGTTCATCTTAGCATTGAATGCTTGAATCTCTTTCTTGCTGCATGGAAAATCAATTTGCTGAATAGCCTCAATCTGAGAAGGACCAATCCAGATACCATATTTAGAGATGATATGACTGAGAAGCTTGCCCTCCTCCATGGAAAAAAGACTCTTTTTTGGATTAAGTGAAATCCCAAATTTCCTGCATTTCTGAAATATAATTCTCAAATGATACAAATGCTCGTCATCAGAATGAGATAAAACTTCCAAAACCTCAAGATACATAACTAAGGAAACACCCTTTTCATTTGCAAAGGCTATGTCCATCGCCTTGTGAAAGGTGGCCCCTGCATTCTTGAGCCCGAATGGCATTTTAGAATACTTGAATGTGCCCCAAAGTGTCATGAAAGTGGTCTTGTCTTGATCATCCTTGTGTACTAAAATCTGATTATATCCCAAATATCCATCAAGAAGTGACATTTAGGAAGCCCCAACCACCCTCTGTAGGATATGATGCATCTTGGGAAGGGGATAATTATCCTTTAGAGACACCTTATTTAAGTTTCTAAAATCAATGAAAAGCTGGATTTATCTAGTTTTCTTCCTTACCGGAACCAAATTTGTCATCAAATCAGAAAATATGATGGGAATAATGATACCAACTTTGAAAATTTTGTTCACTTCTTTCTCTATTGATGGCAACAACCTTGGGTTGATTCTTCTCAGATTTTGTCAGAAGGGATTTTGGTTAGGTTTGACTGGAATTGTATGTTGAATGATATTCTTATCGTAAACTTTCAAGTCTGCATAGTCCCAATAAAATACATCAGAAAATTTAGACAACAAAGCAAGGTATTTTCTTTTACCTCTACAGATAAGGACTTGGACAACTTGACCATCTTAGGCTTTTCTGATGTTCCGATTTTCACATCCTTGACACCTTTCTCTGTGGGAACCATGGTCGGATTCTTAGCAACATCATCCTGATCAAACAATTCTTCCAAAGTACTAGACCCCTTGGAATGGTGTTATCCTTCAACTGTAATATATCAACTTGAGTGGCCTCGTTGACTTGATCATCTTTATCATAAACTTCGTCAATAAAGGAATTTTCAAATTCACCTTCATTTTGCAGAAAATTGTTTACCTGTTTGTCATCCAAAAACACTTGCCAATACCTCAAGTTGTCAGGGAAAGTTGGTCGATGTTTGACATGAATTTTAAACTTCCTATTAGAATATATGGGAATCTTGAAATTACTTGCTGCTGTAGCAAGCGAATCTGCCATAAGATTCTGACTTCTCAGTACTATTGACAATGTATATTCAGGAAACATCTTTAAGATATCAAGCTTAACATTTCTATATGCTCTCATCCATGGATTCTTGGCCTGGTATTCCCCTTTTACTTGTTTAATCACAATCTCAGAGTCACCATAAACATAAATTATTTTTGCGCCCAACTTTTTCAGAATTTTGAGGCCGACAATCAATGCCTCATACTCAGCCTCATTATTATAACAATGAAAATCTATCTTATATGAACATAATATTACACTTTGGGAACTATTCCCGGTTGATGAAGAGGACTATGGATCCAAATTCTGATCCCTGCCCCATCTTTCCCTAAGGCATCGTCGAAGTCCATGGTCCAAAGACCATTCTCATCATCCAGATGTTGGAATTATGCGTTCTATTTTGTCTCATATTTTCAGGCCACTTCTTCAGTTTGTTCTGAACCTTTTTCTAACTTATCTGATGACTTATCTGAAGAACTAGGCTGATTGCCTTGTTTCTCATCCAAAAATTCTCTCACACTATTGGAAATTTCTGGAATTTCTTCTACTTCTATGAGCTGACTATCTACATTATTCAAACCACTATCATTAAATAAAATAAATGATTCAAGATTTGTATGTACAAAATTAATAGGATGATTTTTGGGTTTCTATTTGCTGGTAATCATGTATTTAATCTTTTTTTCCTGGTACAACTTCCTCAATCATCCAAAAATCGGGATGGTGGCATAAGAGAAATCCAATTTCAAAGTACCTATTAACTTATCTCCCTAGGATCTTGACAGTAACATGCCAAATGGTGGTGGTATATCAGCTACCACCACATCCATCAAGACATTCATTGTTGGGATTTGTTCAAGGGAAAATACCAAATCCTTTATGAGACCAAGGCAACGAACTCTACCATAATCAAAAGAGTAAAGATCATGGTAAGGATGGGTTATATCCAGGCCCAATTTTCCCATAATGGCCTTCGACATTAGGTTATGGGAAGCTCTGGAGTCAAGCCTGGCATCGTGAAGGAGACACTGATGTTTCTCAGACTCAAATAGAATGGGGGAACTTCACTATCCTCTAACTGACCATCTATGGCTGGAAAAAAAATGAGTTTAGGTTGGTAACATTTACCATATCAGGAAAAGGATCTAATTTCAGCATTTTGGTCATGTGAGATTTATATCAATTGTTTTTTACAAGCTCAGTTAAAGGGATAGAGACTTTTAACTTAGGGATTTCATTTTCTAAACTAAAAATATTGGATTGATTTTCTATCTCTTTAATGTCAGTGTCTCTCTTGTCGGGTTGGTCCGTTGTGGTAGTTTCCTTCTTCTAATTTTCTCTTTATTTTCTTGGTGTGCTTGTAGATGGCTGATTGATCTTGATCCAATTTGAAACTTCAGGCTCCTTTCCTTTGTTATGATTATCTTGAGGATTTTTCTTAGGATGAGTATATTTTTGCTTGGATGCCCTCTTCTGAATGGGAGTGACAGACACATCTCTACTTCTCAATGAATATTTCCTTTGCTATGAGTTGAGTGAATTTAGATAACCCTGCTAAAAATCACCAGACTAAACCTCCAACTCATGATCATTAGCAAGTATGTAATCTTCATTTTTAGGAAAATCTATTTTCTCAACATATTCTTCATCCTTCTTCAAGAATATAGGTTGGCCAATTGCTGTAAAGAAATAATTTTCCTCCAGAATCTCATCTTCTTCTTCAACCCCTTCAACATAATTTTTTCTGCAAAGGTGTCTGAATATGTTGTTGTGGTGGTTGCTGAGGAGCCCTTTGTTCTCTTTTCTTGATCCTAAACTAAGGTTGTTGCCGTTGTCCTCTGAAATTAGGATTTCTAACCTGTTCTTCCGACTGTCTTTCTGTGATGGACATTCTGTCAACCATTCTTTCCACTGTCATAATAAAAGTGTCCAATTTTACCTCAGAGGATTTGGATGTTTCTTCTTTGATTGTTACCTTCTCTCACCCTTTGTCTTTGAATTTTTAATTTACAAGTTTTCTTCCACACTGACTACATTCCTTTGCATATCTTATAGTGTTTCAAGACTTCTCTCTCGAAGCTTGTATGCCATGTTCGGATCAAAGGCATCCAAGTAGTGTAAGAGAGCCAAACCTGGAGGAGGTTTTATCTCATTTTGGATTGAGTTGTAGACTCGATTGAAACGAGCAGTGAAATCCTGAATTGATTCATTTGGATTCCTCTTTAGATTGTCATACTCAGAAAGAATCTCTAGTGGATTATTCTTTACTTCCCATCTGGCTATGAAAGCATCAGTCAGCTACTCTGGATTTCCTATAGAATGGGAAGTCAAATATCGGAACCAAGTTTTAACATCCCCAGAGAATCTTTGGGAAATGATTCTCAACTTGGCATAATTAACATCTATCTCTTCCAAGTCAATGAAATCAGTGACTTTGACTAAGTGTTGTTTGGCACTAATTTCATAATTCTCATCAAAGAGAGGGAGTCTCTGACCATATCCTTTTGGCAAGGGTGTAAGTTGAGCAGGTAGGACTAAGGGTGAAAATCTTGCCATGATTTCCGCTGAATGTGGTGCAGGAGTAACAATGAGAGGGGTTGACTAAGAAGATAATGAAGTAGAAGGGATGGAGGAGGAGGAAGAAAATGATTGATATTGTGTCAGAATGAACAATTACTCTTGTTGGTATTCTATGATGGCTTTTTCAGATGTGTATTGAAGTTAATTAACTAATTTTTAAGCCTATCAAATTGACTCCAGACTTTTCTATCAAAATTTGATTCGGATTTAGATTTTTCAGAAAGTAAACTATATTAAAGTTTCAAGGAATCAAAAACTACCTCAGACAATGATTTTACTTCATATAGGCTTAATGGGTCAAATACTATCTCAAACAGTGAAGTTTCAGACTTTGATCAAAATAGAGACAACTCAAAATTCAAATCGAAAGGAATGTCTTCAAGAGATAAAACTTTTGTAGGTAATGAGGAAAATATTACCAATGGAGAAGGATTCGACTGAAACTATAAGTGCTGGGATCTCTGCTTCCAAACAAGTTTCTCTAGATATTCAACTGGATAAGCTGGATGAGGATCTAGATTCTATCCATTGTATCTTCTCGAAGATAGAATGTTCTTTGTCTCCACAACTCGTTTCTTTGCACTTTCATATCAGTTTTCATGAAGAATAGGGTTATCACCCATAGGCCTAGAATTCGATGAAATTTTGGTACACCCAGGGAAGATCTATTACTTCGTTCCCTAGAAATGGCGCCAATATGTTATCACTCCATCAGATCTCTGAAGGCTGAGAAGGAGACCAATAAAGGTAACCACATACCACTTTGACCTAGAATCTATCCCTACTAAGCTGAGATGGATCTCTCAATGAGATCACAAAAAAATTGACTGGATCGTGAAAGATATTAGGCTAGGTATGCATATTAGGGTTTTATTTGATTTTGAAGGTTTGTACTGGATGGTGAATTAGTTCTATGAAAAAACTAGGTCAGGGCTTTGAAAATCAAATTTGCAGAGATGTAATGGGGCAAGGTAGGCACACGCTTTAGAACTTTAAAGGTATCTTGGTGAATATGGTAGATTGACATGGTTTGAAAATTAGAATGAACATCATGAATTCGTTTATATCATAAAGAAATGAACATAAATGTGAAATCTTATCCAAAAGAAAGCATTTAATCAATGAATTCTTCTTATCAAAGTTAGAAATCAATCACATAATACATGGAAATGAAGATGGAAGGTGCAATACATTCAAATATATGATAATAGAAGAAGAAACACTACTAAAATGCATACCACATGAATCCCACCAAAATAGTTGTAAACTCTGTCTATTAGTTCCTGTCAAAAATCACAAAATACAGTAATGTTCCAAGCTCAATGACACAACATCCAACCTTTGGAAATGATTACAAACTATCTCATATAGGAAAATACAGCATAGGACAATTCATCAGGTCGAAAATCCTATTCAAGGCTCATCATAAATTTCTTTGATGAGTATTCACCTAAAGACTAGGATAGTTGAAACAATTTCCGAGATTTTAGACAAAGTTTAGGAGTGCTTATCTCCTCATTAATTACAAATTTCCTCATATAGTGAGGAAAAAACCAAATAAGAAGCCTAAAATAAACTAAATTTATTACAAAATATCAAATCTGATATCATTCAATGCTCAAAAATTTTTCTAGACCAGATGGGTCGCACCATGAGCAAAAGGGTCGCACCCGCATGCACCAAAACAATAATTTAGCAGAAAGGTCACAAAAGGGTCGCGCCAGTTGAGAGTTAATTTTGGCTAGCTTGTAGGAGTCCAAACTGCATTCTGAAAGCTAGGTTGAGTAGCCCATGTGTCTACTTTCCAATGAGCCATCAAGTTCAAAAAAATACCCATGGGAAGGCCTCCAAATCTTGATTTTTCAAACCTCACCCAAAAGTGTCGCGCCAGTGGAGATTTAGTCGCAGAAGCATGAAAAAGGTGAGTTTTTTTTAGTTTTTCATCAAAATTAGAAGCTGTCTTGAAAAACCTGCTTCAGATGTGGAATATTATCATAAATATATATCCATCCATGTAGAAAAGAGCTCATTTGGATGCCTAGAGAAAAAGGGTTGTGCCTCTGCGCGACGCTTTTGTGTGTCATTTTCTGCAAAATTAAAAAAAATTCAATCTCCAAAATTTTCAAATTTTGTTCCATGAATGCTATAGATGATAGGATAAACATCCAAATATGTTTAGCCACCAATTTCAATCCTTGACCCCTTTTTATTGGCCCCATTTGCTTGTCTTGGACTTCTTGCAATTTTCTCTTCAATTGCTTAATTTTGACTTGTGCAATCTGATTTCTGGTTTGATAGCAGGAAACCGTGTGTTTTTGAATCTTATTATCCCTGTTTTCATTCTCCAAGATATTTTCTAAGTGAATTTTGACCTTTTCAAGAAAAAAATCCTTTTCCTCGATCTCTTTAGCCATCCTCTCATCAAAAGTGAGCTGCTCATATGTAGGGTTTTGTTGTTTGTCTTCCTACAGTGCCTTTTTTAGACAAATAGTTCTTGGCCTCTTCCTCTTCTTTTGGTGTTCATTCTTATCATGTTAAGCCATTTTTTTACCATTTTCATGTTTTTTTTCTTCAAACAAACTCTTCTCCAAAATCAATTGATTTGTCTTCAATTGATTGTTTTCTTACTCAAGAAAAGAAATGATAAATTGAGCCCTTGCTAAGTTATCCTGGAGCTCTTTGATTTGAGAATCCTTGTCTTTGATTTCTATCTGAAATTTTTCCTGATCATCATGGTCCTCCAAGTAAACCAAATCAAAATAATGTTCCTCCTCATCATGCATGGACATCTCATGCAATGTTGATGGTGATCCCTGTAATGAAACATGCTTGGCCCCTTCCTCTTTGCGAGGAGAAAACACAAGCCTCCTACCTCTCTAATAGGTGAGAGTAACCTTAGGCCTAGGCCTCTTTGATACTTCTACCTATTTTCTTGATGAGCCAAGATCCATTGCCTGTGTAGACATTGACCCCGATGGTGTTGTTTTGCTAGGAGAAACAGCGGGACTAATACCACGAGAAGTTTTTGGTTTATCCAAGAAGGTTTTATAGGTGATTTTCAGATTACGCATAACCAAAATATTGATTAGGCTATGATGGAATATATTGGTGTATGAGGTTTTCCCCTGGTCTTAGTTTTTTTAGTCATATTCACTACACTTCTAAACATAAAGTTGAACAAATTAAGTGCTCTTGTAGAGGTGAAGTGCATGAGCAACCTAACATGATACCTGTAGAATATGGAAAATCTCCCTTCGCATGTAAACAATTCATAATGAGCTTCATAAAAGGGGGATGCTTGTCACGGAGAAATATGAAAGGAAGTACATGCTCAGGATTATATCTGATGTTAGGTTTTAAGAACATTTTATAGTCATCAAGTTGTAATTCCATGCCCTTGAACCAATTTTCACCCTGATTTGGAATACCCGTGGCTGAAGAAATGATGTCTACTGAAACAATGAACTCTACACCTGTTATGACATCTTTGTCTATGTGAAAATTTTGGGCAAAGAGGCTGGTCAAAGGAACATGAGAACCAACCTATGTGATCATCTCACAAAACTTCATACAACCAGCATTTACAAAAACATTTTAATGAATGGAGAAGCATTGATTTCCCTCAGACCGATGGGCTCAAATATTGAATGATATCCTCCCTTGTGCACTTTATTTTCACTCTCCATGAGATTTGTTGAAGGATAATACCCTAACCAAGTTTAGGGTTTGGATAATAGGTCACAGTGTTTTTGAAAACAGAGGAAAGGTGGAGATTGTATGGAATTTTCCTCAAGGGTTTTGAGGAGACAAAGGGAAGTGTGACATTAATTTTGTAAATGTATTTCATGAGATGAAATGGTGTGGTGAGGAGTTTGTGAACTATGCAGTGGGAATTTAGCAAAAATCTAGGGTTTGTTGAAATCAATGGTAAATAGGTAGCGAGTGATAGGAAGTGAGTAGGCTAGGGATTTCATGAAGTATAGGTGATAGCGTAAGTGAGTGAAAGCTAGGATTCCTTCATTAAAAAAATGGAGAATAAAAAACAAATGTAACATTGTGCTGGAGAAAACCTTGAGAAGAAACCACTTTATCCTTGATGAAATTTCTTGAAAATATGGTGTAGATGATCACTTATTGTTTGTAGAAGCTTTATGGATCTTTCAAAAATCTTTGGAAGCTAGCAAAACTTTGAATTCGACCTAAAACCATGAAGAAACTCTACATTTCAAAACCCTGGAAATTCCGCAGAAGGGTCGCACCTGCAGAAAGGTCGCGAAAGGGTCGCGCCCGACAGAAAGGTAGTGAAAAGGTCACATGTGATAGATGGGTCGCAGAAGGGTCGTGACTCTCTAAAAATGCAGAAAAAGAACTCTCCCTTTCTCACAAATTTATCCTTCTCTTAATTTGCACAGTGATGTCAAGGGAAAGAAAGACATGTAGAGTAAAAATCAGTTTAATTTAGATCCTCCATAGGCTTTTATGATTTTCTTTTGATGTCGTAGTAATTAATGAGGTAGGATGTCCCAACTCACCAATTCACCTTTTCCTTTAGACTTTTGAACTTTAGGAGATTTTTGCAACTTTGAAACCTTAGAAACATTATTACATATAAAAACATAAATTACATTTGAAATCAAAATTTTTATTTAAGATACTTGCCTATTACCACTCCTCCAATTGTTGGATTTTATGCATGAAATGGAAGTTTGGTGACCTTAAAATGATAATGACCTAATGGATACTCTTAAATGAATAGAATCATGACGGAGATTAATGAAATGATGATGAAAACCTCTGAATGATGATACACTTAGCTTATTTGATTACATGAACCATCAATTCAAAATTTTGGAAAGAGTGGAAACAATACTAGACCTAATACCCAGTGACCAAATTTTTTGCTTGAAGACTTAGTGAAATGATACAAATTTGACTTAGGGACCCTATTTAGACACGATAAGATTCCATTTGATCACTGGTGACAGGATGCAAATACTGACACTAACATTGGTTCTAGTTGGGGATGGAAACTCCTTGGAGGTGTCAAGAACATCGTAGACCAATTATCCTAACCATTGGGCATGGAGTCAAAAGTTTAAAAACCAGATTGAATACTGAAAAATTGACATAATAAACTGACTCAAAATTGGACTAACATGACTTTGAATAAAATTTGAAAACAACATCAAATCAATGGAACTTTATGGCCTTCACCTCGAGCTCCAAGCTCCGATGATTCTCCACTTCACACTTTGCAGAAAAATTAAACTGATATGTACGATGGAATTGGGAAATTTTCAGAAATATGCATCATAAATGGTAATGCTTAAGGAGCCAACCATTGACTGGTCCTCCTAATAAATATTCTCCATTCATTTCTTCCAATAGGAAAGCATGTTGTCTGCGAGAGGCTGAAATCTTGTATGGTCCTTTCCACAGGTTCTCAAATTTATCGTGCTTCCCTTTTTCCTTGTTTTTAGCATCCCAATGGAGAACCACATCTCCAATCTTGAAATAATCTGCCTTTGTCTTGCGGTCACATGCCTTCTTTATATTTTCATGAAGCTTTGAGGTGTTCTGAAAGAACTCATCTCTTGTTTGTTGAAGATGGATCATCTGATTGATCCGGCGCTGCACATCATTCTCTTCACTACCTGCTTATTGTAACAACTTCATAATCAGAACTGCAAGTGATCTAGGGAAAATAGTATCTACTCCATATACCAATTTAAAAGGAGACATTCCTATTGATTTCTTACTACTCACCCTGCCTTCCCATAAAGCATTAACAAGCTTCTCATGCTAGTTCTTCTTGTTTGCCTCCAACATCTTCTTTATGATATTAATCAAAGATTTATTATAAGATTTTTCCAATCCATTACCTTACAGATAGTATGCAGTTGTGTGCCCCAATTTGATGTTTTACTTGTCACAAAACTCAACCATTTTCTTCGACTTGAATGCAGCCACATTTTCTCTAATGATCCTATGAGGACAACCAAAATGATACAAAATGTTAGTCTCCAAAAAATGAATTATAACTAAATTTGTAGCTTGCCTTTGTTGGGATCACTTCGATCCATTTGGGGAAGTAGTCGATAGCTATTAAGAACCATTTATGTTGGGAAGATAATGCAGGGTGAATTTCTCCGATAAATTCAAGGTCCCACTGTTGAAATGGTGCTTGCACGGAAATAGGCTGCAAAGGTAATTGGAGAAGCTTCCTTTTACCTTGAAATATCTGACACTCTTGGCAGATCATCATTGTTTTATATAAATATGCAAAAAAGAGTAGGCCAATAATATCTAGCCCTCAACACCTTATCGGCTGTGGTTTTTCAAAAAAAGTGACCTCAACAATATCCCTTATGGAAATCATTCATTACCTCCTTGGCTTCATCTTCTACTAAACAATTCGGTAAGATACTTCCTGGGTCTTTCCAATATAAAGTGTTGTCCAAAATGTAGTATTTGGAAGCCTTCAACTTTAATGACTTGCCATTAATTTTAGACATGCGTGGAAGAGGATTTAGATGCTGAAGAACATATATGATATTGGAATACCAAGGAGATGAGAGAAAAATATCAGATACTTGTATGAGTGCACCATCACCTTCTTCATCAGACAAAACTGAAATGAGATTGATATCAAGAGCATGTAAATTTGATTCAGGCATGAGCTTGGCTAATCCTTGACCTTTGATCAGATTTGTGGACTTGATCTCGAGTTCATACTGTAACATAGCTAATATCCACTTCCCTCTTTTGCCTTCTAGATCGGTCTGCATTAGGACATCCTTCACTGCTTCATTGGGGACATAGGCTAGAATATGTGAATGAATGATATACACTCAAAGATCCTTCAATGCCTTTACCAGGGACAAGGCTTACTTCTCAATTATGTTATATCTAAGGGATACATCCCTGATGGTACAATTGAAGAATGCAATGGGATGTTCAGTCTTATCCTTCTTTTGCATCAAAACCGCAACCAAGGTATGTTCGGAGGCAAATGAAAATATGATGAAATCAATGGAGTAATTGGGGCTAATCAAAATAGGAGTTGTAGTTAAGGCAAACTTCACTGAATTAAAAAACTTTTTGGCATCCTCGAACCACTTTACCTTGTTGTTCTTCTTTAGCATGTTTGTCATTTCTGGAAGATGCTCAATAATATTTGGAATAAATCTTCTTAAGAAGTTCATCTTACCATTGAAATCTTGAATCTCTTTCTTGCTGCATGGAAAATAAATTTTCTGAATAGCCTCAATCGGAGAAGGATCAATCCGGATACCATCTTTAGAGATGATATTACTGAGAATCTTGCCCTCCTCCATGGAAAAATGACTCTTTTTGGGATTAATTGAAATCCCAAATTTCCTGCATTTCTGAAATACAATTTTCAAATGATACAAATTCTCGTCATTAGAATGAGAGAAAACTGCCAAATCATCAAGATACACAACTAAGAAAACATCCTTTTCATTTGCAAATGCTATGTCCATCACCCGTTGAAAGGTGGCCCTTGTATTCTTGAGCCCGAATGGCATTTTAGCATACTTGAATGTGCACCAAGGTGTCGTGAAAGTGGTCTTGTATTCATCATCCTTGTGGACTAAAATATGATTGTATCCCGAATATTCATCAAGAAGTGACATTCGGGAAGCCCCAATCACCCTCTGTAGGATATGATTGATCTTGTGAAGGGGATAATTATCCTTTAGAGACACCTTATTTAAGTTTCTAAAATCAATGCAAAGATGGATTTATCTAGTTTTCTTCCTTACCGGAACCAAATTTTACATCCAATCAGAAAATCTGATGGGAACAATGATACCAGCTTTGAAAATTATGTTCACTTCTTTCTCTATCGATGACAACAACCTTGGGTTGATTCTTCTCAGCTTTTGTTTGAAGGACTTTTGGTCAAGCTTGAATGGAATTGTATGCTGAAAGATATTCTTATTATAAAATTTCAAGTCTGCATAGTCCCAAGAAGATACATCAGAAAATTCATACAAAAAAGCAATGTATTTGTCTTTTACCTCTAGAGATAAGGACTTGGACAGATTGACCATCTTAGGCTTGTCTTTTGTTCCGATGTTCACATCGTCGACACCTTTCTTAGTAGGAACCATGGTTAGCTTCCTAGCAACATCATCCTGATCAAAAAATTATTCCAAAGGTACAATACCCCTTGGAATATTGTTATCCTTGAACTGTAATATATCATCCTAAGTGGCCTCAATGACTTGATCATCTTTATCATAAACTTCATTAATAAAGGAATTCTCAAATTAACCTTGATTTTGCAGAAAATTGTTTACCTATTTTTCATCCAAAACACTTTCCAATACCTCAAGTTGTAAGGGAAAATTGTTCGATGTTTGACATGAATTTCAAACTTCCTGTTAGAATATATCGGTATCTTGAAATTACTTGCTGTTGTAGCAAGTGAATCTGCCATAATATTTCGACTTCTCGGTACTATTGACAATGTCTATTCAGGAAACATCTTTACGACATCAAGCACAACATTTATATATGATCTCATTCATGGATGCTTGGCTTGGTATTCCCCTTTTACCTGTTTAATCACAAGCTTAGAGTTTCCATAAGCATAAATTCTTTTTGCGCCCAAATTTTTTCAGAATTTTGAGGTCGGTGATCAATGCCTCGTACTCAACCTCATTATTATAACAATCAAAAGCCAACTGATATGAGCATAATATTACATTTTGGGAACTTTACCCAGCTGATGAATAGGACTATGGATCCAAATTTCGATGCCTACCCCATCTTTCCCTAAGGCATTGTCAAAGTCCATGGTCCAAAGACCATTCTCATCATCCAGATGTTGGAATTTTGTGTTATGTTTTGTCTCATATTTTCTGGCCACTTCTTTAATATGTTCTGAACCTTTTTCTGACTTATCTCATGACTACTCTGAAGAACTAGGCTGATTACCTTGTTTCTCATCCAAAACTGCTCTGACACTATTGGAAATTTATGGAATTTCTTCTACTTCTATGAGCTGACTATCTACATCATTAAAACCACTATCATTAAACAAAATAAATGATTCAAAATATGTATGTACAAAATTAATAGGATGATTGTTGGTTTTATCTTTGCTGGTAATCATGTATTTCATATTTGTTTTCCTATACAACATCGTCAATTGTCCAATAAATAGGATGGTGGCATAAGAGAAATCCAATTACAAAGTACCTCTTAACTTTGCTCCCAGGATCTTGATAGTAACATGCCAAACTCTGGTGGTATATCAGCTACCACCACATCCAAAAAGGCATTCTTTGTTGGGAATTTTTCAAGGGAAACTAACAAATCCTTTATGAGACCAAGACAACAAACTCTACCAGAATCAAAAGAGTAAAGATCATGGTAAGGACGCATTATATCCAGACCCAATTTTTCCATAATGGCCTTCGACATCAGGTTATGGGAAGCTCCAGAGTCAAGCATGACATTGTGAAGGATACACTCATGAATTCTCAGACTAAAATAGAATGGGGGAACTTCACTATCCTCTAACTGACCATCTATGGCTGGACCTAAAATGAGTTCAGGTTAGTCATCTTCAACATTTTTAATATCATACAAAGGATCTTATTTGAGCATTTTGGCCACGTGAGATTTATATTGATTTTTTTTTACAAGCTCATTTAAAGGGATAGAGACTTTTAACTTAGATACTTCATTTTCTAAACTAAAAATATTGGGTTTCTTGTATACCTCTTTAATGACAGTGTCTCTCTTGTTGGGTTGGTCCTTTGTTATAGTTTTCTTCTTCTGACTTTCTTTTTCTTTGCTTGGTGTGCTTGTAGATGGCTGATTGATCTTGATCTGATTTGCAGTTGTAGGCTCCTTTCCTTTGTTCTAATTACCTTAAGTATTTTTCTTAGGCTGAGTATCTTTTTGTTGGGATGCCCTATTCTGAATGGGACTGACAGGAACATCTCTACTTCTCAATGAATATTGCCTTTGCTGTGAGTTGAGTGCATTTAGGTAACCCCGCTGATAATCATCAGACTAAACCTCCAAATCGTGATCATTAGCAAGTATGTAATCTTCATCTTTAGGCAAATCTGTTTTCTAAACATATTCTTCATCCTTCGTCAAGAATATAGGCTAGCCATCTACTGTAAAGAAATGAATTTCCTCCACAATATCATCTTCTTCTTCAACCCCTTGAGCATAATTTTTTTGCAAAGGTGTCTAAATCTGCTGTTGTGGTGGTTGCTCAGTAGCCTTTTGTTCTCTTTGCTTGATCTTAAACTGAGGTTGTTGTTGATGTCCTCTGAAATTAGGATTTCTAACCCATGCTTCCAGCTGTATTTCTGTGATGGACATTCTGTCAACAATTCTTTCCATTGTCCTAATAAAAGTATCCAATTTTACCTCAGAGGATGTGGATGTTTATTCTTTGATTGTTACCTTTCTCTCACCCTTTGTCTTTGACTTTTTAATTGAAAAGTTTTCTTGCACACTGACTGCATTCATTTTCATATCTTCTAGTGTTGCAGGACTTCTCTCCCAGAGCTTGTATGCCATGTCTGGACCAAAGGCATCCAGGTAGTGTAAGAGATCCAAACCTAGAGGAGGTTTGATCTCATTTAGGATTGATTTGTACACTTGGTTGAAACGAGCAGTGAAATCCTGAACTGATTCATTTGGATTCCTATTTAGGTTTTCATACTCAGAAAGAATCTCTAGTGGATTCTTCTTTACTTCCCATCGAGCTATGAAAGCATCAGTCAACTGCTCCAGGTTTCCTATAGAATGGGAAGTCAAAGATCGGAACCAATTTTTAACATCTCCGAAGGAGCTTTGGGCAATGATTCTCATCTTGGCATCATCAAAATCTATCTCTTCCAAGAAAATGAAATTAATGACTTTGACTAAGTGTTGTTTGGCACTAATTTCAAAGTTCTCATCAAAGAGAGGGAGTCTTTGGCCATATTATTTTGGCAAGGGTGAAAGTTGAGCAGGTAGGACTGGGGGTGAAATTTTTTCCATGATTCCTGCTGAATGTGGTGCAGGAGTAACAATGAGAGGGGTTGACTAAGAAGGTAATGAAATAGAATGGATGGAGGAGGAGGCAACAACTGATTAAGATTATGTCAAAATGAAAAATGACTCTTGCTGGTATTGGATGATGGCCTTTTCAGATGTGTATTGAAGTTGATTAGCTAATTTTTCAAGATTATCAAATTGACTCCAGAATTTTCTATCAAAATCCGATTCAAATTTAGATTTTTCAGAAAGTAAACTGTTTTCAATTTTCAAGGAATCTAGAACTACCTCATACAATGATTTTACTTCAGATAGTCTTAATGGGTGAAATGCTATCTCAGACAGTGAATTTTGAGACTTTGATGGAAATAGAGACAACTCAAACTTCAAATCAAAAGGAATGTCTTCAAAAGATAAACGGTTTTGCAGGTAATGAGGAAGATCTTACCAATGGAGAAGGATTCAAATGAAACTCTGAGTGCTGGGATCTCTTCTTCCGAATAATTTTCTCTGGATATTCAACTGTAGAAGCTGGATGAGGATCTAGATTCGATCTAGTGTATCTTCTCGAAACCAGAATGTTCTCGGTTTCCACAACTCGGTTCTTTGCACTTTCATATTAGCCTTCACGAAGACTAGGGCTATCACCCACAAGCCTAGAATTTGATGAAATTATGGTACACCCAGGGAATATCTATCACTTCATTCCTCGAAAATGATGCCAAGATGTTATCACTCCACCGGATATCTGAAGGCTGAGAAGGAGACCAATAAAGGTAACCACATACCACTTTGACCTAGTAGCTAACCCTACTAGGCTGAGAGGGCTCTCTCAATGAGATCACGAGAAATTTGATTGGATCATGAAATATATTAGGCTAGGTATGCATATTATGGTTTTATTTGATTTTGAAGGTTTGTGCTGGATGGTGAATTAGGTCTAGGAAAAACTAGGTCAGGGCTCTGAAAATCAGATTTGTTGAGATGTAATGGGGCAAGGTAGGCACACACTTTAGCAATTTAAAGGTATCTTGGTGAATATGGTATATTTATAGGGTTTCAAAATGAGCACGAACATCATGAATTAGTTTATATCAGAAAGAAAATGAACATAAATGTGAAATCTTCTCCAAAACAGAGCATTGAATCAACAAATTTTTCTTATCAAACTTAGAAATCAATCACATAGGACATGGAAATGAAGATGGAAGGTGAAATACATTCAAACATAGGGTAACAAAAGAAGAAAAATTGCTAAAACACATACCACATGAATCCCACCACAACAGATGCAAACTCTGTCTATTAGTTCCTGCCAAAAATCACAAAATACACTAGTGTTCCAAGCTCAACTACACAACATCCAACCTTTGGAAATGATTACAAACTATCTCATATAGAAAAATACAACATAGGACATATCATCAGGTTGAAAATCCTATTTAAGGCTCATCATAAATTTCTTTGATGAGTCCTCACCTAAAGACTAGGATAATTGAAACTATTTCCAAGATTTTAGACAAAGTTTAGGAGTGCTTATCTCCTCATTAATTAAAAATTTCCTCATATAGTGAGGAAAAAACCAAATAAGAAGCCTAAAATAAACTAAATTTATTAAAACATATCGAATATGCTATCATTCAATGCTCAAAAAATTTCTAGGCCAGATGGGTAGCACCAGGAGCAAAAGGGTTGCACCAGCATACACCAAGACAAGGATTTACTAGAAAGGTCGCAGAAGAGTTCTACCAGTTGAAAACTCATGTTGGCTAACTTATATGAGTAAAAACTACATTATGAAAGCTAGTTTGAGTATCCCCACCTGTCTAATTTCCAATGAGACACCAAGTTCCAAAAAATACCCACGCGAAGGCCTCCAAATCTTGATTTTTCCAACCTCACTCAGAAGTGCCACGCCAATCCAGATTTATTGGCAGAAGCATGAAAAAGGTGAGGTTTTCTGTTTTTTTCATTAAAATTAGAAGCTATCATGAAAAAACCACTTCAGATATGGAATTTTCTCATCAATATATATTCATACGTGTAGAAAAGATGTAATATTCCCAAATGGGAAAAGCATGAATTTAGTGAAAAATGTTGGAATAACAGTGTTAAACATCATACAAAAGTAAGAGGCCAATATGGAGACCTTCTAATCATCATAACAACAACAAAAAATTTATAATAAATAGGCCACAAATCATAATACAAGATATAACAAGCCTCCAATGAAGAAATTCCTCTATAAGAGGTGCTGCTACTATATCAAAAATGACAGAAGACTGCTACTGTGCAGTCATAAAGTGAAATGCTATAGAAAATGAACACACAAAGATCTATGGCTGTTATATGCCTCAAAATATATAACAACTGTAGATCTAGGCTCTATACAACCTACAGAAAAGAACCCCCAAAGGGTTTTAAAAAATACACCAATGTACAAGATGGGAATCAAAGCCCTAGGGCTGAAGATTCACTGCAACATATAAACTGGAAAGGTGTGGCTGATATGATATGCCAAATAATATAGCCTCCTCCAATATATCCTCTAGATGAAAGGGTGATCCCTTCACTAGAAAACCTCCTCCCCAAATGGTGTATTGAAAACACCCTGCAACTCCTCCCTCAAAATAACGCAGTCCAAGACAGAAACTGTGCTATAGGGGAAAATAAATAAGTGGCCTGATGCCAATATATGAAAATAGGCTCAAGGGCCTTCCTTACTGTCCTACCAATGGAAAGGAACCCTTCTCCACTAAAAATAAGAACTGAAGTGACCCAAATATTTTCTCCACTGCTGCAACCTGCAACACAACTCAACCCTCAATAGGATCTACGCTGTAGATGAAATATGAAGCTTGGCCTAAAGACTGAATGTGGAAGTGAAGTAAAATTCTCTTCCAAGAGACCTCTCAAGGAAAGAGGTGGGATTCCCGACCAGGAACACCCTGTGCTAAACAACACTGCAATCTTAGCTAAACAGCCAAAGAAAGCTATATGTCTAAACAAACCATATATTCAGAAATATCATATACTCAACATCATGAAATATGGATGCCATCCTCTTCCTTATAAGAAATGAGCTTTATAACCCTAAGCCCCATTCATTTATGACACTACTTCCATGCAATGTGTATCCATCTAAAACTGCGTTGTCCCTCATTGAATGCCACTACTCCATGACAACACTATTGATTTGGTCAAAGTTGACCTAGTCATGGTGTTCCAACCCCTTTTCACACCTAAGGGTTCTCAATTAAGCTTCCAAGGTGTATTATTTTCACATTGGCATTGATTTATTCATTATTAAGGAGATTAATGGATCTCCATTATCCTCTTATTCATTAAATAAAAAACAAAAGCAAAATTTAATATTCCAACTAGCTCATGGCTAATTGGGAATATTACAGTCCTCCCCTCCCAAATGTTGCTTGTCCTCAAGCAACTGACAAGGCGAGTGCTACAACTCTTCTCCTCCATCATTGGTGACACCTCCATGTGGTAAGCTTCCATCATAAGCTAAGTGTCTCCCAATCCATCCCTCCATGAAATGCTCCTCCCGAGTTCTCATGAGATGCAAATGACTCATCCCACAAGGAAGCAATAGTTCCAATTAAAAAATCATGGTTTGACCAATGTTATCCCTGAAACATGTAGCATAATGAACATGGAGAATCTCTCTCCCAAAGGAAACATTCAGTCCTCCCATCCTCCCTCCAATCATTCCCATAAAAATAATAAGTACTTCATCAATGTGTGGGATCAAAACCAAGTACATGCAAACAGAAATATGCAAAAATGGAGTTGGGTCATAGTCCCACATGTGGAACCAGTGCAATATATGTCCTGACTGCATCAGATAATGATATGGTAAGTGTTTTCCCCACCACTTACTTGCTGTCCAAGTTTTCTCACAAGTGCTAGAAAGGTGAGAAATGTTTGGTGCCTTTGGAGTGCACCCAGAATGGTAAATCATCTCCCTCAGTATCCTCCAAGGGAGTGGCCATGTTTAGAAATGTTTATGGCCCAAAGTTGGCCATGAAGCTTATATGGAAGAATTCTCCTCCTTGGAGCAACGGCCTGCATATACATGGTAAAGGAATTCAAATAATCATTAAGTGAAACATCATGCTCATAAACATGTTCCTTACCATAATTTCTACTCATACAAATGGAGTGGTCCATACATAGATCCCCTCTCTTTACAAAAGGGGAAAGAGGTGGTTGTGATAAATCATACATAGAGTTATGTATATCTCCCATATCCACATGGTCCATGCATCTTTTCAAATGATGATATAGTTCCTCTTCAAAGCCTTCCCAAGTATAACCCTCCATTATGGTGTTGTATGCTCTCATAGAATAAGTGTGGCTGAAGATAAATTATTCATGTGAAACTTGTAGCAACTTCTCCTTGAGCTTGGAAGCTATAGATAAGAATATCCTACCATGATAGTAGATGACTTCATCTTGGACTGAATATCCCTCCTCTTGAAGCTGGTCATCAAGTATCATGCATGTAAAAATATCCTTGGAATAATCCACCAACAGCTGGGATTTCCAATATGGATCTATCCTCCATAGTGAAAGTGTTGATGATCTATCAAAAAGAACATCTATCATATGGATGCCCTTCTCTTTGACATCTCTCATGCCAAAGGTACATACTGAGATGTTGCTATCCCCTCCTTGCTGCCCTGCTTGCAACTTCTCATTCTCAAGTAAAGGTTGAAGCTTTTGGAGGTTAGTCTTCCATGGGAAGCTATCATCCATCCAAAACTTCCTGAGTTTGGCCAAAGCATGCATGAGTGGCCACCATATTCTATCATGTGTGGAAGATTTCTCTCTAAGTGAGAACATCTTCTGAGCCCCCACAGTCAAGGAGTAGTCTCCTTGCATTATGATGGTGTCATCCTCCAATCCTACAGCATCTCCCCTCAGCACAAGATGAGATGTGAGAGTGGGTAATGATGATAGTGGGAGAATATCCCCCTCCTCCTTGAGTCTACCCAAGACTCTTTGCGTTGTCTCATAACCCTCCAATGTGCCCACTCCTCCTAGATCTATGAGTGGTGCAACATAATGTGAGACATCTCTCACCAACCCTGGATCAGGTGGTTTTCCATAAAACAGTGATGTCTCATGGGTCCACCTCATATGCATAATGGATGGGACTACCATGTCCTTGCTTCCACTACACAAATCCAACTCTATTTTGTGTGTGGAAGTTTTATGATAATTGGGTACCACTCTCATTGATGTAAGAGTCCCTCTAATTGGAGCAAGTGCTCCATCCTCACATTCAGGTGGTGGTGGATCATCTCTTGCTATTCCAACACTGTGATCCCTTTCTGTTTCTTATTCTTCCTCCTCCTCATCATCTGCGAATAACTCTATGTAGTGTGCCTTTCCTACTGCACATCTATGTTCGGGTGCCCATGATTCTTGGCATGTGAATCAAAGCTTCCTCATCCTCAAGTCTCTTCAGAAATCATCACTAAGATGATTTTTACTTTGGATCTCCTTTGAGAAAGGAGCCTTCTCATCTTTTCCCTTTGATGGAAAAGAGGGCTTTTGTTGAAATGTTGCCTTTGCTTTTACCAAGGCATCTTGTAGATCTCTAGCCATTTCAATGGAATCTTTAAGGGCAGTGGGCTTGGTAGACTTAACCAACCCATGAAGAGGTTATTATAACCCATCAAAAAACATATAGACCCTTCTTGTTGTAGATAAATCAAGAACCATAACAAAAAGTTTTAAAAACTCAAAAATATAAGTTTTTGGATTACCTGATTGTTTGAGCTTTGCAAGCCCCATGAATGGTGCCTCAAGATATATTTTATCAAAACGATCAACCAACAACCTTGTGAACTCTGAATATGAAGTCACATTGGCATGACCCAATGTAGACAAGCCATGGAACCACCAATCATGTGTTTTACCCTCAAGGTGCAGCGCTGCTATCTTAATGGCCTCCATCTCCGGTACTTTGTTTAGCTGGAAGTAGATGTCAATATTTTCTACCCATGATTTGGCAGTGAATTTAGATGACCCATCAAAGTTGGGTAGGAAAAATCTGCCCATAGTGCAGTGTAGATCATGATTCTAAATGAATCCTCCACCTCTATTATGATGCCCGGGTCTCCTATTTTCCTTGATATGACAAAATTCTGGAAAACTCAAGTGGTCCTTGAATCTCTAAGATTGAGACTCATACTCCATGAAATCATCTTCAAGAGTTTCTTGTTCTTGAAACCCTTCATTTCCCACTGCTAAGAATGTATGCATTTTCGAGCGTTGGGAAACTTGTTGCTGCTGCACTGGTTGATCACTCCAGTGATGAGAAATGCCGAAGCCTTCACCATGCAGAAATAATTTAGGGGATTCATTGTATCTATCCATCCTCATCTCCTTTATTTCTCTATCAATGTCTTGCATAGTTTTAAGAAGGATCTTAGGGAACTCCTTTTCTTCATCTTCTCCTGATAAAGGGGTTTTACCCTTGTCTTCTTTATCATTTTTATAATCAAAATTCCGATGTATTCTCCTAAGATATCTCTTCTCTATATCAGTGAAAGGATCTCCTTTTTCAGATGACATATTGGCTTTTCAAGATGCACAGGCTGTGCCAAGATTATGCTCTGATACCACTGTAATATTCCCAAATGGGAAAAGCAAGAATGTAGTGCAAAATGTTGGAATAGCAGTGTTAAACATCATACAAAAGCAAGAGGCCAATATGGATACCTTTTAATCATCATTAAAAAAAAACATGTATAATAAATGGGCCACAAACCATAACACAAGATATAACAAGCATCCAATGAAGAAATCCCTCTATAAGAGGTGTTTCTACTATATCAAAAATGTCGGAAGACTGCTACAGCGCAACCATAAAGTGCACTGCTACAAAAAATGAACATACAAATATCTATGGCTGTTATATGCCTTAAAAGATACAACAAATGTAGATCTAGGCTCTATATAACCTACAAAAATAAACCCCTAAAGGGTTTTTAGAAATACACCAATGTACAAGATGGGAATCAAATCCCCAAGCTGAAGATTCATTGCAACATATAAATTGGAAAGGTGTGGCGGATCTGATATGAAAAATAATATAGCTTCCTCCAATCGATCCTTTAGATGAAAGGCTGATCCCTTCACTAGAAAACCTCCGCCCCAAATGGTGTATTGAAAACACCCTGCAACTCCTCCCTCAAAATAACGTAGTCCAAGATAGAAACTATGTTGTAGGGGCAAATAATTAAGTGGTTTGATGCCAAGATTTGAAAATAGGCTCAAGGGCCTTCCTTATTGCCCTCCCAATGGAAAGGAACCCTTCTCCACTGAAAATAAGCATTGAAGTGACCCAAAGATGTTCTCCACTGCTGCAACCTGCAACAAATCCAACCCTCAACAGGATCTACGTTGTAGATGAAAGATGAATCTTGCCCTAAATCCTGAATGTGGAAGTGAAGTACAATGCTCTTCCAAGAGGCCTCTCAAGGAAAGAGGTGTGATTCCCGACCAAGAACACCATGTGCTAAACAACACTGCAATCTTAGCTAAACAGCTAAAGAAAGCTATATGTCTAAACATACAATATATTCAGAAATATCATATACTCAACATCCTGAAATATGGCTGCCATCCTCTTCCTTATATAAGAAATGAGCTTTCTAACCCTAAGCCCCATTCATTTATGACACTACTTCAATGCAATGTGTCTCCATCTAAAATTGCACTGTCCCTCATTGAATTCCACTACTCCATGACAACACTGTTGATTTGGTCAAAGTTGACCCAGTCAAGGTGTTCCAGCCCCTTTTCACACCTAAGGGTGCTAAATTAAGTTGCCAAGATGTCTTCTTTTCACATTGGCATTGATATATTCATTATTAAGGAGATTTATGGGTCTCCATTATCCTCTTATTCATTAAAAATAAAGAAAAAGAAAAATTTAATATTCCAACTAGCTCATGGCTAATTTGGAATATTACAAAAGAGCTCATTTGGATGCCCAGGGAAAAAGGGTTGCGCTTCTGTATGTCATTTTCTGCAAAATTTCAAAAAAATTCAAAATTCTCCAAAATTTGTTCCATGACTACTATGGATGATAGTATAAATATCCAAGGATTTTTTAGCCACCAATTTCACTTGTTGACCCCTTTTTCTTGGCCCCCTTTGCTTGTCTTGCACTTCATGCAGTTTTCTCTTCAATTTCTTAATGTTGACTCGTGCAATCTGATTTCTGGTTTGATAGAGGGCAACCATGTGTTTGTGTATATTATTATCCATGTTTTAATTCTCCAAGATTTTTTCTAAGTGAATGTTGACCTTGTGAAGCCAAAATTCCTTTTCCTCATTGATCTCTTTATCCATCCTCTCCTCAAAAGTGAGTTACTCATACATAGGGTTTTGTTCTTTGTCTTTCTACAGTGCCTTTTTTAGACCAAAATTTCTTGGCCTCTTCCTCTTATTTTGGTGTTCATGCTCACCATGTTTAGCCATTGTTTTACCCTTTTCATGTTTTTTTTCTTCAAACAACCTCTCTCCAAAATCAATTGATTTGTCTTCAATTGACTGTTTTCTTGCTCAAGAAAAGAAATGATAAATTGAGCCCTTTCTAAGTTATCTTAGAGCTCTTTTATTTGAGAATCCTTGACTTTGATTCATTTTTGCAATTTTTCCGGATCATAATGTTCCTCCAAGTCAACCAAATCAAAATCATGTTCCTCCTCATCATGCATGGAAGTCTCATGCAATGGTGATGGTGATCCCTATAATGAAATAGGCTTGGCCCCTTCCTCTTTTCGAGGAGAAAACACAAGCGTCCTGCCTCTTTGATAGGTGAGAGTAACCTCAGGCCTAGGCCTCTTTGAAATTTCAGCGTGTTTTCTTGACGAGCCAAGCTCCATTGGGTGTGTAGAAATTGACCCTGATGGTGTTGTTTTTTTAGGAGAAACGGTGGGAATAATACAGGAGCAGTTTTTAGTTTATCCAAGAAGGTTTGCCAGGTGATTTGCTTGGCTGAAAACTAATGCATAACCAAAATATTGATTAGGATATGATGGAATAGATTGGTTATATGAGGTTGTACCTTGTTCTTAATTTTTTCAGTCATATTCACCACACTTCTAAACAAAAATTTGGACAAATTAAGTGCTCTTGTAGAGGTGAAGTGCATGAGAAACCTAACATGATACCTATATAATCTGGAAAATCTCCCTTCACATGTAAAAAAATTTCATAATGAGCTTCATGAAATGGGCATAATTGTCACGGAGAAATATGAAAGGAAAAACATGCTTAGGATTATCTCTGATGTTAGCTTTTAGGAACATTTTATAGTCATCAAGTTGTAATTACATGCCCTTGAACCCGTTTTCACCCTGATTTTGAATACCTGTGGTTGAAGAAATTATGTCTACTGAAACACTAAACTCTACACGTGTTATGACAAATCTATCCATGTGAAAATTTTGGGCAAAGAGGTTGGTCAAAGGAACATGAGAACCAACCTCTATGATCATCTCACAAAACTTCATACAATCATCATTTACAAAAAAAAATTTAATAAATGGAGAAGCATTGATTTCACTCATACTGATGGGCTCAAATCTTGAATGATATCCTCCCTTGCGCACTTTTTTTTCACTCTCTCTTTCACTCTCCATGATATTTGTTGAAGGTTAGTACCCTAGCCAAGTTTAGGGTTTGGATAATAGGTCACAATGGTTTTGAAAATAGAGGAAAGGTGGAGATGGCATGGAAGTTTCCTCAAGGCTTTTGAGGAGACAAAGGGAAGTGTTACATTAATTTTGTAAATTTATTTCATGAGATGAAATGGTGTGGTGAGGAGTTTGTGAACTGTGCAGTGCAAATTTAGCATAAAGCTAGGCTTTGATGAAATATATGGTAAATAGGTAGTGAGTGATAGGAAGTGAGTAGGCTAGGGATTTCATGAAGTATAGGTGATAGCATAAGTGAGTGATAGCTAATATTCCTTGATTAAAACAATGGAGAATAAAAAACAAGTGTAGCATTGTGCTGGAGAAAACGTTGAGAAGAAACCAATTTATCCTTGCTGAAATTTCTTGAAAGATGGTGTAGATGATCACTTACTATTTGTAGAAGCTTTATGGATCTTTGAACAATATTTGGAAGATGGAAAAACTTTGAATTTCGTCCTAAAACCATGAAGAAACTATGCATTTCAAAACCATGGCAATTCCGCAGAAGGGTCACGAAAGGGTCGCGTCTGCCGAAAGGTCGTGAAAGGGTTGCACCTGGCAGAAAGGTCACAAAAAGGTCGCACCTGATAGATGGGTCGCGACTCTTTGAAAATGCAGAAAAACCCTCCCTTTCTCACAAATTTTTCCTTCTCTTAATTTTCACATTGATGTCAAGGGGAACAAAGACATGTAGAGTAAAAATAAGTTTAATTTAGCTCCTCCATAGGCTTTTATGATTTTATTTTGATGTTATAGTAATTATTAATGTGATAGGATGGCCCACCTCAACAATTCACCGTTTCCTTTAGCCTTTTGAAATTTAGGACCTTTTTGCAACTTTGAAACCTTAGAAACATTATTGAATATAAAAACATAAATTACATTTGAAATCAAAAATTTTATTTAAGATACTTACCTATTACCACTCCTCCAATTGCTGGATTTTATGCATGAAATGGCAGTTTGGTGACATTGAAACCCTAATGATCTAATGGAGACTCTTAAATGAATGGAATCATGATGGAGATGACTGAAATGATGATGAAAACCTCTAAATTGTGACACACTTAGCTTATTTGATGACATGAACAAGCAATTTAAAATTTTGGAAAGAGTGGAGACAATCCTAGACCTAATACGCAGTGACCAAATTTTTGCTTGAAGACTTAGTGAAATGATAAAAATTTTACTTAGGGACCCTATTAAGACATGATAAGAGTCCATTTTATCACTGGTGACAAGATGCAAAAGCTGACACTAACATGTTCAATATGCAGGATAGTAAACTGGTGAAGGTTCCTATTCTTGTAGGTGTAAAGCTACATGTTGAACAATGTCCTGAGACACAAGAAGAAGAGGAGGATATGTCCTATGTTCCATATGCAAGTGAAATGGGTAGCCTGATGTATGCAATGGTCTATACTAGACTAGACATTGCACATGCAGTGGGAGTATTGGGCAGGTTTATGTCAAAACCAGGGAAGGAGCATTGGGAAGCAGTGAAATGAGTTTTCAGATATTTGCATGGCACTAGTGATTATGGTTTATGCTACCAGGGAAGACGAAGATTGGAAAGAGTTTTGGACATCCATGGTTTTGTTGATGCAGACTAGGCTGGAGATATTGACCAAAGAAGATCTACAAGTGGGTATGTGTTTAGCCTATTTGGAGGTGCAGTCAGTTGGATGAGTAAAATACAGGTTTTAGTGGCTCTTTCAACTACAAAGGCATAATACATGGCAACCAATCATGCAAGCAAGGAAGAAGATATTGTGTTCAAGTATGGGGTTGGTGTAGTGCGCTATAAGGATACACTGTGATATCCAAAGTGAATTTTAATATCACTTTGTGAGAGATATGGTTGAGGATAAAAAGGTGTTGCTGGTAAAGGTGGACATTTTGAAGAATGTTGCAGATGCATTGAGGAAGTTTATGAGCACTTAGAATTTCTCTTGTTGTAGAGAAACAATGGGTGTTTCAGGGCTGGACTAATGACTAAGCTCTCTTGTGCTCCCCTACGGAAAGAAAACAACAAGTGGGAGAATGTTGGGTATGTGTTATATTCTTTCCATGATTAGTCACACGTGCAGTCCCCCTTTCGGTGGGCGGTCCCACCTATGTTTTATTGCATTGTTTTTCACATGGTTTTGGGGCATGATGGTTTTCAGCCCTTGGTATTTTGTAGATCTGGTCAAGGGAACTACGGTTATGTTCTAATCCATGGTCAATGGATTGGGGTTTATGAATGCTTTGGCATGTATATATATGTGTTGTAACACTAAAAGGAATATAATGAAAAATTAAGCTGGTAATCCCAATTTGGGATCCAGGGGAAAATCTTTGTGTATATCTGTTTTATGTTTTATGCTCTCACTATTGTTTATTTTCTATCTTTAAGAATTTGTTTTCATATAATTTCTGTACAGGACTAAAACCTACATTTCAAAGGAACCTTTTAATGATATAGTAGCAATATATTTGAGGATTTCTAAGGGTAAGTGAGGAACAAATCATTGGCCCAATATGGTTCGGTAAATATATAAAAACCATCCAATGGAAAAGTAACTAGAGCATAAATTAGTAATTTATTTGAAAATTTAAAAGTTGATATTATGAGCTATTTATCTTCACAATTGGATATTTGACAGGAAAAGAAAAATCAGGCCGAAATAAAAAATCATTTCCATTTTTCTGCTCAAAGTGAAGGATTAAGCATCCTCTTAGAGAGTGCCCACCTAAAAATGTAAAATTATGTGGAATCTGCGAGTATTGTCATCCAATGAACGTTTACCCATCACTCCCAGGATTAACAGTATAATTTAAATAATCTAGCAAGGAGACTAAGCCAACATAATTTATTGGCTCTAAGAAACCATAACAAGCTGAACCATCAAGTATAGCCCAATATTCATCGTCTTCTTTTCATACTTGGATTAACATGTATAGCTATTCGTAGGTACCACTGCAAATATAATACCCCATAGCTCGATGGCAGTTTTGTAAAAATTTGCTGAATAATGATTAATTATCCACCGAGACTATCCTGATCACATACAATTCGAATTTATATGCAACACATAATCTCTTCCACTCAAATCATCAAACATGCGGAAATAAAATCAAGCGATAACAAATCAAATCATCATACACATTAACACAATATGTATGGGGAAAGCTTATAGCTGAAAACCCCGCAGCTATTGTGTATATTATAATGGAGAAATCATGTAACAAACTCAGTACAATACTCCTCACAAGTACTCAGTACTTTCTCATAAAGTTACACACAAACTAGCTCAGTTTTGAACAGGTTACTGGTTCAAAACTCATCGCCAATTGCCTTGCCTCTATTGCGCAATCCAGGCCTGTCTATATAGAGATCCAAGGTTCAAATCTCCTTGGCTTGACAGCGCAATCATCATGGGCAATTCCTCCAAGTGTGGTGCAAATCTCATGCACAACTGATGTCGCCACTGATAGTTAACTCCACCCTTTCATCTACCTCTTTCACTGGTCTCCACTGAACTGTCCATGCACTGTAGTGAACTGATGTGTTCTTGAGTTGAATAATAAGTTACTAATTAATGAATTAAATAATATTTAATTCACTCCACTCATAACTAGTTGATTAGCTAGTTAAACTAATCTCAACCAGTTCAACTAAATTAAACCGAACACAACTCCACTAGCTGTCCCATTAACTCCACCAAACTTCTGCCACTGAAGTCCTAACTGAAGTCAACCATGCATGATGCCATCAAACCCTTGGGAATAGCGTAATTCCTCTGTCAGATGCATGAGCCACTTCCAAGGCTCGAACTGAAGTGCTCCAAGAGAGTAAACTGCTGTTTAGAGTCCAAATATTATTAAGGGTAAATAATATTTGACTTCCCTATTTTTAAGGAGAGGCAGTCTAAAAATAGACTTCGACCTCTTTGACCTAAAAAATAGAGTCTCATCTATTTTTACCAACATGACCAATGCTCCAAGAATCTCAAACTGGAATCCCCGAACCATGCTCCATATGTCTAAAAATAGACTTTGCGCCAGAATTCGCCTGCGGGCCCACTTAGTGAAGGCGATTTCATTTCACTAAGCTCCATCATCTTGCTGCATTTTCAACACTCCCTCTCAGCAAGATATGGATTATCTGCAACCCCTATCCTGCCTCTGTGGAATTCGAACTTGCTCCTGGTGAGCGCCTTCGTCAGGATGTCGGCATCTTGATCCTCCGTGGGAACATATGAAAGCATCATGATTCTCCACTGAACACAATCTCTGATATGATGGTACCTGATGTCGATGTGTTTGGACCTATCATGAAATACTGGATTAGCCGAGAGTTTAATGCAACTCTGGTTATCACAGTAGATCACTGTACGCTCCAAATGCAACCTGAACAATCCTGCGAGGATCTTCCTCATCCAAATAAATGCTCGAGGCAAACAAGCCAGATGCCATGTACCGCCTTCGATGAACTCGGGAGGCACAGATTTGCTTCACGACGGTGAAACGGTCGTTTGGTCTGTCGTTGAAAACTCTTCTGGAGCAAGTCAGTCCGTTGGCTCTCTGCCCAACTGCATCACCAGCTTTAAAAGCTTTCGCTCCATCCTCCGTCCGTACTATAGACCATATCTCGATGTGCCTCTAATATAGCGCAATACATGCTTGCCTGCCTTCCAAAAGAGCTTGGTAGGATTAACCATAGCTTGCGAAAGCTGGTTAACTGCATAGAATATATCGGATCGTGTATTGAACAGATACATAAGCGACCCCACCAACTGTCGATAGACAGTGGCATCCACTACCTCTGCTGAAGTAGCATCCTCATTCCTCCAACCACCAGGAAGAGGAGTGTCAACAGGCTTGCAGCCTTGCATGTTGAACCTCTCCATAATCTCCCGGGCATACTTGCCCTGAGAAACAAACAGTCCTCCGCTGCGCTGCCAAATCTCCAATCCCAGGAAATAATGAAGGATGCCCAAGTCCTTCATCTCAAACTCTCGTGCAAGATCCTCCTTGCATGAAAGTATCAACTATTCATCGCCAGTCAAAATCAGATCATCTACATACAGTACGATGATCAACAGCTTCCCCTCCACCACAATCTGGTACAGGTTAGGATCCGCCTCACTCTTGGAGAATCCAAGCCCGGTGAAGTAGCTGTCTATCCGAGTGTACCAAGCACGAGGTGCTTACTTCAGCCCATACAGTGCTCTCTTGAGTCGGCACACATGCGACTCACTGCTGAAGATCTCAAAACCTTCAGGCTGCTCTATGTACACCTCTTCCTCAATAACTCCATTGAGGAACGCAGTCTTCACATCCATCCGATGAATGTGCCACCCCATCTGCGCTGAGAGAGCAAGGATCGTCCGTATGGAAGAGTACCTTGCGACAGGTGCAAAAGTCTCCTCATAGTCAATCCCCTCGATCTGTGAGAAGCCACGGGCGACAAATCTCGCCTTGTACTTCTCCACACTCCCGCCAGCCGCCTGCTTCACCTTGTAGATCCATCGCGAACCTACAACTGATTTCCCAACCGGTCTTGGGACAATCTCCCATGCACTGTTCCTGATGATCGAATCACATTCTTCGATCATGGCATCAACCCATGCGGGTTCCTCCACAGCTTCCTCAAAAGAGGATGGCTCTGTCACAACACATTGACTCATAAGAGCCATGTATCCTGTGTACCGATCCGGTGACTGTCTCTGTCTGCGCTGTGCTGTAGGTGGTCCTACAACCTTCTCTGCATCCCGAGCCAGTCGCTCAGCTTCTTTAGTGCGCATGCGCCCTCTGATGGTTGGCGCTGCCTGGGTGGTTTCTTCCACCTCCTGAACCTCCTCTTGTGGCTGATCCACATCCGGAAGCTCCTCCTTAGGAACTAACAGCTCCTCATCTGCATGCAAGTGTAGCTCCCTCTCAAGCGAACACCGCATGGCTTTCTCCTCCTGAAATTTTATATCCCGTCGCACAACAGTCTTTCGACTGTCTGAAAAATACACCCGATAGTTGTGAGGTGTATCAGTGTACCCCACAAATATTCCAACCTCAGCAGTTGGATCCAGCTTCCTTCTCGCATCCTTCGTCACATGCATGTAGATAGGAGAACCAAAAATCTGCAAATGGGAAATATCAGGCCTCTTGCTAGAATAAGCCTCCTCCGGTGTACTCATGCCAAGAACCTTGTGAGGACAACGGTTCTGCACATACACTGTTGTATTGCATGCCTCAACCCACAAGTGAAGGGGTAGGCCCTGATCATGCAACATCGCCCGTGCAGCACCCACGATCGTTCTGTTCTTCCGCTCAGCCACCCCGTTCTGCTGTGGGTTATGGGGTGCGATGAGCCTCTCCGAATCCCTTCTGCGCTGCAGAACTCCTTGAATTCAGCCGAGATGAATTCACCACCGTTATCACTCCTTAGAGCAATCACCTTCTTCCCCGACTCCTTCTCGACCAGTGCTTTAAACTCACAGAACTTCGCGAATGTATCGCTCTTCTTCTCCATGAAGAAGATCCAGCACTTTCGAGAGAAATCATCAACAAAGATCACATAATACCTGTGCTTTTCTGTCGAAGAAACTGAGAAAGGACCACACACGTCCGTGTGAACTCTCTCAAGGATCGTCGTGGCGCGACTATCCTTCTCGTGAAAGGTGGCTTTCACATACTTCCCTAAAGTACACCCCTTGCACTGATCTGACTGCGCAAGAGTGCCCTTAGGAAGCCCAGTAGAAATCTGCTGCAGAATCTTCAAAGCTCCATGGTGAAGGTGGCTCAATCTCCTGTGCCACAGTTCGCCCTCATCATCCTGGCTCACCACTTCTCCCGCCTTGCATGCCATAGCTACGCAGCCATCTACCTGCAACTGATAAAGGTTCTTGGTTCGAACCCCTATCTTCCGGGTCTCTCCAGTAGTCTTATTGCGCAGGAATGCTTTTCCTTCGCTGAAGACCACATCATACCCCTTATCCTCCAACATCGCCACAGAGATCAAGTTCTTCTTCAATCCAGGTACATGCATGACATCCCTCAATACAAAGTGTTTACCAGACTCCCTCTGAAAGGATATGGTACCGATACCAGTCGCACTGTATCTACCATCATCGCCCATCTCGATGTGCACACCCAAATTTTTGTCCTCCAGATCTGAGAACAACTCCCGATCTCCCGTCATATGAAATGACGCACCGCTGTCCAAGAACCATACCGATCCCAGCACACTTGAAACCAAGCATGTGATCAGTGAAAAGTCAAGCTCAAACTGTGAAGCCAAAGCTTCTCCATCTGCAGATCTTCCTGCTTGCTTGTTCTTCTTCTTCTTTGGACAATTGGTAGCATAATGTCCGTGATCATGGCAGTGAAAACACTTCACTTTCGCCATATCCTGCTTCTTGCCCTTTGCACCAGAATGAGAGGTTTTCTTACCTTTCCCCTTCTTTTCTTTGACAACCAAAGCGCAGTTTTCTTCATCAGCTCCCTTTGATGAAGATCCATCTCGAGTAGTCCTCCTTATCTCCTCCTGCATGAGATCCGCCCAAAGGCGCTCCCATCCTGGCAGCTTCTCCCGACCATTGAAACTATCTTGATATGAGTGCCAAGCCTTCGGAAGACCAAGGAGAGCCAGGTCGACCATATCCTCTTCATCGACAGTAACTCCCACACTTCCCAGTTCATCTCTGCATTGAGTGAACTTCGTGAGGTATTTAGCGATACTGTCGCCCTTCTCCATCTTGATGTTCCTGAGCTTGTCTTTGAGCGCCAGCTTCCTTTGGTCACTCTTACTCCGGAATAGATCCGTCAAAGCTTTCCACATTAAATATGGAGTAGCCTTTCCATGCAGGCTGGATACAATATGATCCTTGACGCCCTCCAACAGGATCCTTCGACACTTCGCCATCTTCTTTTGCCATGCATCGACTTCAGCTGCATCAGTGGGATTTTGGACATTCGTATCTACGAACTCCTTCAGACCATTATCTTCTAATACTGCCTCCATGCGATCCTTCCATGCAACATAATTCGAACTGCCTTCAAGAGCATATTCAAGTCGCAAACCGTTGAAAGACATTTTCAACACTGGCACCAAGAAAACAAAAACTGCTGCAAAATTTCGAATTCCACCTCAAAGCTCAACCGCTCTAGATCTGTGAGAACAAATTATTTCTAGCACAGAGATTGACTGCAAGGGGCATTTACCAGACCTTTCACTTTCCGAAGAAAGATGAATCCGGAGGCTACTTGGCCCGCATGCAGACTCTGTCTATCGAAATAAGTTTGTAATAACTGTGATGATCAATATCTGCTTCAATAGCTCTGATACCATGTAGAAATTTGCTGAATAATGATTAATTATCCACCGAGACTATCTTGATCACATACAATTCGAATTTATATGCAACACATAATCTCTTCCACTCAGATCATCAAACATGCGGAAATAAAATCAAGCGATAACACATCAAATCATCATACACATTAACACAGTATGTATGGGGAAAGCTTATAGCTGAAAACCCCATAGCTATTTTTCATATTATAATGGAGAAATCATGTAACAAACTCAGTACAATACTCCTCACAAGTACTCAGTACTTTCTCATACAGTTACCCACAATCTAGCTCAGTTTTGAACAGGTTACTGGTTCAAAACTCACCGCCAATTGCCTTGCCTCTATATCAAGTGCTAATCCAGTCTTCGTTCATAGAGATCCAAGGTTCAATCCTCGCACATGTGTCCGCAATCATCGGGGAAGGTGCTCCAAGTGTGGTGCAAATCTCATGCACAACTGATGTCGCCACCGATAGCTAACTCCACCCTTTCATCTACCTCTTTCACTGGTCTCCACTGAAATGATCATGCACTGTAGTGAAATGATGTGTTCTTGAGTTGAATAATGAGTTACTAATTAATGAATTAAATAATATTTAATTTACTCCACTCATAACTAATTGATTAGCTAGTTAAACTAATCTCAACCAGTTCAACTAAAATAAACAGAACACAACTCCACTAGCTGTCTCATTAACTCCACCAAACTTCTGCCACTGAAGTCCTAACTGAAGTCAACCATGCATGATGCCATCAAACCCTAGGAATAGCGTAATTCCTCCGTCAGATGCATGAGCCACTTCCAAGGCTCGAACTGAAGTGCTCCAAGAGAGTAAACTGAAGTTTATAGTCTAAATATTATTAAGGGTAAATAATATTTGACTTCCCTATTTTAAGGAGAGGTAGTCTAAAAATAGACTTCGACCTATAGGTCCAAAAAATAGAGTCCCATCTATTTTTACCAACATGACACATACTCCAAGAATCTCATACTGCAATCCCCGGACCATGCTCCATATGTCTAAAAATAGACATAGTCTAAAAATAGATTTTGCGCCAGAATTTGCCTGCGGGCCCACTTAGTGAAGGCGAATTCATTTCACTAAGCTCCATCATCTTGCTGCATTTTCAACAAGTTTCCTAGCCCTCCTCCAATTCAACACCCTACATTGTGGTCACAATGGTCCTCTCATCAAAGCCAAACATTCCAATGGCCTCAAGGATGGTGTGGAGCCTCTTTTCCTAGAAAATTTATTGTGCCAAATCAACTACCTATGTAATAGCAACAACTACAAATGTCATCCAATGTTCCACCATGAAACCCTCCCTTATGACCCTAGCTACAGGTGCAACATAATCCAAACCCAAATAATAAGGTGGTGCAACACGTTGAAGCTCTTGTCTTCCCTACTTAGTGCACTTCCTTTGTTGAATGTAATTGTATACACTTGAGGTTAGCCAATTAGTAAATTCATGAGCTTCCCTTGTTATTACAAAACAAGCCGAAGAGAACCTACTCCAAGACGAAGCTTTGATTTTGGATATATTAGGATAAAAGTGTCTTGAAACTCATATAACTGTCAATGTTGTTGTCACTGATAAAATTAATGCTAAAAACCCCTTTAGCAACTAAAAATACTTGAATAACACATGATGATTCTTTTGTAGAATTCAATGTTGTTGTTACTCTGGAAATAGCTCCAAATCCACCCTAACCTGAGTGATTGGCTATATCCAAGATTGCTCTATAGCTCGAGTTTGATTTCTTAAAGGATTTGAAGGAATTATATGCCAATATTCCATTATTAAAAGTAAGAAGATATGTTTCAATCTATGCAACAACATTAAGGGGAATCTATGTTAAAATACCAAGTAGGAAACCCCAAGATCCTCCCACTATTCATGTGGTGGGAAAATTATCAAAATTAATGTTGGGTGAGACACCTACTACCAAATATGATGACCCTGGGAATATGATAGTAACTATTCATATTGGAAAAATGATTATTCCAAACACATTGGTTGATTTCGGTGTTTCAATAAATGTAATGACCAAAAAAACCATTGAGTTTCAACACCCAAATCAACCAATGTGTTTGGAAAAATGATTATTCCAAACACGTTGGTTGATTTTCGTGATGAAATAAATCTAATAACCAAAGAAACCCTTAAGTTTCTTGGATTCACCAATTAAAGACAAACCCCGGTTGTGTTAGAATTAGTTAATCAATCCAAAATCCAATTGAAAGGAATCCTACAAGATGTTGTCATTTATGTAAATTATTGGCAACATCTGACTAACTTCTTATACTGAATCCTAATACTCACTTAGGGGACATCCCCTGATTTTGGAAGACTATGGCTAGCCACTATTGATGCATTCATTAGTTGTATGTCAATATTTATGATGGTATATGATGGGAATACCATGAATAACATTTTCATATATCCCCCAGTCAAACCAACCATTGACTATGAAAGCCCCTTTTGGGTTGAACTCAATATAGAAGAGGATGGTGCACAACCACTTGTCATAATTGGCAAGGCCCTTTTCTTTAATTATGAAATAGAGGACAATTCTATTAGTAGTTTCATAAGTGATTCTTCTATCGTTAGTCAGCTAGAATTTCAAATTTCGAATATATATGGTCAAAACCAATCAATACAATCCTAATGAAAATCTTACTACAGAAGAGATACCAATTACCCCAAAATCCAAGACCATTCATATTAAGATTTAGTATGAGAAAACCGTAAATATCAATCCAAACCTTTCTCCCACTAAATCAGAGTAGTCATACAACTGTTGCAAGCAAAAAGGGAGGCTTTTTCTTGGGATTACACGGACATGAAGGGCATTCACCCCAATATATGTGTTTATCATATTTATATCAAAGAGAATTTCCATCATGTTTGTCGGCCACAGTGATAAAGGTACCCCAAGTATGAAGGATTAAGTCAAAGAAGAGATACATTTTTTTTAAATTCCAACTTCATCTATCCAATATTTGATAGTCAGTGAGTTTCCCCATTGGTCGTTGTTCCCAAAAATAATGGCAAGTGGATGGTGTGTGTCGACTATAGAGATTTGAATAAATCCACCTACAAAGATCACTTCCCATTATGTTTTATCGATCAAGTCCTCGAAAATATATCAGGCTAGAAATTTTTGTCATTCCTTGACATATTTAGTGGATAGAATTAAATCCAAATCGCTCCCAAGGATCACGATAAGACCACCTTTACTTTCCCCTAGGGTACATTTTCATATCAAGTCCTTCCTTAATAACTACATGGATATTTATATGTATGACCGTATTCCATATGGAGATATTTTTTATAAAGCTTTGGCTAATATTAAAAAGTTATTAGAATTTTGTATACAAGCTCGCCTTGCTTCAAACACAAAAAATTTCATATGCTAATGAATAAAGGAGTTGTACTTGACCACTATCATTATTATAAATAGATACAAATTGATCCAACAAAAAATGAGGTAATCTTAAAAATTCCCTCTCCAAGGACACAAAAAGTGGTGTGAAACTTCCTAGGACATGCAAGTTTTTTTTTTTTTTTAAGAAGCATATATGAGAGTTTTATTAAAAAATAAAGTTAGGAACCGACCCATAGTTGTTACATTTATTTAGAGTTTCCAATACCCCTTGTGGATTTGAGATTGAGCATGGAGACTAAATTCAAACCCTCAAGCAAGTACTCCATAATACAAAAAAATTATTCCCTTTCCAACAAAATATTTTCCAAAATAACCCCAATATCCAAATACATTTTCTTTCCATTTCTTACTACTTATCGATTTTACTTTGACTAGATTCTCGTTTTCCTTGGCGAGGTGTTATTTTATCTTTTTCCTAACTTGAATCCAACCCATTTGTTTCTGATGGATCCATGAAGTTTATCTTCTGAGATTTTTATTTGTTGTCTTTATCAGTTCTTCCATATCCTAATTAGTAAAATAAATTTCATTTCCAGTCTTGTTTCCTAAGAGTTCAATGTGGGTTCGAGAATTCACAAGAGTTTGTTGGGTTTGGTCCTCCTTTGTTTCTGAATTTGGTGGGTCCTCTTTGACAAACATTTCTTCCTGGTTGTCTTTTACTTCCTTTTGTGGATACTCTTTGAAAAACACTTCTTCTTGACTTTATTTTGATTCCTCCTTGTCCTAAGTCTCTTCTTCCTTGTATACACTGCAATTTTCTAGCAGAGCACCTTCCCACCATTTGGGCATCTGGTTATTTTTTTATATTTTATTATTCAGTAATCGATTTGGAAAATTCTTGATTAAATATCGTGTTTAATAACACAACATCAGAATGAAACATTTTCATAGTCAAGCTTCTAAACCCATACATAATATAGATTTGTTAAGTTTATCTCGGTAGAATTTTTATTATTAAAACCCATTTCCACACATATTCGAGCATAGGTCTTGAGGAAATGCTTAGTTTCTAAACTTCAACAATAAAATTTCCCTATTAAATTTCCAATAGAAGTTAACAAATTGAGATTCCAAATATGGAGTGGAAGGTTCGGGAGCCTTACCCAAACTAGAGCAGAGGAGATTTTCTTTGTAACCATATCAAAAGTCGGAAATCAAGGCATGAAGATACCAACACCTCCCCAAAACTAGGGCCCAGATTCCCAAATAATATTCTTATCCTAAAAGTTTTCAAAGAAAACAACAAAAAAACTCTAATCCTGAGTATAAATATTCATATCATCAAACAATAGAGTTTTCCATGTATCATAAATCCACTTATGGAGATCAGTCAGCCACAACCAAAACCCATTAAATCTACAGACCAAACCTTGATCAAGAAATAATAAAAATAATAATAAAATCACAGCTAAAGGCTTCATTGCCCAAGGTAACATCAAAAGCAGGTGATTCTTGAACTATGAGAATTACAGATCCAGATTTAAACATGACACTATAAGAAACCTTAACTTGAGTTTCCTGAGAAGAAGAGCTTGCAAAACCATTTTCCATTTCTTCAAGGGTTACTTTATTCTCTAGTGAATCATGGAGATTCACCATTATATGGGTTGTGAGAGCCATGCTACGAAATTCTTAGGGAGATCTACGTAATCATAATAAGGATCGATCGATTAAGGTGAAACCCTAGCCATCGCAGGAGTCTTTAGAGTTTTATCCATTGTTATAGTGTTGAAGTATTAGAGGCAATTATTACTATCCCTAGGATATGCAAGTTAGCATAGACGTTTTATTGAAAACTTTTCTAAAACCACATCTCCATTATTTGTGTTACTTTGGAAGGATGCATAATTTATATGGACTGACAAATGTCAAAATGATTTATAGGCATAAAAAGGTGTCTATTTGAAGTTCTTATCTCACAAGCATTTGATTAGACCTTGTCGTTCCATATTTCTATTGATTCCTCTTATATCGCTATTAGAGCTCTATTAGTATAACAAGGAGAATGGAAGCCTTATGCCATCTACTACATCAGCAAAAAATTAAGTCCCACTGAAGTAAATACATTGTAACTAAAAATGAGTTTCTTGTTGTTTTACATTGCATTAATAAGTTTCAACACTACATTACAAGTTATTAGGTTTTTTTACATACTAACCACTCTTCCATTTGATTTTTAAGGAATATACCTATTACTAATGGTAGAGTTACCAAGCGATTAATTTTTCTACAAGAATTTGACATAACTATTGTAGATAAACCCGACATGAATAACATTGTCACTGTTTTCCTTTCTAGGCTTACCACAAACTATGATAATTCACCTATTGATGACTCTTTTCTAGATGAGAATATTTTTGTGTTATCTACTCACTCTCCTTGGTATGCAGATATCACTAATTATCTTGCTATAGGAAATATTCCACGCCACCTTTCTCCTAGAGAGAAGAGAAAGGTTATTCAACAAAGTGCTTGATATTTGTGGGTAGATGGCTATCTCTTTCACACTGGGCTAAATATGAGATCTAATAGTGTTAAGGAAGATGAAGTCCGCAATATTTTAAAATCTTCCAACTATGATCCTTTTGATGGGTACTTTTCTTATAGAAGGATGGGTTATAAAGTGCTTCATATGGGATACTTTTGACCGATCATATTCCATGATGCCAAGAAGTATGTATGACAGTATGGAAACTATCATATGATGGTCCAACCTATCCAATAAGATGAAATACCATTGTATGCTTGGTTGGTTATTTAGCCTTTTAAGAACTAGGCTCTTGATTTTGTGGGCCCTATCAATCTCCCATCCCATCAAAACTCGTTCATTCTAGTTTGCATAGATTTTGTTACCAAGTGGGTCGAGGAAAAGGCACTCATTAGAGCTACCAAGAAGTCTATTTCAGACTTTTTGTTTGGAGAAAGTTTTGTTCATTATTGGGTGCCGAGAGAAATAGTTACAGATGAAGAGCCACATTTTACTTCTCATTCAACTAAAAATCTCATCAAGAAGTACAATATTCATCACAAGATCACTTCACCTTATCTCCCATAAGATAATGGATAGGTGGAGAATGCCAAAAAATCCATTGAGGCTATCCTTACTATGTGGCTAGTCACCATGGATATTAGGTTGAGAGACTTATAGAGGCACTTTGGGACTATAAGACTACATGGAAGAACACCATGAACTTCTCTCCATATGAGCTTGTGCATGGTAAGGTTTCTATTATTCCTACTAAGATTGAGATCAAGACACTTGGGACTACCCTAGAGGTAAAATTGGATTTAACTAAAGCACAAACACAACATTTGGACCAACTCAATGAGATAGATGAAATGTGCTTGACTTCCATACAACACACCACCATTATTTAGCGCCAACAAGCCAAGTGGTGTGACAAGTTTATTAAGAAGAAGGTGTTTCATAAGGGTGACTTGGCACTACTATATGACTCCAGTTTCAAGGAATTCACCGAGAAGCTTCCCACCGTGTGGCTAGGTACTTTTAAAATAGACATAGTCTTCGACAATGGGAATGTTAAGCGTGCAACTATCGATGGATCACAAACTTCTTTGTTTTCCAAAGGAGATCATCTTCAATCATATCATAAACCACTTTTTAAGGATTCATTCTCTCTCATTGTATAAAATTTAAACCATTATATTGTTGGGGTAGGAGATCATCTCCTTGGGCTTCCAAACACTTTTTTTTTCAGATTTTTTTTCTAAAAAAAATAAAAAAATATAAAGGTGAAAACCCCTTTGGGGTGCGGTTAGATAGGTGTCAACTGAAAACCAGCTTCCTGGTGGTTGACGTATCTTGTATTTCTCTACATTATATATTATTCTTCCTAACAATTACACTGTATGTTTAATAGTAATAGCTCTCAAATCCATAATCCGAGTTGTTATTATAGTTGTTGCTACATCGATTGATATTGCACTAGATTTTTATATTGTGGGTGTTAGTGTTTCCACCTAATGTTACTATCATCACTATTGTTTCTCTTGTTGCAATGTATTTTTAATATTAATATCTTTCAAATCCATAATCCCAGTTTTTGTTACACCAACTCATATTGCACTAGATGTTGATATTGTGGGTGTTGGTATTTCCACCTATTGTTACGATCATCACTATTGTTTCTCTTGTTGCTATTACTATAACCACAAATTAAACTTTGTCATTTTTCATTGAAGGGACCCACCAATTCCAATTTCCATGAAATTTATAGTGTTGTACTTTTTGTTTCCAACTCATTGTCATCACAACATACCAGCTACAAGGTCACATCACACGGTAGCATCTAATAATTAAGTATCTCATTCATTTTCTTGCATTATTGTGATTTGAGTGACATGAACCACCTACCACAACGATTGACGACAACCTCCACTTGAGTTGGGGGGGCACATCATGGCATTATGTGTGCCACGACACAAAACATAAAGGCATACATTATGACTTGTAATGCCACATTAAATTTCTTAACACACTTTTTTCCACTTGAAATGCATAATCATGTCACCATTTATTACCTTTTCGTTGCCATTACTTTGACCCTGTATTTCATATCCATCCATATATCCCAACATTAATTTTCATTTATGATATGCCATCATCATCAACCTTCCCAAATTTTGAAACTAAACATCCTCTTCCCCAATGTCACTGCATGTTGTGCTTATTGTAATAGTAATATCATTCCCGTAGCACAGATCTGTGGGAGGGGCCATTGTTCATCATGGACCTGATTCAATTAACCCACTATGCAGTCACCCCAAAAATTACAATATTTTCCAAGAAGAAGGGTGGCTAGCATATTTGAAAAGTTACACAGGTTTGATGAGGCTATCTCCCTCAAATTTTCCTAGAATTTGATCGAATAAAGTTCAACTATGAAAGGAGTGGAAATTGAAGTCGCAAAAGAAATGATTGATATAATAAAAAGAATGCCTTAGACATATGTAAGATGGTTTAGCATAAAAATGTGAATCTCGACAACAAAGGCTAATTTATTGAGAGAGGGTGAATAAATAAGAAAAAATCCTAGAGGAGGGGAAAGAAATTAATTTCCGCCCCCATGGCAAGATGTTGCATGTTTCCTATATAAATATATTACCTATGAAGGAATATTTGGGGTAGTTTTCAACTATCACTTCATGTTACTGGATCACCTTTGCCATGGGAAATTGGTCAACATTATCTACTTCCTGATGGAGTCATTGAAGCACATGTTTAATATTGTTTAGAAATCAAAGAACTCAGAGTTAGAGAATAAATATTCAAATCATCAAACAATAGAGTTTTCCATGAATCAGGAATCCACTTATGGAGATAAGTAAAATGCAACCAAAAACCATTAAATATATAGACCAAACCTTGATCAGAAAGAAAAAATAATAAAAAAGTCACAACTAAAGGCTTCATCCCCAAAGGTAACATCAAAAGGAGGTGCTTCTTCAACTACGAGACGAACATATCCAGATTTCAACATGGCACTATAATAAACCTTAGCTTGAGTTTCTTGAGAAGAAAATCTTGCAAAAATAGTTTCCATTCCTTCAGGAGGTTACTTTATTCTCTGTTGAATCATGGAGATTCACCATTATACGAGTTGTGTGAACCATGCTATGAAATTCTAAGGGATATTCACGCAATCAAAATAAGGATTGATCGGTTAAGGTGAAACCCTGGCCACCGCATGATTCTTTAGAGATTTGTCCATTTTTATAATATTGGTTACAATATTAGAGGCAATTATTATTATTTGTAGAACATGCAAGTTATTATAGACATTTTATTGAAATTTTTTCCAAAACTACATATCCATTATTTGTGTTAGTTTGGAAGGATGCATAATTTATATGGACTCACAAATGTCAAAATTATTTTACAGGTCTAAAAAGGTGTCTATTTGAAGTTTTTATCTTACAAGCACTTGATTAGACCTTGTCGTTCCATATTTCTATCGACTCCTCTTATATCGCTATTGGGGCCCTATTGAGACAATAATAAGAATGGAATCATTATGACATCTACTACATTAAAAAAACTTAACATCTCCCACTGAAGTAAATACATTGTAACTAAAAAGGAGTTTCTTGTTGTTGTACATTCTATTAATAATTTTCAACACTACATTACAAGGTATTAGGTTTTTGTACATACTAACCACTCTACCATTTGATTCTTAATGAATAAACCTGTTACTAATGGTAGAGTTACTAGGTGTTTATTTTTTCTACAATAATTTGACATAACTATTGTAGATAAACCTTACATGAATAACATTTTCACTGAGTTCCTTTCTAGGCTTAACAAGAACAATGATAATTCACCTATTGAGGACTCTTTTCTAGATGAGAATCTTCTTGTGTTATCTACTCACTCTCCTTGGTATGCAGATATCACTATTTATCTTTCTATAGGAAAGTTTCCACACCACGTTTCTCCTAGAGAGAAGAGAGAGGTTATTCAACAAGGTGCATGATATTCATGGGTGGAAGGACATCTCTTTCACACAGGGCCAAATATTGAGATCTAACGGTGTTAGGAAGATGAAGTCCACGATATTTTAAAATCTTTCCATGATGAACCTTTTGGTGGGTAATTTTATGATAGGAGGATGAGTCATGAAGTGCTTTTTATGGGCTACTTTTGGCCCACCATATTCCAGGATTCCAAGAAGTATGTATGACAGTGTGACAACTATCAGATGATAGTCCAACCTATCCAATTTGATGAAATACCGTTGTAGACTTGGTTGGTAATTTAGTCTTTTGAGAACTACGCTCTTGATTTTGTGGGCCCTATTAATATCCCATCCCATAAAAAGGCATGCATTCTAGTTTGCATAGAGTTTGTTACCAAGTGGTTCGAGGCCAAGGCACTCATTAGAGCTACCAAGAAATCTATTTCAGATCTTTTATTTCAAGACTTTATTATTATTATTATGGGGTTCTGAGAGAGATAGTTACAGACTAAGATCCACATTTCACTTCTCATTTGAATAAAAATCTCATCAATAAGTAAAATATTCATCACAAGATCACTTCACCTTATCTCCCATAGGATAATGGATAGGTGGCAAATGCCAACAAATTCGTTGAGGCTATCCTGAATATGTGGCTAGTCACCATGGATATTGGGTTGAGAGACTTACAGAGGCACTTTCGGACTATAGGACTACATGGAAGAACACCATGAAATTCTTTCCATATGAGCTTTTGAATGGTAATATTTCTATTTTTCCTACTGATATTGAGATCAAGACACTCAGGACTTCCCTAGAGGTAAAATTGGATTTAACTACAACATAGACACATAATTTGGACTAGCTCAATGAGATAGATGAAATGTTCTTGGCTTCAATACAACACACCGCCATTATTTAGCACCAACACGCCAAGTGGTGTGAAATGTTTATTAAGAAGAAGGTGTTTCATAAGGGTGACTTGGCACTACTATATGACTCCAGCTTCAAGGACTTCAAAGGGAATCTTCACACTAGGTGGCTAGGTACTTATAAAGTAGACATAGTCTTTGACAATGGGAATGTTAAACTTATAACCATTGATGGATCACAAACTTCTTTGTTTTCCAATGGAAATCATCTTCAATTATATCATAAACCAATTTTTAAGGATTCATTCTCTCACATGGTATCAAATTTAGACCATTATATGTTGGGGCAGGGGAACATCTCCTCAGGCTTCCAAACACATAATTTATTTTTTGATTTTTCTATATATATATATATATATATATATGGCGGTGAAAACCAATTTGGGGTGCAATTAGATAGGTGTCAACTGAAAACTAGCTTCCTGGTGGTTGAAATCCCTTGTATTTCTCTACATTATATATTATTATTTCTAACAATTATAATGTATTTTTAAAATTAATATCTCTCAAATACATTATCTCAGTTGTTATTATAGTTGTTGTTACACCGACTACTATTGCACTAGATGTTGAAATTGTGGGTGTTGGTATTTCCACCTATTGTTACTATCATCACTATTGTTGCTCTTGTTGATACTACTATAACCGGAAATTGAACTTTGTCATTTTTCACTGAACGGACCCACCAATTCCAATTTCCATGAAATTTTCCAATGGTGTACTTTTTTTCCAACTCATCGTCATCATATCATGTTTATCACATCGTACCAGCCACAAGGTTACATCACATGGTAAGCACCTAACAAGTGAGTCTCTAATTCATTTGCTTGCATTATTGTGATTTGAGTGACATGACCCACCTGCCACCGGCTGAGCACAACCTCCACTTGAGTTGGGGGGTAACATCATGGCATTTTGTGTGCCACGACTCAGAACATCAAGGCATACATTATGAATTGGAATGCCACATTATCTTTCTTATCACACTTTTTTCCACTCTAAATGCATAATCATGTCACCATTTATTACCTTTTCGTTTCCATCGCTTTGACCCATTATTTCATATCAATCCATATATCCCAGCATTACTCATCATTTATGATATACCACCACCATCAACCTTGAAATTTTTTGAAACTTAACGTCCTCTTCCCCAATGTCACTGCATGTTGTGCCTATTGTAAATGTAATATAATTCTTGTAACACAGATCCATGGGAGGATTCATTGTTCATCAAAAACTTGATTCAATCAACCCACTATGCAGTCACCCCAAAACTTACAATATTTTCCAGGAAGCAGGGTGGCTAGCATATTTGAAAAGTTACAAGGGTTTGATGAGGCTATCACCCTCAAATTTTCCTAGAATTTGATCGAATAAAGTTCAACTATGAAAGGAGTGGAAATTTAATTCGCAAAATAAGTGATTGCTAGAATGACATGACTATCTCAGATAGATGTAAGCTGGTTTAGCATAAAAATGTGAATCTCGACAGCAAAGTCTAATTTATTAAGAGAGGGTGAATAAATAAGGAACAAAGGTAGAGGAGGGGAAAGAACTTCATTTCCACCCCCATGGAAAGATGTTGCATGTTTCCTATATAAAAATATTACCTATGAAGGAAGATTTTGGGTAATTTTCAAGTATCACTTCATGTTACGGGATCAACTGCTCCATGGGAAATTGGTCAACATTCTCTACTTCCTACTGTACTCATTCAAGCACATGGCTAATGTTGTTCGGCAATAAAAAAAACTCTGAGTCATGCATAAAAAACCACAGGCTAATTAAGATTGTGGTTATTAATACATTGGAGCGGTAAGGGAGGACGTGGAAAAAATTGGTGGACCCTAACATAAGATTAGCTCGAGAAGCTAGCAGGGAGGAGTCAAGGACTGAATTAGAAGAGGAGACAAATGAGACATAAAAATAGAGGATGTTGGGATGGAAGCAACAGGGCCGAGTAGGAAGGATAGTGTTGAAACTAAGAATTTCTATATTGATACATATGCAAGAGATTATTGTGCTGGTACACTTATTCAGGGCTTCTACATTGATTCATTGGTTGAAATTTCCAGTGAACAATCGAGAAGCCCAGGGTTCAAATTTTGTCCCATTAAAGAAGAGAAACCCCTCCAGTCGTGGATCAAGAATTTTTTGGATAATTTAACTATATTTGATATTCATAATACCTTTGTACTTATGACATTGTATATATTTTTAAAAAGAAGAAAAAGAATTATTATTTTAAGCATGGGTTTCATGCTTAAATTGATTTGTCTTCTAGGTTAAGCATGTTCTTCATGCCTATATGCTTTTTCAATTCAAAAGTATATTTTTCATAAGTATTGGATTCAATTCTCATTTATACTTTGATATGAAAGTGGAAAAAGAGTTTTGTTTTGAGTCAAAATGTCATTTGTGTCCATACAAGACCAAGTTGTCCCAACCTATTCACGTCAACATTGTTTGAGGCAATTCGACCTCCTTACATGTGTATATATAAGAGAAACTCAACTCATTTGGCATTCATCCAAGCAAGTTTGATCTCTTGTGCAAGAAGGAGCTAAAATCAAAAAAATGAGCAAGAAAAGAAGTCAAAGAAAAAGGAGAAGAAAAACAAAGTTAAAAGAGAGATAATATACCCTATAAAAACTCACATGTGCAAAATTTTAGAGTCACAGGAAGGCCGAAAATTGTAGGTTTGTTGCAGGAGGAAAACATTCTGTTGTAGGGGCTGAAGTATGAATTTTGACCAGTTTTGGAAGGGTTTCACTATCATTGACTAGAAGAGACTCTGACTTGTTGGAAAGGCTTGGAAGGAGGGTTGACTTGGGACTTGCGATTGGACTTGGTCTTGGCATTTGGGTCTTGGATTTATCATTTGAGAACCATAGGAAGAGAATAAATTATTTTTGGGCTTTCCCCTTGGAGGGGTTTTACCCTGGCTTGCATCCTAAATCTTGAGTCCATTGTCTTTTATGATCTTCATGGTTTATGTTATTGATAATTGTTTGATGAAAAGAATCTAATAAAGAATACTAAGAAGCTAACATAATTTCACAAGAAATGATTAAGGATAGGAGAATTGTTTAATTGTTTCCCTGCTTTATTCTCCAACAGAAATGACCATTGAAAAATCCTATGGGTGGCATATTTCTAAAGAGAAGGGTTAGGTCTCTTTTGATTGAAACAATAGCCCAATCATTAAATGATATAGTTGATATTGAGAATATAAGGAAGAATACTACTATGGAGACGGAGAATGAACTTAAATAGAAAAAGGTCAACATCCCTTTGCCCAGTAATTCTAAGACTAACTGTTTGTCTAATAAAGTTCTGGATTTTAAGAAAGTGTAATATTCCTAAATTAGCATACAGCTAATTGGAATATTAAAATCTAATTTTGCTTTCTTGTTTGTGAATGAATGGGTAGGGAGACCCATAAATCTCTTTATTAAGAATAAAACCACTTCTCATGTGAAAGTGGATCATATTTTCAGCTTAATAAAGCACCCTAAGGTGTGAACATGGGCTAGAGCATGTGGACTAGGTTAACTTTGACCAAATCAACAGCGTTGTCATGGAGGAGTGGAATTCAATGAGGGACAACGCAGTTTTAGATGGAGACACATTGCATGGAAGTAGTGTCATTAATGGATGGGGCTTAGGGTTTGGAAGCTCATTTATTATATAAGGAAGATGATGGCAGCCATATTATTTGTGTTATGATTATTATTTTGATATTTCTATTTAGACTTCTTGCATTCTTCAACTATTTAGTTGAGATTGTTGTGTTGTTTAGCACCGGATGTTCTCGAGTGAGAATCCCACCTCTTTCCTTGAGAGGGCTCTTGGGAGAGTATTGATCTATCATTTCCACACATCCAACATTCTGGCCAAGCTTCATTCTTCAGCTACAACGCAGTTTCTGTTGATATTTGTGTTGTGTTGCAGGGTGTTGTAGTGGAGGGTTGAGAAACCCACTTTCTGAGCTAGTTTTCCATAGGAGGAAGGATTACTCCTCTTGGGAGATCGACAAGGAGGGATTCTGAGCACATTTTAGATCTTTGGCACCAGGCCAAACTATCCCCATCATTCATAGCACAGTTTTAGCTGGGAATTGCGTTATTTTGCAAGGCAGTTTCAGAGGAGGATCTATTGTCTCTTTTAGAGTGTTTTCCTGTAGGTGAAGGGTTCCACCTTTCATTGGAGGAGACCCTTGAAGAGATCTAAATTAGATACATATTATTTCAGCCTTATATTTCATGAGCTTCAGTTTGCAGTGACTCTTCAGTCCTAGGGTTTTATATCACCATTTCTATTTGGGTGTATTTCCGGAAACCCTTCTCGGGTTCCCTTGGAAAGGTGTCTAGGAGGTTAGATATTCACTCCTTGCATTATTTGAACTATATAACAACAGATCTACATTGATCCATCTTTATGCAGTAGTTTATGCCCTAAAAATGCACTGTCATAGCTCAGGGAATTTATATGGCCGCTATTTTCCATGTATTGACATATCTGCTTGAGAAGGCTTGTTTTGTATTACTTGAATGACTTGATCCTCAAGATCTTGTGCCTATTATTTGCTGATATGTTTAATAATATGGCTATACATTTGTCTCATATCATGGTGTGTTGATTTATTCACTGTTCTTTCCATTATTGTGTTCATATATTGTTTCTTCCCCATTTGGGAATATTACAGTGGTATTAGAGCATAATCTTGGCTCAACCTGTGAAGACATTGCATTTATGTTATCAGAAGAAGAAGAAGCTTATCACAGAAAAGAGAAAGCTTACAGAAGAGACAAAGGAAAATCTCCATTATTTGGATAAATGGAGGGAAATAAGTTTTTAGAACTTCTTCTCCAAACTATGCATGAGCTTAAAAGAGAAATCAAGGGAATGAGGAGGGAAAGACATGAGGATTCCTCAAGAATATTTGCACATGAAGAAAGCTCCAGATATTCATATTATGGGTGTGAGAATTCAGCCACACAATCAGATCTACAATGCTCTACCATGCCTATGTTCATAGCAAGAGAGATGGAGGAAGGAGATGTACCAAAGGAGGAGACTCTTGGTGACTATCTTCAAGAGTATGAATCTCAATCTCAGAGGTTCAAAGATCATCTAAACTTCCAAGGGTTTTTCAAGATCAAGGAGAATAGAAGACCTAGTAATCATAATAGAAGCAAGTGGTGCAAGAAGCATGATTTGGGTAGATTCTTTCTATCTACTTTTGATGGGTCACTTAAATGTACATCAAGGGCTTGGGTAAAGGAGCTAGACACATATTTCTAGCTGCCCCAAGTTTCAGAAGATGAAGCCCTTAAGTTTTTTACCCCCTCAATATCATTCTAGAAAGATATATAAACCCAACTCCATTCCAGAATGATATTGAGGGGGTTAAAAACTTGCATAATACCTTGCTAGAGGCAAGATCTCCACTTGAGGAAGAGCCCTCTTCTCAAAAGGAAGACATGGAGATCTCTTTTTCAAAAGAGGATCAAAACAAAGAGCCTCTTAATGACGATGAGGTAACCTCCATTCATGATGAAGGTGAAGAGAAGGCTGGAGGTAACAACGTTGTCACATCAGGAGCAGATCTAGTACCTCATGGAGAGGTAGATGAAGCAATTGCTCCAATGAGAAGAGTTCTTGTATCATTGCAAGAAGTTCCAAAGGATCTCATATGTGGAGATCAAGGCACAATCCATGAAAAACATGTGCCATTATTGATATATTGTGAGACCTTGCAGATGAAAGGATAGGGTAGGGAGGATGGCCATCATCATATGATTAGGAGCACACACCCCTATCTATTTCAGAAGGTTGATGCACAGAAGAGGCATATTGATTTGCGTAGTGAGGGAAAGGACAAAGTTGTCCATTCATATATGCAGTTTACTCTTGATATTGATGTCTCATTGCATGGAGGCATTCCACCTGGGAGACCACCAGATCAGGAGATGATGAGAGATGCTTCACATTTGGTTGCACCACTCATTGATCCCAGAGGAGTGAGGACCTTTGGAGGACTTGACACAGTGCTGAGAGTCTTGGGTAGACTGAAGGAGGAGGTGGAAATTCTCCCAACATCATCATTACCCACTCTCACTTTAGATATTGTGCTGAGAAAGGAGCAACAAGGGCAAGATTGTAGCATCCTGGTGTGTGAATTTGGCATAGGAGATGTCAAAGAAGAGAGCAACAACATGACAAAAGCTTCACATGATAGATAAAAATCGTTGTCACTATTGAGTATTGACCCTTATTGAAGATCCTAGCTATTAGTGGAATACTCTAAGGATCTCTTTTCATGCAAAGTGCTTGATGACCAACTATCTGATGGGAGATATACAGTGGTAGATGGGGTCATCTATTTTCAGAGTAAAGTCTTCTTGACTAGAGCCTCTAAGTTCAAGGAGAAGCTACTAGATGTAGCATATGAAGAGTTTCTCTCCAAACCCACTAGTTTTATAAGAGAATATCGTACTATCCTGGAGGGATTCATTTGGGAAGGCTTCAAATAGGAGATGCACCATCATATGAGGAGATGCATGGATTATTTGGAGGATGAGGAGAGACATGACTCTTTGATAGAGTTATCAAAACGAATTCCTTCCGCATTGGGAGTGAGAGGAGGCCCATTTATGAGCCATCTTACTAGCTTGAACCAAGTACATGGTAAAGATTGTATTTTTGTACATCATGATTCATTTACTATGTATTTTCATTTCCTTATCATACATGTGCAGGGCATTGTTCCAAGGGGGGGCACTTTTCCTTCTAGACTTCATGGTATACTTGAGGCCATAAGCAACATTGATGATGGCCACTCCCTAGGAGATCTTGGGGAGATGATATCTTATGCAGGGTATGCTCAACTTGCACCATACACCATACACCTTCCCCAAGCTTGGGAGGAGATTGGGGCAGCAAAAAAGTGGTTGGGAAACCACTCATCATGCCATCTTCTAATGTAGTTAGGATTAAAACTGCGTTGGTTGAAATTGAGGGACCATTGTCCTTCTCCATTACTACACATGGCAGCAAGCATGAATTTGATTGTGATCCCATATGTTGATGATGTTCTTATGCTTGTTGGGGACATGATTGGAGGGATGCCACATTGGTCGAATGTGTACATTGGGAATGAAAATTCCCACATTTATTCATGCTTCAAGGGGAGCATGGGACATTATGTGAATGCTGCATTTTATTACTTGTTTCCTTATGAAGGGAGCAACATGATTGAATTATGTCTTTGGGAGGAGCCTCTCACATGGGAGGAGTTTTTCTATGAATTACCATTTTGGAGGGTGATTCATTTGATATGGATGATAGCTTTGAGGATGGAGCTTCACATGGGGATGGAGGTTCCCTATATTTTTTAGATCTATCCTTGCAGTTGCTTGAGGAAAAGAAACATTTGGGAGGGGAGGATTGTAATATTCCTAAATTATCATACAACTAATTGGAATATTAAAATCTAATTTTGCTTTCTTGTTGGTGAATAAATTGTTAGGGAGAACCATAAATATCTTTATGAAGAATAATACCACTTCTCATGTTAAAGTGGTTCATATTTTCAGTTTAATAAAGCACCCTAAGGTGTGAACAGGGGTTAGAGCATGTGTACTGGGTCAACTTTGACCAAATCAATAGCGTTGTCATGGAGGAGTGGCATTCAATGAGGGACAACACAGTTTTAGATGGAGAAACATTGCATGGAAGTAGTGTCATTAATGGATGGGGCTTAGGGTTTTGAAGCTCATTTATTATATAAGGAAGAGGATGGAAGCCATATTATTCATGTTATGATTATTATTTTGATATGTCTACTTATAATTCTTGCATTCGTCAACTGTTTAATTGAGATTGTTGTGCTGTTTAGCACCGGGTGTTCCCGAGCGAGAATCCCACCTCTTTCCTTGAGAGGCCTCTTGGGAGAGTATTGATCTATCATTTCCACACATCTGGCATTCTAGCCAAGCTTCAGTCTTCAACTACAACACAATTTCTGTTCAGATTTGTGTTGTGTTGTAGGGTGTTGCAGTGGAGGGTTGAGAAACCTACTTTCTGAGCTAGTTTCCCATAGGAGGAAGGATTCCTTCTCTTAGGAGATCAACAAGGAGGGATTCTGAGCACATTTCAGATATTTGGCACTAGGCCAACCTATCCCCATAATTCACAGTGCATTTTTAGCTGGGAATTGCGTTGTTTTGTAGAATAGTTTCAGAGGAGGATCTATTGGCTCTTTTAGAGTGTTTTCCTATAGGTGAAGGGTTCAACCTTTCATTGGAGGAGACCCTTGAGGATATCTACATCAGATCCACATTATTTCAGCCTTCTATTTCATGAGCTTTAGTTTTCAGTGACTCTTAGGTCCTAGGGCTATAGATCACCATTTCTATTTGGGTGTATTTCCGGAAACCCTTCCCGGGTTCTCTTGGAAAGGTGTCTAGGAGTTTAGATCTTCACTCCTAGCATTATTTGAGCTATATAACAACAGATCTACATTGATCCATATTTATGCAACATTTTATGCCCTAAAACTGTGCTGTCATAGCTCAGGGCATTTGTATGGCAACTATTTTTCCATGTATTGACATATTTGCTTGAGGAGGCTTGTTTTGTATTGCTTGAGTGAATTGATCCTAAAGATCTTGTGCCTATTATTTACTGATATGTTTAATAATATGGCTATAAATTTGTCTCATATCATGGTGTGTTGATTTATTCACTGTTCTTTCCATTATTTTGTTCATATATTGCTGCTTCCCCATTTGGGAATATTACAGAAAGAAAACAATGAACTTAGAGAACTTGCAACCTTAAGGAAGACAATTCTCAAATACTCTTATACACATTTATACACATTCCTATGATAACGACCCACACATATTTTGAAAAAGTGATTAATTTATCTCAATTATCTAGGAATTTTTTTTGTATTACATAGTTTGAGTTCAACAATAAATCAATTGGGTAGTCTAATTGTTTTCAAGAACACAATTTGAAAAATGGTAATGGAGTTGCATGAGGTGATTAGGTGACACTATTATCCTTTCCTATCATTGAAAGAATGTACATCTCTCCTCTACTATAGGATTCCATGTTGCAACAAGAAACCCTAACATTGTAGCATAAGACCAATGCTCCATTCTAGAAATTTTTCTTTCTCAATTCTGAGAGAAATTATGTCAAACCACGAGAGGATATTTTGATAGAATAGAACTAATAGACACCTCCAAGATTCATCAAAACCTCGAAGTCAAGGACATCTTGGAAAATTGCAATTGGCTAGGTTTCTTTGAAAGGTTGAGAGATAATGATGTTGAGATTACTTTGGACTTTTCCATGAACCTCTAACATCCTGAAGGCCATGAAAGCGTTACTAAAATTATAGGTCAAAACCTTTCCCAAGGGGATTAAATTTAGAAAGGAAGAAAGGCATGAAGCAATTAGTGCTAAGAGATGATTTTTCCTCCCTATTGAACAACTTGTGGAAGGTGAGAATGGAATAAGGAGAGAAATATTACCACATACATGGGATGAGGTGGCATATCAGATCCTAAAATACATTTCCTGTGAAGGGAGATTGTGAATTGTCCATGTCTACCAGTTCAGACTCCTATACTTTCTCATATTCCAAGCTAATTCACTTTTCCAAGAACAACTCAACATCCCATATTTCCTCCCTTAATCCTTGAAGGAAATTAGCACAAAAGAAAAGGTAGGGAATCATAATTTTTTATCTCATCATGGCCTGATTAGGCTAATAGTCATGGATTCCCTAGAAAATTTGCAAAAACCTATCTCCTAGGAATATTTCATAGATATGTACAAACATGATTTTCTATAAACCCAAACAGAGTTGGAAGAAGTAGAAGTAGAGGTAGAAATAGAGGAAGAAACAAAGGAAAAGATAGAATAAGAAATAGAAGGAGAAATAGAAGCAAAAAGAGGGTTATTAGAGCCACCAATAGAGACAAAAATAGCCGAAACATAATTGGTCAAGTTGCAACTTGAAAAATTAGGAGTTCAGGTTGAAGTACCAACAACATAGACTGAGTCCAAGATAGAGCTAGTAGAGCCTCAAAAAGAAATTAAGTCAAATAAGTCCAACTAAAAGGAGAAAAATGAGGCAGAAGAAATCATTGTAGCTCAAGGGGAAGAAAATATAGAAGAGGAGATTGTTTCTACTTTTGCAAACCTAAGTGTTACACGCACACATGGAATGTGGACAAGATATGAATAATAAGAGATGAATTACATTTATATTAACAAATATATACATTTAAACACATTCTTATGACCGTTGGTTTCGTATTCCAAAATCTAGTGACTATTCAACTTCCAAACCATAACCCTTAGTCGATTAGGTGTCCAACATACCCCCCCCCCCCCTTAATCTTAAGGGGTATATACGAGTCCAAGAAGAGAGCTCTAATATAAATATTCAAAGAATGCATTGCAACAATTGGTTGATTGTGCTCTCTGAAATGATGATATACGTGGGAGAACTCGATATCTCAACCAGTGGTGGTTTAAGGATGACCACCAACACTGGAACACTTAGTGCAGTTGGAACTCTTCCAAATTTGGAAAGAAGTTGAAGTCTTTTGGTAGAGGAAGTGCTCCCCATTGTTTTGAAAAGGGAAACCATTGGGGTATCGTCTTTGAATTCTTAGTGCAACTCCAAAAACACTTCCAAATTTGGTAAGAAGTTGAAGTCTTCTACTAGAGGAAGTTTCATTAATGCTTTGAAGAGGGAGACCATCGACCTGGAAAAGGAAGGTCTCAACCTATGAAAAAATGGGAGAACCTCAACCTAAAAAGGAGGTCTCAACCTGTCATGGTTTAAGGAATACCAGCAACCAAAGGCATAAGCATGGGCTTCTGTGTCTTTGGCTACAACTCTGAATCTGGGTATGGTTGTAGGCTCAGGCAGCAAGTTCAAGTTGTGGCTCAAGCTTGATTGAAGTGACTTTGAAACTTGTAGATGAAAATGAATTCACCCCCTATCAAATAAAAGGTGAGAAGATGAATTAATATCAACTATAATACTTTTCAAAACTAGAGAAAAATTTATGTGATATGAGTGAAAAGTCTTCTTAGTTGTTGAAGCCCATTGCTAAGAAGCAATCCATCCAAGGTGAATATTTGTGCTTACAATAGGTTTGTTTTTGAAGAATGAGTGTGTTGACAAAAATGATCACATGGATGAATATCAAAACAATTATCTTTCACGTGGCCAACTTTGTTACGATATCGGCATTTGACAATATGTTGTTATGGAGGATGAGCAAGGACAGATGAAGATGAACTGTCTTGAAGGAACCCACCACTCTAAAACTTGATGGGCTTTGAATAATCTGGAGTATGAAAGGACATACCATTGTCATATCCAAGACCTTTTTTGTGCTTGTTATGAACAACTTATTCCCAAGGTTCGATGATGGGCTTGGGAAGTGTAGACTGAACTTCTGCATCTTTATGCACATATGATCCTGAAATGGGTTTGCATATGGTATTTCTTGTTTTCGATGTGATTATGTATGAATCTCAAATAAGTTATGAAGAAGAAAAAAATAGGTTCAGAATGATGTCTATTATGTTGTGGATCTTCTTATTGTAGTCATGTCTCAAGCTGCAAAAACTCAATTTTCTCTTGTGCATTTTGTCGACAGATTCGAATGTCAGAAAGAGTGTCTTTATCGATGTTTACTATATCATCTACAATCTAATGTATTAGAGTATTTACAAGTTCTAATACATCATCAAGTTTTTCCATTTTACAGTCTAGTGGAAATTGTAGCAAGACTAGAGAAATACCATCACATTGAAGATAAAAATATTAGTTGTCTAGCAATTTATCATACAATGCAATCTCACTCACTAGAGTGGATATTAACCATTAAACAACTTGAAATCTTCCACTGCTGCTAGATATTAAAATGCCATTCTTTCCAATCAATTAAAGATGGAAATACAATGCATTCACCACTTTAGTCGATTCTTAATAGAGAGTGAAACTCTAATTTCAAGGGAGTTAATGCCTCAAAAATACAATAAAATGCCCGATTTTCCAATATAATAGCATTTAAACATAACCTCATGATGTTGGAATAAAAAAATGGCCCATGGCAATGGTGATAGTGCATGCAAGCGAGCGGGCACAATATGGCAAGCGAGCGCGACTATTACAAGCGAGCGTGCTCTATATTCTAATGGCAGCCCATCAGATTTGTTACAGCTGAACTATTATTATGATTGATCATTTTTATGATCGGGCTTGCATCATCTTATTTTTCATATCTAAATCGCTGACTCAGGAGCGTCCTCCTTTTCCTCTTATAATCAATTTCTGATGCTTCTTGAGTTAGTTTCCCTTTTGAAATCGTATCTGGTTTCTGGAATTGTTTTTGAACTTATCCATATTATCTCCTGATTATCATACATGATTGTATTTGTATCCGGGTCGGATCTTGACCTGTTCATGAGGATGCCCACTCATTTGATCTGCTCAAGTTATGAGCAGACTTTTATGGGGCAAATGATGGTGGATTTCTCGCTGTGTTTCTCCACAGCTGAGATTATTTGAATATGTACTGTATATATTATCAATATATTCAGCGTTTTTTTCTTTCTGAAAAAAAAAAGAACAATGTATTCGAGCATACCAATGTTGGGATGCGAGATTATGAAACCCTGAGATCCAAGCTTATGAAATGAGCTTGTCTTGACCGAAAATACTTGCACTATATTTAATAAGTCGATTGGAATTTAACACATGGATTCAACGCATGTACTGGAGTTTCAATACTCCATTCCCAATAAACTATTAGTCATTTCCACATAGTCACAAACAAGTATCAAACAACCAGTGCGCCTCAATCCAAGACTTTAATCAACGGAATTAAATGTATTTAAAACTCAATGGTCCATTCAAGGCATTCCATTTTTTCTTTTTGTATACTCCTTTACCAGCAGTTCATACCAGCACAAAAAACGTATGCACATAGCAAGTTTTAATGAACGCACAGTAACATACGCGTAGCATTCAACCAAGAGAATAATTAGGAACATCAAGTAATATATCGTGTAGCCTACATCGATTCAATTTTCTAGGATCCACATCGAGCTTCATGGTGAAGCACCATATTCAGATCTTTCAGTGATAGTTATAGGCATGTCGTGGGTTCATCACAACATAGCAATAATAATGGGATTGAAATAAAAGGGCCTTTAATGTATATGTTAAATTAACGAATAAAAGGTTTGTAGACAATGGGTTTTTGAATGCATGCTCAAATAGGTACAGAGGCACACTGTACAACCATAGAGAAGCACGGGGTAAGGGTAACATGTACTTCCTTTTCTTGGACACATAAGAGACTGTGTGGTTGAAGACCAGAAAATAGAAGAAACACAGTCGACTGGAGTCAAGTGGCACAAATTAGATTAACCGTGGGTAGAGATATAGTCGGTTGGAGTTCTTGAATTCTTCTTAGCAACTAAAACAAACACCTAGTACTCCTTTGAATCTAGTTCAGCCAATGGTGGCATTGTTAGGAGAGGAGAAAGATCCACAAAATTCACAAAATCTATGTGAATATAATGACTATGCCAACACTCATTCCTACAAAGAGTTGGTGAGTATACGTATCAGAAAAATTCATGAGCTATCTAAGTGGGAACACATAGGAGAAATACATGTAAACTCGAGAGTCGAGAAAATGTTATGAGCACCAACTACAAATTCTCATTGGGAAAGTGTTGAATCTTGAGAATGGATTTAGATAGAATGAAGACTCCACAAAGAAACATATGGGAGATATAAAGTTTGAGATTCATTTGATGTGATCCGGATTTATGCAGGAACACAACAAAATATAGAAATAACCATGAACATAGAGATGCAGCGGAAATAATTCTTCATTTCATTAATATCAAATAACAGAAATATGCTTACAGGCATAATGGAAATAAAATAGCTAGGGTGCTGGTAGCGAATCTCTGAGAAGAGATGTGATGGCTACAAACCTCTGAACTGTGTTACAATGAGGCTCGAGGGCCTATTTATTGTTGAGAAACAATATAGAATCTGAAACGTCCAAAAACCTAACCGCAGGAGATGAGGCGCCAAAACTGTGGGCGCCCGTTTGGGTAAATTGGTGGTTCAACTTCTCGGGGGCATAACTTTGGCACCCGATCTCCGTTTGACGCGCTCAATAGCTCGTTAGAAATATCTATCCGAGGAATTCAATTTTTGAACGAGCAACATCGGTCCATGGACCCATGTTGCTCTCCGTTTTCCCAAAAAATGTCGTTTAGGGCCTCAAAACGGCTCCGGAAGTTCAGGACCCGAAAAAATGCTAAAAATAGTAAGTTTTGTTGCAACTTGAAAATTGAAAGAACTGAAGATGGGGGTTCAAAATGGAATAGGTGGGTGGCCACTAATATCCACCCTCGGACTAAGCCTAAAACGGCTCCGAGAGTGGAGGACCCGAAAACTCGCTAAAAATAGTAAGTTGTGCCGAATGTGAAAGCCGCAAGAATTGATGTGGTGGTGCCGGTCCAAATCGAATAGGTGGGTGGCCACCGATATCCACTCCGGATCATTCCTCCCTCCTTAGGAAGAAATGGTCCCTATTGCGTTGAGATCCTCCATAAGAGATGAGGCAAATTTCGTTGAACCGAGTATTAGATGTGTTGAAGATGTCATGGAACCCGCGGGTGGACATGCTGGATGCGTTTAGTAAATTTGGTTTCTTTATCAGCCTTAGACAGTACATGTTTGGATTTTGTATGTGTAGTTGCAGGATGTATGGCAACATCAGGCGGTGGTGCGTTGGGAGTCAAGTCAATGGAGTGCTAGTCCTGACAGTGTAGAGGAACCTTTATGAGTGAGGAGAAATTGTCATCGTATTCCTCCATAACTTTGTCCATCTGCTGCAGCCGTGCAAGGGAGCCTTGTTTCGAGGTTGTGGCCACAATATTCTTCTTTCCCCGTGAGTGAGTCGTAAGGAAAATGAATTTCCTGGTTTGGGAAACAATCTTACTGCGTTGTTTTGCAGTAGTCAAAGAGATGACAGGAGGCGGTACTACCTCTGGTATCCTGTACAAGTTAGTTTCCAAAGTTCAAATAACAAAGACGAGGCCTACGCTAGACTCATACACAAAGATACCGCCCACAAGTATGGTTGGCCCAATAATACATCGCCCCACCAAGAGGAGCAACAATAATACCTCATCCGTGAATGGCTTGATATCAGAGTGTGAGGCCATAGCCGCCGGCGGATGCGGAGATCTCTCCCCGGGTGGAGCCACCCGATCACATATGGTCAAGGTGTGCTATCATGGGTAGGCCGAGTCGCTTCATGACGCCTCGAAATGAGGTTCTTTTTTCTTCTTCTATCGACGAGAAATTGCAGCGGAGAACCCTTCACCCACATTTGTGACTGGAAGACCCTCCCTCTGGATCTTGGTGGTGGCAACAATGGCACTAGGATCCGCATCAATAATTTGCTTCCCTTTTTCATTGCCTTTGTCTGCTTCTAATTCAGGATCAGAAAATGCATCTGATTCGGGTGCCTTTAGTTTGGCCACCAAAGTGTGTTTGTCCCAACACTCGTTTGTGCTGTGAGTGGGGCTGTTATGAAAGTCACACCACTTCCCTATGTCCTTCTTTGGATTTGTGGTGTTGTTCTGAGTCGCATTTCTTTGGCATTGCCCCTTGTTCTTCGGTTCGGGGGCACCTTTCAGATTTGCAGATCCAAAGTCTCGCTTCTTCTGCTTAAATTTCTGCTCGATCTTGGAGGCATAGCGATATGCCGTGGCAAGCGATGTAATGTCAAGGAACTCCATTTCCTCCTGAATGTGTTTGTGCAGACAGCCGTGGTACTTGAGCACCAAATGTCTCTCCGAATCTTTAACACCCAACTTTGTGTGTAGGGTATGGAATAGATTCGTCAGTTCGTGCACATCTTGATCCTTTTGTTGCCGCAGTCATGGGTTCCATCGATGTATTTGTCCTCGTTAGCTCTCCACGGTAATATTGTCTTTGATGCCGTTTCGGAACGAATTCCAAGTGGGTGTGGTCGAGAACAGAGAGGGTTCCCCTTCGCCCTCTTGCTCACGGTAGGTTTCCCACCAGTCTTTGACATGGGGGGCGGCTTCGAGGAGTGCAAAAATAATCTTTTCTCGGTCAGAGAAGTCATGGACCGAGAAATACCCTTCCAACAAATTTAACCATCTGTCTACAGCGTCTGCATCTATTTTTCCTTCAAATATAGGAATGTCAAAGTTTACCTGTACCTTGAAGGGAGTGCCACCTCCAGAGTGGTTTTTGGATGCAGATGCGCCATAGGTGGGCAGTTGTTCAAGGATCTGAGAAAAGTTATCCATCATCACGTTCCTTTGTTTCTCGAGGGCCTCCTCGAGCAATATTTTGATAGGATATCCTACTCCCTCATCTTTATTTTCTTCCGCCATGGGAGGTCATCGGGGTTTGCGATGCTGATCTTGCAAGGGTTCAACTAGATCGAGCCCTAACTCCTTATACCCTGACGACGTTGGTGACATGGAAAGAAAAACAAAGAATGAGAAGACTGCTCTGATACCATTGATCCAGATTTTATGCAGTAATGCAAAAAAATACCAATATAAACATAAACAAAGAGATGTAGCAGAAACAATGCTTCATTTCATTAATATCAAAATAACAAAAATATGCTTACAGCATAATGGAAATAAAATAGCTAAGGTGCTGGTAGCGAATCTCTGAGAAGAGATGTGATGGCTACAGACCTCTGAACTGTGTTACAATGAGGCTCGAGGGCCTATTTATTGTTGAGAAACAATGTAGAATTCGAAACGTCCAAAAAACCTAACCATAGGAGATGAGGCGCCAAAACTATGGGCGCCCGTTTGGGTAAATTGGTGGTTCCACTTCCCGGGGGCATAACTTTGGCACCCGATCTCCGTTTGACGCGCTCAATAGCTCGTTAGAAAGATCTATCCAAGGACTTCAATTTTTGAACGAGCAACATCAGTCCATTGACCCATGTTGCTCTCCGTTTTCCCCAAAAATGTCGTTTAGGGCCTCAAAACGGCTCCGGAAGTTCAGGACCCGAAAAACTGCTAAAAATAGTAAGTTTTGTTGCAACTTGAAAATTGAAAGAACTGAAGATGGGGGTTCAAATGGAATAGGTGGGTGGCCACCAATATCCACCTAGATCATTAAGCCCCCAAAACGGCTCCGAGAGTGGAGGACCCGAAAACCTGCTAAAAATAGTAAGTTGTGCTGAATGTGAAAAGCTGCAAGAATTGATGGTGCTGGTCCAAATCGAATAGGTGGGTGGCCACCGATATCCACCTGGATCATGATGAGTGTGAGAGTTTTGCTGAGGATTCATGGGTCGTAGATAGGAGTGAATAGGAAAACAAGTAGGGACAGACTAATTTTGGTTATCTGTGCTCTGATACCATGTGCCACAAAATTTTTTCAGGATTTGTGGAATAATTTTTGTTCTTGGAAAATTTCAGGAGATTTGGTAAGACAAGATTATTTTGGTAACACTAAGACTATTATGTTTTCCCTAGTGAAGAAAGCAAACAAACTTGGTTAATCATTTCTTCTGAATACTTGTCCGTTTTTGCTATTTTTTGAGACTTTATAACCTAACTCAAATATGGCTAACAAAGCGTGAAAAAGCATGGATCTAAGTGAAGGAATAAACACATGATGAGCCAATGGTCCATTGATATGAGGATATGTAACGTTCATCTGGTGGAGCTCTTTAACAGTTCCTTGAGAGAGGATAGGACTGCGTGTATGATAGTGAGGGAAAAATGGGTATTAACTAAAATGATGCATTGGGGATAGTAGTGTAACACCCTCGTCCCACATTTACCCAAGCTAATAATTCCACTAGGGTAAAGATGTAAAAATAGGCTAATATTATGTGATTCAACTTCCCATCTATAGTTAAGGAAGTGGAATTGACGAAACCAAACCAATATGACCTTCCTCAAGAGCTACAGACCCTTCAGGAGGCAACCAACCCTCCCAGATGTCCAACCCCTTAGAAAAATTGACATATCACTAACCTGGACCCTTAGCTGCCCCCATGACAAGCCATGCATGTGACTAAGGCCTTCCCATTGCTCCCACAGCAAGGAATGCCAATGACTGTGGAATTTTTCAGGTAGTTATGTGCCAGCGACCCTCAGATTCTAATCCACTTTTTTAGGGCCAAGTCTCAAGACACTGCCCAGAACTTCATGAAACCTTCAGAAATGAATAATAAAAATATAATAAAGTTATTGATGCAATAATTGGTGCAAGTACTTGATATTTCCCCTACTATCCATGATAGGAATTTTTTCAAACATGTCACAAATATGTAATCTACAGGTCATAACAACAGATATGAGCATAGGGGTTTCATACTTATCTGATATTCGTAAAGAACTATTGTTGCCTTATCAAAATAGCTGCATTATCATCTATTATGACATATATACATTGCACATTCATTTTTTAATCAAAACTTGATGAGAACCATATATCAAGTCTATCATAAAACATACTCATAACCAACGTATAACTAATAAAAATAACAAGGATATAACAACCATTAAAAAACACATATGAACCAATACATTTACACATGAAATACAAAGGAGAAGAAGCTCTTGTTGAGTCCCGAATTTGCATCTTTTCCATACACTTTTCCATACCTTTTTCACTCACCTAAACCTCCCAAATTGTCAATATCATGTGCAAAAGGGTATCTAACATGGTTTTTAATTATGTTTTTTTGTTTTCTATTTGATCTAGATTTTGTTCATTCAGCTGCGGAATCTTGCCACTTTCCGCAGCTGCTGCAACTTTCCGCAGCTATTTTGTGGAAATCTATGCTACAGGTGTCTACAAGGGAAACGAGCCACATGGGCAGGCTAGGAATGACGTGGACATAGTTCGTGTCCTATTGGTTCAAGCAAACTCGTCCAAAGAAGCCGCGGTCAAAGCCGTCCACGTGGAAGTCAACTATGGAGTTTCATGTCGGCCGGACTCTGTTTCGTGGCACATAAACATCCATACGGCCGTTTCTAAGCTTGCGGAGGTTAAATCGACATATGTGCAGAGCTCTGGAGTTGAATTCAAGCATCCACCTTCCGTAGATTCACTTTCCAACACGGCCATACTCCTATATCCGTGGACGTAGTGGTCTACGTGCTCTCTGCCATCATGAACTTTAGGAGACAGTTACAGTTTATTGTTATATATAGAGCGTTTGCATACGCACATAAAGTTAGTTGTTGGTTGATAGTTGATGTTCGTGAATGTACTCTGTTATCTGTTAGTCTGCTTTGTAGTGATTACGCTGCCCTTGAGCCGTAACACTATCATTCTATAATGAACTGCTTTTTAATATGAGAAGACTCTGTTTTTCAACTTAATTCGTGTTTGAGGATCGTTACCAAGGCTGTGTAGAGGGCCCCTGCTCAGCTAAGGTTTTGTGTATTAGTGTATATTTCTCATTTCATTTCTTTAAAAGTCATTGTATCATAATCCCTCCATATGTTCATACTTTGTAGTTGTTTCATTTCTGTTTATACATTTCCATAATTTCCATTTCATTTCTGTCTTTCATGTTTTTATGATTGTTAATCACTGATCAGTTTTCTTGTGCAGGTTTTAGGTAGACAGCCCGGGCATTTTCGTAGTATTTTGACTAATGACATGAAACTAACATTGTTCTGCTGCTAGTTTGCTTTTCATAGCTTTTGTTTAACTTTAGTCTTGCTTTGTACATTTCAGTTTTGCTTATCTGATTCAGTAGTTAAATTTAGATATATTAAGCTGCTCATAGCGTCTTCAGTTGCCTCCGAAAGCCACAGCTGGACTGATGGTGAGGGACTGCATTATGAAATGTGTAGTTTAGTATTAGTTTCTTTTCTGCAAATTTAGATATATTAAATCATGTATGACATCTTCGGTTGCCTCCGAAAGCCACAGCTGGACTGATGGTGAGGGATTGAATCATGAGTGTATGGTTTAGTATTAGTTTACTTTCTGCAAATTAAATATCAGTTACACAAGTTGTTTATGATTACTTCCGAAAATCATAGTTGGTCTAATGATGAAGGGTCAGAAAATGAATTGATGTAATCTGATTTAGATTTATTTTGTTGCAATTTTGAATTTCCTTAAGCATAGTTTCTTTTTTTTGTTTAGTTGGCAGCAAGAATAGTTTGGTTTTCATGTTCACTAGTTTACTATTTTGATTCATTAGATTAGCAGCATCTTTTCATTTCAGCAGTACACTTTTACTTTCTTTCAAGTCTTGTCATTGTAATTTTCAATTTGCTTTTAAAGTTTCAAGTTGGTAAATCATTATAGGGGATATCACTTCCTTTAACAAATATAACCAAACTTGTTTTCATTTTAGAATTTCCATTTCACCTTAGAAAAACCAAAAACGACAAAAAGTTAAGAAATAGGTTATCTTGCACATATAGTGCGCCGCACTTCATCAGCTTACGATTCCCAGATTGACAAATTAAATGCAACAATTTAGGACACACTAAATTGACCAAACATTTTGGTGCCGTTGCCGGGGAAGTGTAACTAGGTAGCCAATTTCTTAAAAAAAAAAAAACAATAAAAAGAAGGGAAAAATTGATAACTTCTTGAAGTATGCTCTCCTCTTGCACCTAGTGTGATCTGGAGGATCAGAAAAGAGAGTTATTGGTTTAGTAATTTCTTAAGTATGCTCTCTTCTTGCACCTAGTGTGATCTGGAAGATCAGAAAGAGAATTATTAGCCCAACTTTTTTTTTTTAAAAAATAAAAAAAAATGACATGCATAGAGCAAGAGATTCTAGGGGAAGGTTTATAGCTAAAGCCAAGAGTTTGATTTTCACAACTCCATCTTCTTCAAGGCATAGACCAGATTCACCACCATCTACCCCTAGCCTTAAGATTTTTGGAATTCAAGGAACAGCTGAATTAGAGGATTCTCCTATACCACCTACTAAAACCCACTTAGAAAACAAAGAGACTTTCTCTCATCCTTCCTTGGTAGAAAAACTAGAGGACTATAAGGACTCTAAAGAAACTATCATGGCAGAGGAAGTAATAAATAGAGGTGGAGGTAGAAGAGGAGGAGATAATGGAGATAACAATGGTGAAGGAAATGATGGTAGAAATAGGGACAATTTGCTTGGATTCCCTATAGTTGATGAGGAAACTCATGCAACAATGAAAAATATCTCACCATATGTTCTCCCTAACTTTTATGGATTGCGAAGTGAGGATCCTGAAACATTTTTGTTTGAGTTTGAAGTAGTGTGCCGAACTTATGACTATATGGAAGATTCTCAAAAACTCAAACTGTTTCCTTCAACATTGAAGGGATCTGCTTTGAAATGGTTCATGGGATTAGCCACTCAATCTATCAGGACTTGGAATGATATGAAACAAACATTTTTGGACAGATACTTGGACTATTGTATGCCTACCAATCACAAGGATGAGGTATTCAAAATGATGCAAAAAGAAGATGAAAATTTGGAAGACTTAATTGAAAGATTTCAATACAACTTGAAAAGAGCAAAAATGAGCAACTTAGATAATGAAACCTTGAAAGCCCTCCTATTAAAAGCCATTAGAGATGAATGGATAGACATTTTAAACATGATGGGGAAAGGATACATTTCTCAACTTCCATTTCATGATATAACAGAACTATGTATCCATCTCTCAAGAGGAAAATCTAAAATTGGAAAAGGGCCTAGGGATTCTTCTCTTATTAGGGCTAACAAATCTGCAACTGGATCGGTAAGTAGGGCAGAGATTGGTAATATGCTTGATGAGTTCAAAACTGATATCTTAGGGAGCCTTAGTGAACAACTAGACACCCTTAAAATCCAAAACAAGCAGAAAGCAGAAACAGATGCCTTAGCCATCTTTTGTCCAAAATGTAGAAAGAAACATGCTTTAAGGGAATGTCCCTTGGATGCAAAAGTTGTAGAAACATGTATGATTTGCTCAGAAAATCATGAGATCAAGGATTTTCCTTCAATCCCTGGACTCAAAGCTGTTTTTCAAGAAGATCCAAATTCAGTAGAATCTCTTTGTTTTGTCGCAAGGAGACCTTGGCAGGGACAACAATCTCAAGGGTTTAATAACCCTATGAATCTTCAAACCCCACCAAATTGGAATCCTTGGCAACAACCTTGGCCCCAACATCAGAATTCATATCAGCCATGGGTACAAGGGATGCAAAATCCTTATGGGAGATTTGGTCAATTTTATCAATATCCTCCATCTTTTCAAAATCAACAAGCTCTACAATTTCCAAGCCCAAATCCACAACTTTCATTGCCATTTCCACAACAACAACCTTCTCAAAAAAATACAAATCCTCAACTCATGCTCCCATACCAACATAAGACAAATCAACTTCCAGCTCAGCCATTGCCAAATCCTAACAATAAGAATCCTCAAACTACTTATATGGTAGAAGGACAACAATTTCCTACCTATATGATTGTTCCTCTCAACGATGTACAACTCAGATCTGGTAGAGTTTTAGAAAAACCTTCTATAGACGTTCAAGAGCAAGATACCTCTGAGGAGGACTCTCTTCAAGTCAATAAGGGTTCTGAGGAAGAATCTCTTCAAAATTCAAAAATTCAAAAAGAAAAAGAAAAGCTAGCATCCACAACTCCTATAGTTGAGCAACCTGTATCTTCATCTACACCTCCTTTTTCGGAAAGACTACAAATTGATAAGGGGGTGGAAAAACAAATTTTGTTGCCTAACTATGACTTTCTAGATGAATTGAAGAATGTTTGTATCAAGATTCCATTGCTACAAGCCATTCGAGAAATTCCTATTCTAGCAAAAACCATAAAGGAGTTGAGTTTCAAAAGACTAGGAAGGAAGCTAAAGGACACAAGAAGAATCCACCTGGTAGGAAAGATTGCAGACATTATGATGGGAAAAATTACCATGCAGAAGTATGTAGATCCAAGAAGTCCAATTGTCAAGACACATATAAATGGGATAGAAATTCCAAACACATTAATTGACTTAGGGGCTGCTATCAACATTATGAGTAGACAGACTATGGAACAGTTAAAACTTCCTAACCTTCTTTTTACACCTACTTTATTGCAACTTGCAGATCGATCGGTTATTAAACCGGATGGTGTATTAGAAGATATTTTAGTCTCCTTAGATTCTTGGGAATATCCAGTAGACTTTATGATTTTGACTCCCAAAAGTAATCTAGGAGGACATCCAATTATCTTAGGAAGACCTTGGCTGGCCACAGCTGATGCTTTTATTAGTTGTAGATCTGGAGACATGTACATTTCAAATGGTAATTTGACAAAGAAATTCAATTTGTATCCTCCAGCAAGAGCAATCACAGAAATAGGAGACGATGAATGGGTCGATGATGAGAACACTATACAACCTGTCTTTACCATTTCTGAAATTAGTGAGGATAGTCAAATTCTGAACACATTAGAAAATTTTGAGATAACTTCAGAATATGACCCCACACAATTTCAGTTGGAATCTGACATAGAATATGTATCATCAAGACAAATATCTCTTTACTCTATGGAAGAGTTTGGTAATTCTGCTATTGAGATTTTTCCAGAAAAGACATTGAATATCAACAAACATCTGGAGAAGTCACAACAAGAAGAACTAACCAGAATCTTGCAAAAACATTCTACTGCATTTGCATGGGAGTATACTGACATGAAGGGTATTGATCCTAAGACTTGCATCCATCATATCTATATTGAGGAAAACGGTAGACCAATCAGACAACCTCAAAGAAGGATGAATCCAAATCTTAGGGAGATAGTGAAAGAAGAGCTCCAAAAACTTCTCAATGTAAACTTCATTTATCCAATTTCAGATAGCCGATGGGTTTCTCCTTTGGTTATAGTACCTAAAAAGAATGGTAAATAAAGAGTATGCATTGATTACAGGGAATTGAACAAAGCAACTTTGAAGGATCACTTTCCTTTGCCTTTTATTGATCAGGTATTAGATACATTAGCAGGTAAAAAGTACTTTTCATTTTTGGATGGTTTTAGTGGCTATAATCAAATTCGGGTAGCACCTGAAGATCAAGATAAGACCACATTTACTTTTCCATGGGGAACTTTTGCCTACCGAGTGCTTCCTTTTGGGTTATGTAATGCACCAGCAACATTCCAAAGAGCGGTACTAGGAATTTTTTCTGATCTAATCCATGATTGTGTAGAGGTTTATATGGATGATTTTACAGTTTATGGTAATTCATTTGAAGAGGCATTAGAAAAATTGGAAAAAGTTCTTATAAGATGTAAAGAAACAAACCTTTCATTAAGCCATGAAAAATGCTTTATGATGTTTACTGAAGGGATTGTTTTAGGACATCATATTTCGGGAGATGGGATTAAGGTTGATAGATCAAAAGTAGAAGTCATCTCCAAGTTGCCTATTCCAAATTGTCAAAGAGATGTTAGAAGTTTTCTAGGATTTATTGGTTACTATAGAAGATTTATAGAAAACTTCACTAAAATAGCATCTCCACTCTTCAAGTTGCTTACAAAAGACTGTGAATTTAAATGGGATCCTGATTGTCAATCCGCTTTTGAAACTTTGAAAACAAGAATATCTGAAGCACCTATCTTGAGAAGACCAAATTGGAAACTTCCTTTCCATATTTCTACAGATGCTTCAGATACAGCTCTTGGAGCTGTGTTGGGTCAAAAAGATTTAATTCCTTATGCCATTTATTACACTAGTAAAAATTTGACTCCCACAGAGTTGAATTATACTGTGACTGAAAAAGAGTTCTTAGCTGTTGTTCATGCAATTAATAAGTTTAGACATTACATAACGGGCTATGAAACTTTTATTCATACTGACCATTCTGCAATTAGATATTTAATGAACAAACCTGTTACTAATGGCAGAGTGACAAGATGGCTTTTACTTTTGCAAGAATTCAATATTACTGTGTTGGATAGACCAGGAAAACAGAATACAGTAGCTGATTTCTTGTCTAGGATTGAGAATACTAAAGAAGATTCTCCTGTAGAAGATAAGTTTCCTGATGAATATTTGTTTGCAGTAACTATTAAGACCCCTTGGTATGCAGATATTGCTAACTATTTGGTTACAGGGAAACTACCTTCACATTTATTTCCAAGAGAAAAACGAAAGATTATTCAGGAGAGTTCAAAATATTCATGGATTTCTAACGAATTGTTTAAAACGGGGCCAGATCTTGTGATCAGAAGATGTGTCAGGGAAGATGAAATGCCTGATATTCTTAAGGCATGTCATGATGAACCATGTGGCGGACACTTTGCAGACAAAAGGACGGCCTATAAAATCCTCTCTTTAGGATATTATTGGCCTTCCCTCTTCAAAGATGCAAAACAATATGTCAAAAGGTGTGACAGCTGCCAAAGAGTAGGAAAACCTACCCTTTCAAATGAAATGCCATTGCAAACATAGGTACTCATTGAACCCTTTGAAAAATGGGCTTTAGATTTCATTGGACCTATTAATCCACCATCTAAGCAAAATAAGTATATATTGGTTTGCACTGATTATGTTACTAAATGGGTAGAAGCTAAAGCATTAGTATCTTCTACTGAAAATTCAGTTGTTCATTTTCTTTATGAGGATATTTTTACTCGCTTTGGTGTTCCAAGAGAAATTGTGACAGATCAGGGGAGCCAATTCACATCCAATTTGGTGGAAAAGTTGATGGAAGAATACAAAATCAAGCACAAAAGATCTACTCCTTACCATCCACAAGAAAATGGTCAAGTGGAGTCCACAAACAAAGTTCTTGAAAGTATCATCACCAAAACTGTTCATCTACATAGGAGAGATTGGGCAGAAAGGCTTCTAGAAGCCTTGTGGGCCTACAGAACTACATGGAGGAATACAACAGGACATTCTCCCTATGAACTTGTTTATGGGAAAGAAGTCTTGCTCCCCATTGAGTTCCAAGTCAAGACCTTCAAGATAGCAGTTCTGTTGGGGATGGACTTATCAGAAGCCCAAAAGCATAGAATGGAGCAGTTGAATGAGCTAGATGAGATCAGACAAGAAGCAATTCTAAGAACTGATCTAGTTCAATATCAAAGAACTAAATGGCATGACAAATATATCAAAGAGAAGAAGTTTAAAGAAGGAGATTGGGCATTGTTATTTGATTCCAAGTTTAAAGATTTTCAAGGGAAATTTCAGACTCATTGGCTTGGGCCATATGAGATTGACAAGATCTTTAGCAATGGAGCTGTAAGAATCAAGACCATTGATGAGTTTCAAACTCCTCTTATTGTGAATGACCATAGATTGAAAGTTTATCATAAGCCACTCTCAAAAGAGGATTTTATCAAGATGTTTCAAGAAAGTTCTGCAATCAGGCTGGTACAGAAGAATTCTTCTTCTCCACCAGCCTAGCTTTTGTTTTTCAAGTTAAAAAAAAAAAAAAAAAATGGTATAAGCCTGAAAACCAATCATTGATTGGCAGTCTTATACAGAAAATATGGGGTGAAAATCAGGGACACCTGACACTCTATATTTTCCAAAAAAAAAAATATGTCTTTCATTTCATTTCATTTCACCACCCACTCCATTTCATTCCACTTCATTCCATTTCATTTCATTTCATTTCACTTCATTCCACTTCATTTCATCCATTCCATCAATAAAAAACTTTTTTATGACCATTTCCATCTGGTCATTTGGCATTTGTTCATTTCTATCCAACCAAGTAATAGCTGTGTCAGTTTCCGCAGCTGACATCTGTTTCCGCAGCTGACTCCAGTTTCCGCAGCCAGAAGCAGATTCCGCAGCTACTACTCTTTTTTCAAAGAGAATGTACAGTCAGTTGTTATTTCCATAATTATGAAATAAAATGCAGGAGAGAGGATCAATGGAACATTCAAGACACTAATGAAGATCAATCAGTTGAAGACCAAGGGCAAAAGCAAGGATTCCAAAGGTATGAATAAATTTTATTTCAAATAGTATTGAAAAACACATTTTTATATAGTTTTAAACCATGAGCTCTACCCATTACGCGCAATGATTATATTGACAGTTCCGTAACCTGTCACGATCTCCATGTTATCCTCTTGCATTTATTCATAAACGGTTTCATCATTGAAATTCCGATTCTCACTCATGTTCCAATATCCCACCGTAGATAATGAGACGTATTTGAGTTGACAAAGGACTCTTACAAGCCGCATAACTTCATAATCATTGATTGAAACGTGTTCATATTTATTACACAGCCACCAAAATTCAAAACGCGGCTGAATGCATTATACTTTGTTAACCTCTTTGTCGTGTCTCTGTCGTGTTTACAAAACCCCACTCTACTCATTCTCATTCCCTGTTTCACTCCATTTCGTTCCTTTTGCTCACTCTCACTCCTGTATATCTACCCACAGTCTTACTCCATTCTGTTTATGGTGCTCATTCTCATTTTATGATAACATCCCCACAGTATTGTGCTTGATCCTGTGTATTCCATCGTTCCATTTCCACTTAAACCCTCACAGAGGCAAACTTGTGAAGCACAGAGAAGTGAAATGGGAAAATTATTAAGGGCAGAGCCGGAAGGACCGAAGTTTATAGAGGGATATCCGCAAGCAAAAGAGATGTTGAGGAAAGCTAAATGGCTGCGTTTTATTCAGAAATTCAGGGGTTACCACAAAGAAATCACGAAAGCGTTTGCAAGGTCATTTGATGGCTCGGAAGCAGAAGTTGGAGACCTCAAGTTTTTGGTCAATGAAGCATCAATAGCAACAGCTACAGAGCTTCTTCAGGAGGGAGAACGTTGGTTCAAAAATAAAAGTAACAGTGATGAGGCATGGAGAACAATCCTACGAAATCAAGGTATGGATATCACTGTTTTTAAAAGAGGAATCCCTGTGCATGCAATAAAAGAAGAATGGGCCACTTTACTACTAATTGTTCAGAAATTTATTACATGTGAAGGCCGTTTTGGGTCTATGTACATGTACCATACTAGGCTATTGATGAATTTTCTTGAAAACCAAACTCTCAATCTCCCTTATTTTCTATTCAATAGCTTAAAGAAAATGGTTGTGACTGTTCAAAAACACTTGGGAGATGTAGAGCCTCATCTTTATCACCACGGCCTTATAAAAATTCTGATTGAATAGGAGCTAAAGGAAAGAAAAGATACATGGGAACAATTCCTAGTTAGAAACTTCTTTGAAGAACCTCAGGAAATTCCTGAAGGTAGTTCAATTAGAAGGAGTAGAAGAAAGAGAATGAATGTTGAAACCCAAATTGCTCCTACTCAGGAAATTCCCGTAGCTAGCACAACAAAAAGAAGTAGGAGGAAAAGAACAATTGAGGAAATCCAAAACACTCCTACTATTATTATGGAAAAAACTGATAGGGAAGAGAGATTGGTAAAAAGGAAGAAGAAGGAAATCAAAGCTAAGAAGCCAATAATACCAAAAGGGAAAGAAATTATTGAGGCTGTCCATAAAACTCCTTCTTCTGAAGAAGAAGATCATCAAATACTTTCTGAAAGATTAGTTTATCTTCAAAAACAGTCATCCATGCCCAAGAAGACAGAAAAAGGGAAACAAAAACAAAAGGGTAATGTACCACAGCATGTGAGGAGAAGCAGCAGGCTTAAAGGAAAATTGAGAAAAACACAAATTAAGGGTCCTCATTTCATTGATTTGTGTGAGGAGACATCTGAAAAGTCTCCAACTGACCATAGTCCACTTCAGTCAGTTAGTGAACCTGATTCCTTTCACTCCCAATCAGACAATGAGCATACTCCATCTTATTCTCAGCAAAATATTGATGTAAGCCCTCCTCGGCCAGATTTTGAACATAATTCTCCTTTGCAGCATTTTGGGGACAACCCAATGAAAATGACACCGGAAGTAGATCCCAAGCAGCAGGAGGTATATGACTATATAGAATCCTTGGAAAAGGCAGCCACAGGTCCAAGTACCTCTTCCATTCAGCCTCATACATTGCAGGATGATTTAGTTCAGTCATTAAAACAGGAAATTTTTGAGCTGGAGCTTTTGAATCGGCACATCAAAAATGAAAATGAAACATTGAAAGAACAAGGCAAACTGGACAAGATCATCCATGATAACACTATGTTACATTTGGGAATTTGGCAAAAGAAGAATAAGAAATTAAAAAGGAAATGCCAAAAATTGAGCAGAGCACTTGTGAATATCAAATTTAGGTGCTTAATGAAGAAACCCAGAATGATGGCAGTACCAAAGAAGAAGAGAAGGGGATTGGATGTGCTGGCTGAAGTATCAAGGCACATGAACTGAACAAAGAGTATCAAAATTTTGGTTGCATGAGGGCATGCAACACCTTCACAGTGGGGGTATGTTGAGTCCCAAATTTGCATCTTTTCCATGCATTTTTCCATACCTTTTTCACTCACCTAAACCTCCCAAATTGTCAATATCATGTGCAAAAGGGCATCTAACATGGTTTTTAATTATGTTTTTGTGTTTACTATTTGATCTAGATTTTGTTCATACAGCTGTGGAATCTTGCCACTTTCCGCAGCTGCTGCAACTTTCCGCAGCTATTTTGTAAAACTATATGCTACAGGTGTCTACAAGGGAAACGAGCCACATGGGCAGGCTAGGAATGACGTGGACATGGTTCGTGTCCTATTGGTTCAAGCAAACTCGTCCAAAGAAGCCGCGGTCAAAGCCGTCCACGTGGAAGTCAATTATGGAGTTTCATGTCGGCCGGACTCTGTTTCGTGGCACATAAACATCCATACGGCCGTTTCTAAGCTTGCGGAGGTTAAATCGACATCTGTGCAGAGCTCTGGAGTTGAATTCAAGAATCCACCTTCCGTAGATTCACTTTCCAACACGGCCATACTTCTATATCCGTGGGCGTAGTGGTCTACGTGCTCTCTGCCATCATGAACTTTAGGAGACAGTTATAGTTTATTGTTATATATAGAGCGTTTGCATACGCACAGAAAGTTAGTTGACAGTTGTTAGTTGATAGTTGATGTTCGTGAATAAACTCTGTTATCTGTTAGTTTGCTTTGTAGTGATTACGCTTCCCTTGAGCCGTAACACTACCATTCTGTAATGAACTGCTTTTTAATGTGAGAAGACTCTGTTTTTCAACTTAATTCGTGTTTGAGGATCGTTACCAAGTCTGTGTAGAGGGCCCCTACTCAGCTAAGGTTTTGTGTATTAGTGTACATTTCTCATTTCATTTCTTTAAAAAGTCATTGTATCATAATCCATCATATGTTCATACTTTGTAGTTGTTTCATTTTTGTTTATACATTTCCATAATTTCCATTTCATTTCTGTCTTTCATGTTTTTATGATTGTTAATCACTGATCAGTTTTCTTGTGCAGGTTTTAGATAGACAGCCCGGGCATTTTCATAGTATTTTGACTAATGACATGAAACTAACATTGTTCTGTTGCTAGTTTGCTTTTCATAGCTTTTGTTTAACTTCAGTCTTGCTTTGTACATTTCAGTTTTGCTTATCTGATTCAGTAGTCAAATTTAGATATATTAAGCTGCTCATAGCATCTTCGATTGCCTCCGAAAACCCGCAATTTGGGTGATGGTGAGGGTTTGCATTATGAAATGTGTAGTTTAGTATTAGTTTCTTTTCTGCAAACTTAGATATATTAAATCATGTATGACATCTTCAGTTGCCTCCGAAAGCCACAGCTGGACTGATGGCGAGGGATTGAATCATGTGTGTATGGTTTAGTATTAGTTTACTTTATGCAAATTAAATATCAGTTACACAAGTTGTTTATGATTACTTCCGAAAGTCATAGCTGGTCTAATGATGAAGGGTCAAAAAATGAATTGATGTAATCTGATTTAGATTTATTTTGTTGCAATTTTGAATTTCCTTAAGCATAGTTTCTTTTGTGTTTAGTTGGCAGCAAGAATAGTTTGGTTTTCATGTTCACTAGTTTACTGTTTTGATTCATTAGATTAGCAGCACCTTTTCATTTCAGCGGTACACTTTTACTTTCTTTCAAGTCTTGTCATTGTAATTTTCAATTTGCTTTTAAAGTTTCAAGTTGGTAAATCATTATAGGGGATATCACTTCCTTGAACAAATATAACCAAACTTGTTTTCATTTTAGAATTTCCATTTCACCTTAGAAAGACCAAAAACGACAAAAGTTAAGAAATAGGTTATCTTGCACATATAGTGCGTCGCACTTCATCAGCTTGCGATTCCCGGATTGACAAATTAAATGCAGCAATTTAGGACACACTAAATTGACCAAACAGCTCTTATTAATGAATGAAAAATGCAACCAAGTTTGGTACTTCCACAAACCACCTGATCATAGATTGGTCTAAACCAAATATTTATTTCAACCAATGACCCCCATTCCATATTCCAAGCATGAATATGGGACACAAAACCAAACCAATCTAGGTTTCCTCAGGCTTTACCGCAATCCCCACCAGATAATTAGGCCCTAAAAAAGCATGGATTCCTTCATATTTCTTCACCAACACTGTGAGGAATTTTCCTGCCTCCTAGTCTCTAAGATTTGCTATATATCTTGCCATTCACCGGTCGAGGATTCCTAGGCCTAATCTAGACTCCACCCTCCAGGATTTACTGTATATCCTGTCATACATTGGTCGAGGATTCCTAGGCCCGATTGAGGGCACACACTCCTAGGCTTTACCATATATCCTTCCATTCATCGGTCAAGGATTCCTAGGCTTACCTAGGCACACAAAATTCAGATTTACCGCAATTCAACCTTCTCTGGTCCAACGATTCCTAGGCCTTGTGTTTTTTATTTCAGAGACCACCTCACTTAGCTTTAAAGCCATCCAAAAATCTAGATCAACCAAATACAAGAGAACCCACCACACCATGGCTATCCTGAAATGGCAAGGTAAGGCTGAAGAACATTGTCACACCTGGAAAATCTTATGCCAATGGTATCAAGAGAACCAAATATACACATGCATGTACCATGCATGCAAAATATAGAAAGGAAATCACACATTCAAATCGATACCCGCAATTAATCCCATTGTAGCTACTTGATCTTACTCTTCCTTGCTTTATATTTGCTTCCCTTTTCCTTCTTGGTGCTTCCTTTTCTTTCCTTGATCCAATGCTACCAAGAAAAATCTAAGTGTCAATGAGTGTGAGAGAGACAGAGAATAGAGAGGGCGCTCCAAAATTCAACAAACAAAAGGTACCAACTAATCCTCATAAGCCTTTTTATTAATGAGGCCTCTATTTTCTTCATTTTCCATTATTTTCCTTCATTTTCCTCCTCACATGAAACTTGTGACCTTTCACCTTACTTTTCTCCTATTTTCCATTATTTTCATAAATAAAATGCCAATTAATGCCTCTTTCCTTTCCAAATCCTTTGTCATTACCTTTGCCAATGTCCTTAGCCATAATAAACCAAATGAACACCCACACTAGGATGTTTCATCCAACATTCAGCCTAGAACACACGTCCCATGACCTTGGTTATTATTTTTCCTTTATTAACTTTATTTACATGTAATTTTGACTAGGGTTGTTACAAAACCCTCCCCCTTGCAGGAACATCATCCTCGGTGTTCAATGACACGTACAACCAAGAATATTGCTGAAAGCAAAACATACTTCCCATGGATATCTATACTTAGCTCATTGCAATATTTACAATGATCAACCTGCTAAGAAGCAAACCAAGATGACAACATAAAAACATGAAAAACATAATGACATGACACCCATACCACTTATTGGAGCTTTATAACATAGCTCATGGTAGTATTCACATCCATATACATATGTACATATACCAAAACATCACACCAAAACATATACCAAAACCATTCGCTCGACTTGCAGATAGAGAAGGATACATAGCCTACATGTGATCCACCATATCTCATGTAGCTTCATCGGGCCCAAAGTTCTTCCACTACACTTTAACCTACTCGATTTCTCGGTTTTGAAGCATGATAATTTTTATTTGCAAAATACATTGTGGTTCTGGTTGGAATTATCCTTCTAGCTCCACCTACAATACAGATCATTCAATCACATGCTCAACATATTTAACATACTTATTAAGTAATGATACATGTAAAAAATCATGGAATTTCACTGTCGGAGGCAATGCAAGTCGATATGCTACTGGTCCAGTCCTTTCAAGAATCTTGAAAGGTCCACAAAACCGAGGTGCCAGTTTAGCACATGATCCAAACCTCAAGCAACTCTTCTTGGGATTGATGCGCAAGTACACCTGTTCCCCAACCTGAAACTCCTTAGACATCCTTTAGATTCTTCTTTATTACCTACATTTCTTGTTCCATCTCCACCAACATATCTAGTCCTATCAACTCCTTGTTCACTGGATCACTCCAACTAATGGGAGTATTACAACTCCAACCGTACAGTGCCTCGAACGGACTCATCCTGAGTGACTCTTGGTAACCATTATTGTAAGAAAAATCAACCAATGGAAGGTAATCCTCCCATCTCCTTTGTTGATGCATCACATACATATTCAACATTTCCTCCAAATCCTTGTTGACCCTCTTTGTCTATCCATCTGTTTGTGGATGATAAGTTGTGTTGAAGGCCAAATCTTTCCCTAAACCTGCAAAAATATCCTTCCATAACTTGGAAGTGAACATAGCATCCATGTATGACACAATATTATGCGAAACACCATGTAATCTTACCACATATCTGATGAATACCTATGCTACATCATTAGTTGAATAAGTAGACTTCACTGGAATGAAGTGTGCTGCCTTTGTCAACCTATCCACCACAGCCATGATAAAATCATGTTGTCTAGATGTCCTCGGTGAAACTATCATGAAATCCATGGAAATGACCTCCTAATTCCACTATGGAATCGGAATCAGCTATAGTTGTCCACCTGGATGCTTACATTTTGCTTTCACCAGTTGAGTCCAAGCATCTAGCCACAAAATCTGCCACGGCCTTATTTAGATTCATCCAATGATAAAAATTCTTCATTGTTTTCAATGTCTTCTAGTATCCTGGGTGACTTGAATATATTTTTGCATGAAACCACCTCAAGGTAGTCTTCTTGAGCTCATTGTTGTCTAGAACATATATCTTGTCCCTAAATATGATCAAACCATCTACTGAAAGATGATAGTCCACATCCTGATCACCTATACCCTATTGTAACCTATCCCTAAGCTCCATGTACCTTCCAGCAAGTTTTCATGCCTGTAGAATATGGTCGTATAATTCTGTCCCACAAGAACTCATAGTTTCTATATGGTTCACCTGTATCCTCCTGTTAAGAGCATCTGCAACCCTGTTCTCTGTATCCTTGATGTACCTAATCTCAAATTCAAACTCACTAATCGTGGCAAACCATCTAGCTTTCCTGGAATTCAGATTTGGTTGTTCAAATAGATACCTCAATCCACTGTTATCACTCATTAATACAAACCTCCTGCCAAGAAGATAGTGTATCCACATATTCAATGCATGAATTATCGTTGCCAACTCAAGATCATGTGTTGGATAATTCTCCTCGTGCTCATTTAGTTTCTGTGACTCATAGCATACTACCTATTCTTTCTACATAAGGACTCCACCAAATCCTCTCTTACAAGAATATGTGCACACCACAAACTCTTTGTCTGGATATGCAATATTTAACACCGGAGCATTCATCAAAAACTGCTTCAATTTCTCAAAACTTTTTGCACATTCCTATGTGTTACACATCAATTTGTCACTGTCCCTATACTCCCCGTTCCTTGATCCTGGAGGACCCATACAGTGACCCTTGTGTACTTTCCAAGCATGGAATACATACCCCTAAACCACATTTTGTCTACCAAATCATCTCCCTTTACAACTTTTCTGAAAGTTCCTTGTAAAAACCTGGTTTTCAAGGTCAACGCTTTCACTCAGTGTTTGACCTGCGCCAATAGCGAAATTTGCACTGAGACCCACACCCATCAACGCTCTGTCTTAATGTTGGACCCACACCGATCCTGTTTTTGAAAGTTTTTTAAATATAAAGGAAGCTTCCGTGACTAGAAGCTTCACGAGGCGGTGAGCTGGAAGTTTGTTTTGAGGATATGATTGAGGAGTTCCCCTTTGGGTTTCTTGTTCCCAAGGAATAGGAACTACTCCAAAGGATAAGCTCTTTTCCCATTATTTGAGGGCCCATAACCTCCTCCTCCATTTTTATATAAGAAGACCGCCTTCAGCTCTACAACCTTAGTTAGTGATGATAGAAAGGAGAAGCAATTATAGCTTCGGGAGAATAGTGCAAAGTTTTGTGTGTTGGGAACATAGTGATATCTCAGACCTTTTTGTGTGAGAGTGTTACAAACCTGCTTGGATACGGACCTACCAAAGGAGAGCCTCAACATCAAGGCTTGGTTGTAAACTCCCCTTGTCTTTATCATAATAAAATGCATCTGATGTTTATCTTCCACTCTTGTTTACATTTATAATGAGATTTCTAGCATTCCTTGATCAGTTAGATAGGTTGTAATTGTTTTATGTTTGTCGTGGTTTTACGCTTGTCATGGTATCTGGATTGTCTGTACAGGTAATTGAACATTGGTAGCAACGTGCATTGAGCTTGGGAAGAGCAACGGATCAAGAAGCTTCAACGAAAGATGACAACATAGCATCAGAACAAGGTAGGTCATCTTCCTTGCTCTGAATTTCATTTACAATCTAGGAAGGTAGATGTTAGTATGTTCCCGTAGTTGCTAGACCCACCCTAGGGCTAGAGGGATCGCCTCTATCCGCAGAGGGGATTTACCTAGACAACAAATTGGCGACTCCGCTGGGGAGTTTCCTTTAATTTTGTCACTCTTTGAGGTCTTCGTCATTCAACGAGTTTAGTCGAATGACCATTTCCCTGTTTGTTCCTATGTTTTTCATCACTTATGATCTTCTAGTTTTTTCTTGAAGTGGTGAGTCTGGTCTTGGTTGGGAGAAATTCTTTGTTTTTTATTGTTCAAACATTGGCGCTTTTATTTTTCTGACAGTCGTGCTAATTGGCGCCAGTTTTCAATTAGCAACCCACGCCAATTGGCCATTGGCGCTAGTTTTCAATGAGAAAGTCATGTCAGTTGGCGCTAGTTTCACCCACAAAAGTCGTGCCAATTCCAGCACGTGTGTGAAAAATTAAATTTTTTTCCCTAAATCCTTCACCAATGTGTCTTTCCGTTCCGGTCTTTTTCTTTGTATTATTTATATGCTCTCCCCTTCACTCAAGTGGGTTTGATTGGCTTGTTGGTTTTGTTTTTCCTGTTTGAACGTGCATCCTTACATCCTAGTTTTTTCTAGGACTGTGCATCAATTTCCTGGTTGCATGCTTTGCGGGACATCACCCTGCTGATTGAGTCAGTATCCTTTCTTGGTGAGCCATCTCTAGGTGATTTCCTTTTGATTTTTGGTTGATTGAGTGTTCAAGTTTCAAGTGTTTGTCCAAGTTCATTTGGTCTGCTTGTTCAACTGAAAAGTCTTCTTTCTATGATTACTTGATGTAAAAGGGAATGAATGCCTTGTTTTGAGCCCACGCTTTGGAATTCCTCTTTGTGCTTGAACTCGTATGTCTTGTAGCATTTTGAGGAATTTTGTTACAAAGTGTTTAAAACAACGATTGCATTCTTAGTGTTTGTTTCCATCCCTTTTGCATTCATCCTTCCATTAAGGAAATTTGCGTTCATTTAGTTTTCGTCTTAGAGTTTGCTTTTCGTTCAAATGCATTAGATCACATTGCATTGAAAAGTATTTTTTAAGATCCATCCTTGAACTTATATTACATTTTTTAATGATTGAAAGCTAAAAATCACATTGAGTGCATTCTCTTTCGTTAAAAACATGCATTAAGTAGATTCTCATTTCATCGAAAAATGCATTGAGTGCATTTTTATTCATTCGAAAGAAAGAAGAAATTGTGCATAGATTACAATTGCATAGTTTTCAAAAAAGAGAATTTTGCATAGATTACATTGCATAATTCACATCGTTGAATGTTTTAGATTACTTTTGGGATAGTGAAAGTCATCTAGTTTGGAAAAATTTTCGTTTGCAGTATCACTGTTTGTTGCATCATTGTTTGAAACTCTTCCCTTAACTAGATAGAATTCATCAAATTGAAAGATTTCTTTTCTCATATAGCTGCATATAGGAGATTCAGATGACAGCGGTAGGGCCTTGAAACTGAGACATAATTCAAGATCAACTTTAAAATTTATTCAATCAACCTAAGGAAACATTGGAACCTAACGCGAACATTTTAATGGTATAGGCTAAAGACGTGTTTCGGCGTCTTAAAACCTAGTAGCTGGCGTTCACCTTATAGCATTCGACAACACTAGTACGGACTGGTGCTCCCCGTACCATCTAGTATATAAAGGGAGACCCTCATAGGCTGCCATCCTTTATCCATAAGAAGCCAAGTTTGCCACCCTGTAACTGTGATACACTGAACACAACATTCAGGGAGACTACCTACACGTACGTTAAGTCCTTGGTCATTTCTCTTTCATTTGATCACCAAGGTGTATATGGCAGTTCACGGAAAGTTGGTACACCCTCTTGCTTAGATTACTTGAGTAGTCATTTCGATATTTTTGTGACTCCTTAAAAAGAGAAGAGATCATTGAGCTCTTGTCCTTTCATGCTTGTTTCAACCTGAAAGTGATAAAGTCACCTTTTCCTGTTTCTCAACTCTTAAAATATGAAATGACAGATTTTTGTTTCAATGTCGTAAAAAATTAACTGTCCACGAAATATTCCTGGTTAAAATTATCTTCCTTAGTGTTTTTTGAGGGTTTTTTCCGATGGCAACGTTTCCGGAGTTCACTAACCAAAGAATCCCTCTGAAGGGAATCCTGGTCCTTTTCCTGCTTTTGGGAATGTTGGTGCTCCTTATATGGCAACATTGTCCCTTCCTGGGTTAACTATTGGTTTTCCTATTTGGTTATTCTTTACCTCGGTGGTCCCGAGTGTCCCAACCTCTGTTCAACCATCTCCTCCACCTGAACAACAACATGTTGATTCTAAGGTGAACCTCTCCCCTTCTTTGCCTATTCCTTCATCCTCCTCTTATACTTCGCCTAGTGAAAGTCTGGATTCTAGTAACCAGGTGGTTAAGAAGAAGAAGAAGAAGAAGAAGACGAAAAAGAAGAAGTCAGATAAGAAAGAGGCTAATGTTGCAGCTATTGCGCCTCAGACCCCTTCCATTGATAAACCATCCAACCTTCCCTGGAATTTCAAATTCCCTTGCATGTTGTGCAAAGGTGACCACCTTCTTCGAGACTGTCCTGGAATTCCAACGGTACTTGAAGCATGGTCCGACGGCCATCCATTGTTGCCTTTAGCTTCTGGAAGTCATATGGGTGGCACATCTTCGACTAGCAATGATAAGCCTCATAAGAAACATGGTAATATCACCAATCCCTGTAAGTTGTGTGAAGGGAATTATCCCATTCACCTTTTTCCGTACATGGATGAAGCCACGAGAGTGTTGGAAAATCTTGTTGTTTCTACACCCTGCCTTCTGGTTGGTTACCAGAAGCGTTCTTCGAGTCCTCTGCTAATTGATTCAACGATTGGTCAAGATTAATCCTTGGTCGATCCCATTCCCTCGAAAATTCAAATTCACGAATACGTTCCCAACCAACCATTGGTCAAGGAACCGGTCTATCTGATCTTTCCTATGGTTCATCAGGTCTTTCCGTCGAGAGTGGATCTCATCCCCCTCACATTCTTCTTGTTTCTTCAAATTCCTCGGACTTGGAGAAATATTCTCTCGTCCCTGTAGTTTAAGAATTTTCTCCTCCTGATCCCATGATGGAGCTCCCAGAGGATTATCCTCTTACTCCCGTAACACCAGGAGATTACCATCTCATTTCTATGGTACCCCCTCCAAGTAGTTTGGTCGCTTCCTTCAATTGGAGTCGATTTGCAGGATACTGCCTTCCTTCTTATGTGCCTTTTGAGATCACGGTACAGACCTTTGATGTGGTCATACCCAGCACCATTATAGATGAAGGCGTGTCTGTTAGTATTCTGTCTTCCACTACTTGGCAAGCTTTTGGTTCTCCACCACTTGTTCGTGTTACGCAGAATTTGTTGGCTTTTAACAGAAGAACCAGTCAAACGTTAGGGATCCTTCCGAAGTTTCCTATTACTTTGGGAGGAAAAACCATCTATATAGACATGATGGTGGTCCAAGGTCCCTTGGATTTTAATTTACTCTTGGGACGCTACTATGCTTATGCCATGGGCGCGGTAGTCTCTTCCCTCTTTCGTGTGATATGTTTTCCACACAAAGGGTGGATCGTGACCATTGATAAACTTTCCTTCTTTGGTCCTGACATAACATCTGGTCCACCATCGCCTTTCGGGTCCTTATCTACTGGTTGTTTCTTTCCCACCGCAAGTTAATTATGTGGCTACCTATCCCATGCCTGCATTCAACAATAGTGCCATTGTGCATCATGTGCTGGGGGAATTGGGTCCTGATTTCCGAGATGTTGTTCTCCCATCAGATGAGAACCTTTTGGAAGCCATGAATTCTTATTCGACATGATGAGAGGTCGTCGGAGTAGAGTTCATTTTCTTGTGTCAAGCTCCTTAAAAAATGAAACAATCTCTTCAGAGCATAGTTCGTTTTATTGTGTCCAGCTCCTTAAAAAATGAAACAAGGTCATTGGAGCATAGTTCCTTTCTTTGTGTCAAGCTCCCTAAAACATGAAACAAGATGTCATGAGGATATTTCGTATTCTATGTCGGCCTCATTAATAAAATAATTAGGTCATGAGGATAGTTCTTTTAATGTGTCAACCTCGTTAAAACAATGAAACACGTTCCTGTTCAATTCGAGTCTTTGATATGATCTCGTAAAATCCCAGTCGAGTCTTTCTCTTGATCTCGTAATTTGAACCTTCACTCCATCTGCCTTTCATATGGACTAAAACTTGGGGGGCATGTACCTCGAATTGAGTCACCATGCTGGGGGCATGCTCGTGCCTGTTTTTTCAAGCATAGTTTACCTTTGTTTCAAGCTTGTGTAAAAATGAAACCAATTCCAAGAAGAGTTTCCCACGTTTTCGAGCTTGCGTAAAAATGAAACCATTCCCATTTTACCTCTCGTGATTTCCATTTTATCAGACTGTTCCAAATGAGCCTTGGTTTTCTCATTCCATCGTTACCATCTGCTCAGCCGATCATATGCCCTCACTTGGTTGTTTTACCTTTTCCTGAGGAACATCTGCAATGAGTGGTCTTGTTAGCCAGCCTCTTAACCTTTACTTGTTCTGAGCAGTTCCACCGAAACCAGTTGCTACCCTTAATAAAACTCGTTCCTCCAGGAGGAGTCAACTTTCAGCTCTTTTCTGACTCTTAAAAATTGAAAATATTGCCGAGACTCTTGTCGTTTTGAATTCGTTAAATGGCTGCAAAATGATATCTACCCAGTATACATTTACCCCTTTTTCGGGTTGAGATAGATTATTTACGAAAAAGGAATAACTTAGCCTATCACGACTAAGAGGTTCTCTTAGACACAGTTTTCTACCTTTTCGGATCTGTGAGACTACCTACGAAAAGGGACTGTTGGAGTTTTCTTTTCTGATTCTTTTCAAACTCTCTAAACATGAAAAGATGTTGAGTTCTCCCTTTGTCACACTCGTTAAACCTTGATGACATCAGACATCGTCACCATGACATTAACTGAGTTCCTCCTTCCTAGGGCTTGTAAAATGTACTAGGATGGATTTGTCTGAAGGAAAAACTTATATGACAAGCATATGCTATCCTCTTCAAGCTTGTGTAAAAATAAAGAGGTACTCACCAAAAATGGTGGGAGAAAATGGAAGTTTTTCATCAGTTGCGTCAGTAGTATGTCACTCTTGAACATGAAACTTATCTGCGGTTTGTGTCGGGTTGCGATATCTTCATTCTGTCACTTTTCCTCCATGGGTTTGGGAAATCCGTTTGCCTCTCATTCTATTACCAATATTGTCAACATAACCTCTGATCCTATTTGAGTCAAATGCTGCCGAATTCTAGAGTCGTGTCACCTATATGTTCAGGGGAAAATCCTTCTGCAGTTTGTACATTCCTGATCCTCTATTTTAGTCTTGATTCACACTCATATTACCTTCTCTGTTTCACGTCGATGATGTGGGATTAATTATGACCCTGCTTCGACAGATCGCTTCCTGTCGACTTCAGCTAATTATCCGAGAAGTTGATCTAGAGACTCCTTTCTAGTATCGTAGAGCTTGCATGCTTCAATGGAAAATTCTTCGCATTCGACGATAGGTTCACATCATTGGCCTTCGATCAGGTGATTTCATGGGTGTTTGACTTCAACTCACTATTCCCATTCCATGGATTGTACTAGTAGTACCTTGAGAGCCATTGACATTATGGGTGGTTTCTCTCGCACTTGTTAACGGTTCACATCATTGACTGGTAATCAAGTGATTTTATAGCATGTTAGACTTCAACACATCTATTCACATGTTGGAATTTGTACTTTGATCGGGTGGTGTTGGAGCACAAGACCCTGGGCTTCGATCACAAAAGTCCAAGTTGTGAGGAGTGATGAGTTATTCATGATTATATACATGATTATTTAGACGGATGGCTATGACCATACTGTGGGTCCTCTTGTTTTGATCCTCTCTATATGGATGGCTATGCCCATGTCGTGGATCTATTTCATATGATCCCTTCATTCAGATGGCTGTGTCCATGTCGAGGATTCGTTCACATGATCCTCTTCTTGATGGATAGTTGCGCCTATAACATGGATTCATGTATTTTCATCAGAGTTTTTAGTTATGTATATGTATCTATGATTGATTTGCAGGTCTCCCGATGGTAGCGTCTGGTTCCTTGCACGTATTTGTAAAGCATTTCACCCCTCACTCATGTTCAAACTTCATACTTTAAGGGGCATCTATTACACAACAATTTGTCACTGTCCCTATACTCCCTGTTCGTTGATCCTAGAAGACCCATACAGTGATCCTTGTGTACTTTCCAAGCATGGAATACATACCCCTGAACCACATTTTGTCTATCAAATCATCTCCCTTTACAACTTTTCTGAAAGTTCCTTGTAAAAACCTGGTTTTCAAGGTCGGCGCTTTCACTCAGTGTTTGACCCGCATCGATAGCGAAATTTGCACTAAGACCCGCGCCGATCGACGCTCTGTCTTAATGTTGGACCCGCGTCGATCATGTTTTTGAATGTTTTTTAAATAGAAAGGAAGCTTCCGCGACTAGAAGCTTCGCGAGGCGGCGAGCTGGAAGTTTGTTTTGAGGATATGGTCAAGGATTTCCCCTTTGGGCTTCTTGTTTCCAAGGAATAGGAACTACTCCAAAGGATAAGCTGTTTTCCCATTATTTGAGGGCCCATAACCTCCTCTTCCATTGTTATATAAGAAGACCACCTTCAACTCTACAACCTCAGTTAGTGATGATAGAAATGAGAAGAAATTATAGCTTTGGGAGAATAGTGCAGAGTGTGATTGTTTTTATGTGTTGGGAACATAGTGAGATCTCAGACCTTTGTGTGTGAGTGTGTTACAAACCTGCTGAAGGAGCGCCTCAACATCAAGGCTTGGTTGTAAAATCCCCTTGTCTTTATCATAATAAAATGCATCTGATGTTTATCTTCCACTCTTGTTTACATTTATAATGAGATTTCTAGCATTCCTTGATCAGTTAGATAGGTTGTAATTATTTTATGTTTGTCATGGTTTTACGCTTGTCGTGGTATCTGGATTGTCTATACAGGTAATCGAACGTTGGTAGCAGTGTGCATCGAGCTTGGGAAGAGCGACGGATCAAGAAGCTTTGACGGAAGACGACAACATAGCATCAGAACAAGGTAGGTCATCTTCCTCGCTCTGAATTTCATTTAAAATCTAGGAAGGTAGATGTTAGTATGTTCCCATAGTTGCTAGACCCACCCTAGGGCTAGAGGGATCGCCTCTGTTCGCAGAGGGGATTTACCTGGATAACACTATGTCCATTCAAATTTCTTACCTTGCCTATGTAGTGATGTAATAGGATATTCAATCCGAGAGAAGTTCCCGATGAACCTCCTATAATAACCTACTAGCCGCATAAATGATCTTGCCTAATCCAAATTTCTAGGAGTTGCCCACTCTGCGATAGCCCTTATCTTTTCCGGATCCACTGTTATGCATTCATTGGAAAAAAGATGTCCTAAGTAATGTACCTTCTTCTGAAAGAAACTGCATTTACTGAGCTTAACATACAACTGATTCTCTCTCATAAATATAAATATTGTTTCTAAGTGTCTGACATTTTCTTCCACATTCTTAGAATATATAAATATGTGGGCCAACTAGGAGAAGGCACACTACCTAATTTTATTGTAGGATTGCCATCCCTTAATTACATTGGCATAGGTGCAGGCCTGCATACCTAACACCTAAGTTAAAGGTGCAGACATGCATATCTACTTCTGTACATTCTATTTTTTCAATTTTTCATTAGTATCCTATGTAATAACGTATCCCTTTGCTAATAAAAGGGACAACAATCTAATAAGGACATTGGGGGTTGTTTACCGAAGATAGGCTCTGCCTCTCATTTTTCTTATTGTTTGAGCATTTCTGCAATGGATTGTTTTCATTTGGTTCCTTTTCATTCCATGTGGATCTGAGGAGAGTCAGTGCGCCTTCCTCATGGCTGCAACTGGCTTATCCCTTTTGTGAATGAATTGACCTCTACGAGATAGCCTCTCTTGTATCTGTAGACTTTATTCTCACAATTTAACTACTGCACACAACCCTATTCCACATTTTTCAAACTTGTGACACATATAGATTCATAGATCCCATCGAATTTATGGATCAATTGGTATTAGAGCTTGAGATCCAAGGGAAAATCAGATATTGAGATGAGCCATTTTTTAATTTTAATTTTTTAATAGCTATTTTCTATGAGATGAGCCAATTCTTAATGACAGCGGATACACAGGTCTCCTAGCCCCAGAAGTGCACATACCTCCACCACACAAGAGATGAGGTGCACAAATCTCTCCCTCTTGATCATCTCAAATATCATGTAAGCCCGCCTTCCACAGATATTTCTCTCCAAGATGCCTCCACGAAGAGATCCCTTGGCAGTGGAATTCGATTCCAATGCTTCAAATCTCGTGCAATACCTTACCTCTGCTCTTAATGAATTAATCAAAATGCAACAACCAAATACTCCAGATCCCTTGCGTTTGGATACTTGAATCCAAATACCTAATTTTGTTGGGCAAAGCAATGGAGAAACGGTGGATTCATGGATCCGTAGCCTTTCCACCTATTTCAAAACTTGCCTAGGCCTCGCTAAAGAGAAAAATATTCAGATGGATGCCTTGCAATTGGAAGGCCTTGCCCAAACATGGTGGGATACAGAGCAAGAAAATACCACATTCCTGGTCGAGCTTGGAGAATGCCTAGGGTCCTCTGCCTCTCCCCCAATCCAAATTTGTGCTCAACTTTGTGAAGCATTGAGAAACCGTTTTTACCCACCTGGGTATGTACAATATTTATGGATCCGATGGCACCAGCTCTGCCAACTCCCTACACAAGGAGTGCAAGCTACACGATTGTTTCTCCAAGATACGCCTATTGCTCCACATTCCAGATCTGAAATAAGTATTAATACTCAAGTTTATGGCTAGCTTATTGGTTCAACTCTGTAGAGAGGTAGAATTGTTTGAAAATTAGACATCAGAAAAACTTTTTCAAAGATCTATGACCATTGAAAGGAAGCTCACTCTTAGGGGTCGTCCTCCTCACTCCCACCCCACCTCCACCCCTTCGCCCCACTTCATACATCCTGGTTCTTCAAATCCCAATACAAACACACCCTGGTGTTCCTTCCACAAGACAACTTCCCACAATACTTTCGATTGTTGAGTTCTCAAATCTATGAAAACTATTAAAACCTTACTCACAGAGTCTACTACTTCCAAATCGGTCGACGACAATGAGGATGTTTCCCTTGAAAACCCCACCACCCTAGATCCTTCTTTGATCTTAATGACCATTGAAGAGACAAAATCATCAAACCTCTTCACACAAAACTGCCAAATCAAAACTCATTGGCTTTACTGATCATGGACAATGGCAGCCAGAAAAATTTGGTGTCTCAAGAATTAGTTAACTGCCTTCATCTGGTCACTACTCCACACCCAAAACCCTATCATCTCGGATGGGTTAAAAGGATGGTCCTCGCCTATTGGTTTCCCAACATTTCCTGATCACCTTTTCCATAGGCTCATTTAAATACACTGTCCTTTGTGACGTCTTGCCATTGGATTGTTTTGACTTACTTCTAGGAATCCCCTACCAAGCCCAAAGAGATTCCATTTATATGGCTAAAGTCCGCCAGTATAAACTTACCAAATATGGGCGTACCTATATCCTCACGGTAGCACAACCCAAGCCCACTTCTACCATAGATCAAATCCCAAATGACCATTTGAATCAATGTGTCTCTCTTTGTTTGGTGTGCCCCGTACCACCAAAAAATACTACACATCATGCTCCCGAACCAATGACTCCTCTCCTTCACGAATTTTTTGATGTTTTCCAACCTCCTATGGGCCTTCCCCCATCTCGCCGTATTGACCATTATATTCAACTCATTCCAGGCTTGGCTCATGACCTAGTGAACCAACTTACAGGTTGGCCCCCAGAGAATCAGAGGAAATGGAGAGGCAATTGACATACCTCATTAACTTCGACCACATTCAACCATCATCTTCTCATGTGCTTCTATCTCCTTTGTCATCCCAAAACAAGAAACCTCATAAATGCATCTTGTCATTGATTAAGGAGCTAAGTGGTTAACTAAATTGGATTTTACATCAGGATATCATCAGGTTCGAATGAACCCTGATGATGTGTGGAAGACAACTTTCAAGACCAAATTCACTCTTTATGAATGGAAGGTCATGCCATTCGACCTAACTAATGCACCAGCCATATTCATGTGACTAATCAATGATATTTTCAGAGGAAATTTGGGTCACACAGTTGTCATTTACTTAGATGACATTATCATATTCAGTAAGACACGAGAATCCCACATGCAACATGTTCGTCAAGTTCTCCAAATCCTTAGAGAGCACAAGTTACAAGTCAAGGAGAAGAATCCTATTTTTTCCAGCATTTAGTTCCTTACCTTGGCTTCGTGGTCCACTTGAAAGGTATTCAACCAGATAAGTCTCACATCTAAGACTTGCAGCAATGGCCACAACCTTGTTCGGCCAACGAACTCAAAAGTTTCCTAGGTGGTATTAATTTTTACCATAATTTTATTATTCTTTTTTCTCGGATTGCTCGTCCTTTGCATCAACTCTCTAATATTCATTCTACATCTATTTGGAATAACGAGGCTACCAGCCACTTTTTTCAACTTAAGGAGGCACTATGCTCATATCCAGTGTTGCGTCTTCCCAACCTCTCTCAACCATTTGAGGTTAAGTCAGATTCCTCCCAGTATGCTATTGGTACCATACTTAAATAGGGAGGACACCCCATTGCTTATCACTCAGAAGCTCTTTCCCAGGCCAAGAAGAACTATAGTACTTATGAAAAATAATTTTACAGCCTGGTCCAAGCTCTCAAGAAATGGAACCACTATTTGTTGGGAAAAGAGACTATTCTCCACACAGACCATCATCCATTGATCTTCATCAACTCACAGTCTAATCTTCATGAAAAAAGGAATCTTAAACGAGCCTCCTACATTAAGCAATTTCATTTGGTGATCAAATATAAGAAGGGCACTTCAAACAAAATGGCAAATTTACTCAGTAGGCCACCCATGCCAATCCTCCCAATTCTAGAAGTGCACTGTGCTAATTATGATTCATGGAAAGCACAGTATGCTACGGATCCGAACTTTCACAAGGTTTGGGTTGCCTTACATAGTCCCACAGTTATCAATCAGACTCCCTTATTGGACTACACCATCCGGGATGGTTGGCTCTATAAACTCAATTTACTTTGTGTACCACACTCAGACGATTGCCTCTTTCTCATTCGAGAAGCTCATGCATCAACCTATGGTGGCCACTTTGGTACCAAAAAGACTCTCTAACACCTCCAATTCCATTTCTATTGGCCTTCTATGCAACCTCAAGTTGCGAAATTCATCAGAGCCTACGCCTTGTGTTCTCAATCAAAACCATCCAATAGAAAGCATGGCTTATATCAGCCCCTGACTCTCCCTTCGCGGCCCTGGGAATCAATCTCTATGGATTTATTAAGCAGACTACCCACCACCAAAAAGAAACATGATGCAATCTGGGTAGTAGTATGTCATTTTAGAAAAATGTCTCTTGTTATTCCCTGCACAAAGACAACTACAACAACTCAAACAACATAATTGTATTTCCAACATGTCTGGCCACATTTTGGCCTTCCAAGAAACATCATCTCAAATCAAGACTCACACTTCCTCAACACCTTTTGGAAGACCATCTGGACACTACTTGGGTGTCAAATAAATTTCTCTACCACCTTCCATCCTCATGCAGATGGTCAAACAGAGGTGGTCAACCGAGTATTGGTCCATGCTCTCTATACTCATTTTGGGCGTAGTAAATAGTGGGACAACTATTTACACATTCTGCAACATAGCTACAACAAGGTCACACATTATTATACTGGGTTATCTCCTTTTTAAGTATGTTTGTGCTTCGAACCAGTAGCACCAACCGAGCTTCCCCTCACTTTGGATCCCTAAGGTACGATGCACCAGCAAAAATAGCAACACTCAGCACACCAATTTCTTCAACAAATTGCACAACGAAACATTTTCGTAACAACAACACTCAAAGTAGCCCAAGATCATGCCAAGTAAAGGCATGAAAAACAAAGGACCTCAATGTCCTTTCAGCCAGGTGACAGAGTATGGTTACATTTGGATAATAAACACTTCAAAGGACAACATCATAAACTTCTTCCAATCCGATATGACCCTTATACCATTTTAGAATAGATTGGGGAGAATGTCATTCGATTGGACCTGGTCTGAAAATATGTCTTGTGAATTTCCTCTTCCTTGATGTGTACCTAATGATATCCTGATCTCAAATAAATATTCGAAAACATTGTTGCTCCCTTCAACTGATCAAACTGGTCATCAATCCTCGACAATGGATACATGTTGTTGATGATTACCTTTTTAAACTTCTTGTAATCAATTCATACTTCTTCTTCATAAACAATATCGGTGCACCCCACGATGATACACTTGGCATAATGTATCCCTTGTCAAGCATTTCCCTCAACTGCAACTTCAACTCTACTAATTTTGGAGTGCTCATCCTGTAAGGTGACTTTGATGCTGGTGCTACCCCTGGTACCAACTCAATATAAAAGTTCACTTCTCTATGTGGAATCAACTTTGATATCTCTACAGGAAATACGTCCTAAAAAGGTTGTAAGATTAGGTACCTACTTAATATATCTACATCCTCATACTCCTTACCTTTATCACTAGAAATATGCATTGCAAATAAAACACACCTTTTTTTCGACTGTGCTTTTCCTACTTAATTTTAACCATTCTGACCAACGTTGCCTTCTTCTTACCCTGTAAGACTCTTTGTTCACCATTGTCATCCAAGCACTCAATAGCCTTGTCAGAAAAATCCAACTTAACATTTTAAGATACAACTAGTCCATACTCAAAATCATACTATATGATCTCAACGACAACACTTTCAAATTTGTTCTTGTAGGCATACCATAGAACTCGAATGCACAAGCTCTTACCCAATGATTAACTCTCTTCTTTGTATATGTAGCCAGCTTCACTAACCAAGACTCTACATGCACTTATTTTTTCAAACCGCACTTATCCACCAAGTTAGGGTTAACATAACTATAATTATATCTAGGGTCAATCAAAATAGAAACAACTTGACCAAAAATCTTACAGTCCATCTCGAAAATAGACACTCGGTGATCTGCCTTCCTATTATCTAATGTTGCATAGATACGATGAATTCTCTACTCAACATCCCCAAATGTTTGTGCTTCCTGTGCACTGTAGATCTAAGGCCTACCACCTTGATTATACGTAAATCCATCTTAAGGTAATCCTTAACACTTGTCCAACACTACAATTGTCATGTATTGTCACCTCTATTCTGTTGCCCTCCAAACTGTGACCCATGTCCCTATCTGACTAGATTGAACTTCTTGTAGGGTGCAAAATTTTCTTTATCTTCTTCATTCTCAGGTCTTGTTCTTTTCGAATTACATTTACCTTTAGCTTTATCTTTCCCTTTCCACCCTTGCTAAGATTTTTCTTATGCTTTGACTGCTCATAATAGTGGTTCAATTTCCCACTAACTTCCTCAAGTGACCGAAGCTCATCATACTCAATATGATCTCTAAATGTTAATGGTAATCCACTGACAAACCTCTGAAATTTAGCTTTTTCATCCTTAAGATATGGTACACACCTCAAGAAATCCATGAAATTTGTCTTATACTCCTCATCTATCATAGATCCCATCTTTATCTCATAAAATTCCTTAGCTTTGACGATGTAGGACCTCTCTTCCAAGTACTTCTTCTTGAGAGTCTCTTAAATTCATGCCAACTCAAATATTTTTTCCTGATATCTCTAACCCACTTAAAATCTTCCCACCAATTTTTTGCTTTTCCTTTGAGGCCAGAGATAGCTATTTTTGCCTCCATGTTCTCTATGTACTCATGCAACTCAAAGAATTTCTTCATCCAAATAATCAAGAATCTTCATCCTCTAGCTTCTTCAAATCCCCATCAAAGGTAGGTAGCTTTTATTTATTTACCTCTTCGGGAAAATATCCCCAGTCACACCTCCTGTAAGGATGATAATGATGATGATCATAGTGTCTGTAGGAACAAAAAATACAGTAAAACTTGTGTTCATCACCTCTCCTATCTGAAGTATCCAAGAGCCTACCATCTCTGATCATGTCATCTCTATATGAACTTTTCCCACCATGAGATATACTTCCATATGCCCCATTAGTCCTATCCTCCTGCCCATGGTTGATCCGAAGTGGTCCCTATCTCTGCAATTCTGACAAGCTATAAAGGTTAATAAATTAAATTCTTCTTATTTCTCATGTTCCTGAATGATCCTATCATTAGCTTCCTTGCAACTTCTTATTTATGCTTTCAAAATGCTCAATGTGTATGCCAAGTCAGAAGAATTCCCACCAACACACTGCTCATATGATCCATAGGGAGAGTATCATGTGTAGAAAATAACCTAACTAATAAAACACATATAAAAAACCGGAGACATAGAACTGGCAGAAAATGCCTGAGAGCCTTACGACATTCCTCACATATTCTTCATTATTAAAAGAATGTAATAATAAAAATAAATAGATGAGGAAGTTGTCTTAAGATAGTGCGTCTATCTTGAACAACTTGGTCGAGAAAATATCTCAACCACACACACTAATCTAGGAGCTAAGTTAGGTAGGCCTAAACTAACTCATAATTAAGAGAAACTAACATAATCTAGAAAATTTGGCATAAAATCCTAATTTTCAATATTTAATTAATACAATTAAATTTGGATTTATAATTTTTTATAAGAGAGAGGCTAACATTCCCCCCCTCAATGATAAATCCAAAATAAGAACATGGAACCATCTTCCAAGTTCTCATGATAAAATTTTTGATCCTAAAAAACATTGCCTGAAAAACCGCCAAAGCTGGATGCCGAAAAAATTGCAATATGAAGAGACCATGAGTCAGATGCATGTTTGGTTCATCTCTGAATTTCTCTTGACAACTCCATCACATGCCAAGCTAAAAAAGGATCCATCTGTCCTTTTTTTTCAATTAGGATCCTTTGTCCACTGAAAAAAAATTTGATGATGCCCACCAGCGAATTTTCTTGTCCACTGAAAAAATGTTGAAGAAGCCTAGTGGAAAATTTGCTGATGATGATAGCCCATTGGATAATGATGTTGATGATGTAAAAATACAACTCATTGTTGATTTTGTTGATGTTGTTGGAAACTGCTCATTGTTGATGCCCACTAGCTTCTTGGATGTTTGAATGCCCACTGGTTGTTTTTGTTGATGTTGTCGAAACTTTTAGCCTGACAACCACCTTCAATGTCATTATCATTTTCCACCCTTTGTCAGCTGAAAGGAGAGACAATCATATGTAAACGATTTCTAAAATCCCCCCTTTGGGTGTAGGAGAGTTGCACTGGTGGACTTCCCCATTCAACTGCACGAGAGTACCATCTTCATTTTACTATTGGATGCAATAGGTGTGATTGAATTCGGTTGTAGAATTTATACAATCTTTTGACTGTTGACGACCATTCCCAAGGATAAATCCATTCATAACTGATCTTCAATTTGGCTGATTAGTTTTGGTTGCAACATTTCTATGATGAATGGTTTGCCTTGCCACAATGGAGACAAGGATGGAGATCTAAACAATGATCTTCCATATGACCTCTTCTTTTACAATGAGCATTTTGGTTTGAATGCAACTTCAGTTTGTGTGCATGTCGGTTTGTCTGCAACTTTCGCAGAATTTGTTGATGTGATTTGTTCAAGAAAGCCTGCACTGACGAAGTTGACAAGATTTGAATAATCTGGGATATGTAAGTTTTCGTCATCTTTGACATATCCTAATCCTCTTCAATTTTTGTTACTTTGAATTTCCTCCCATGGCTTGATGATTGGCTTGGATGATAGTTGAACTTGAACAACTTCGACACTTGAAGTTGTTTGGATGAATGGATTATCATCTTTATCTGTATGGTTCAAAGAATCGGAAGCATCACTCTACTCTTGCAACTTATTTCTTTGTAGTTGCGACTCCAGTTGAAGGTACTAATATTTTCATTTGTCTTTTGTAGTTCCATGAAATATCAGCAAGAGTTGCTTTGCTGATTTGCACCATGTCTTAAGCACTTGATAGGATCAAATTGTGAAGAACTTGTAACATCTGGATGTGTTTCTCCATGTGAACTCGCTCGCTTGAATCAAGATTTCTTGTCTTGAAATTTCTCACTTGATTTGAACTTTGTTGGATTTAATTCACTTTCTTGATTTGAATAACACACTTGCTTGCTTTGGAATTTGATTGATCTCTTACTTGGTAAAACTTGTTTTTCTTGTTTCATGCTCACTGGAACTCACGCTCGCTTGATATAGATTTCAAATTGCTTGAGTGTTGTTTGAATATTAAATTTACTTGTGTTGAGTTCAACTCACTGACTTTCTTTGATTGTTTCTTCAATGAACTTCATGATGGCTCGCTTGATGCTGTGAAATTTGTACTGACTTGATTGTGCTTATTGAAAACAAAGGGTGTTGAACACTGTTGAAAATGCACCTAAAAGACAAATGAAAAGTTCAAATAATATTACTCAGTTGAAGACTTACTTGACTTAATTGTCTTATTTTGACCACCTTATCAATTCAAATTGGTGTGTCGGTTTCAACTGAGAATGCACCCTGATGATTCAACTCAGTTACAAAAATGTTTATCTGCAAGTGATACAAAAAGTGTTGTTGATGTCATCTTGTCTTGGAGTGCTTGATTTTGTAGCTTCTTTGAATTCTTTGATTAAATGATGTGGAATGTGGATGTAGAAGACCTCTTTATCAACTTGATTATGTGTTGCACAAATGCATGTGATTGTTTATGATTTTATAGCTTGATTACATGAGCTTGATAACTTGAGATTGATGACTTTAAGCTTGCTTATGTGCATGTAGTTTTTTTAATTGGTTGCGCACCATATTACAAAGAGAGTGTCAAAAAACTAGACACAAATCATGCACACACATTCACTACACACGGTGTAACCTAGATCCCCTTATTCAATTTCGGGTGGATCTAGGACAAGTACCATAAAAAAATATGTTTTATTAACTATGGGGTACATCATCCTTCTATCTTTACAACATCTGCATTAAATCTCCTCAAGCACAGATTGTGAGTGTTGAGATTCAACAAGAAAATTTCAGCACCCACACCTAAGGCATTAAGCACCTACACTAGGGTGGGGCCCACGGTGCTATTTTTAGGTGCATGTCTATTTTAGTTCTCCCTTAATTAAGATGGAAAATAAAATGTAATCTATTCTCAATAATAACTTGTAATATTTAAATGAGAGTGATAAACTTAGTTAGCTAGTGGATTTCGAGTTAGAGGTAGTTGGTGAGGCATGCAGAGTAATTCTAGCTATAACAGAGTTCGAAGTGCAGTGGTGCATTAGTTAATGCAGGTTGTAATCAGTTTAACTTAGTTAAGTGAGTTAAACTCAATTGTGCTAGTTGTAAATGTTATATACACTAGTGAGAGATCAAGTGAATTAAATATTAATTAATTCACAATCAATGATCTCACATGCAACTGAGGATTTACTATTAGTAGTTGCATGCATGCCAAATCCAATGGACACCAGATTTAGGTGAAAGGGAAGTTGAATATTAGTTGTAGGATTATTGGGTTGCACACATGAAACCAAACACCCATTGGAGTGCCCATGATACTTGCGCAGTCAAGGAAGGCAAAAATTCCTATCTTTTAGGGATTGTGCAAGAAGGGAAGGCTATTTTGAGGCAGTAAATAGGCTAAGTATTGGTCAGTTTTTGTATGACAATGTGAGATAATTAGTTGAGTACTAGAGGGAAATTGTGAGAATATTTTTGTATGTAATTGTTTGATGATCCATGTTGAATACACAATAGAGGATAGTGGGGTTTTGAGCAGCAAGCTTTCCTCGAGAAAATTATATGTGTTGTGGTTTGATTTGATTATTCTTTGCTTCATGTGATTGGCGATTGTGTTTTTAATTCTGCAAAAGATTTGTAGAAGTGATTTAGTATTTAAATTTAGTACATTGTTAGATCAGGCGAATCCAAGATATACATGCATGTTGTATTGTTACACCATTTTTTTGGTCATCTAACCTATTAGTATTAGATGAATCCAAGTACACCATGTAAGACCAATTTTACCCTAAGTAAAATTGCTTTCACCATATAAAATAACTCATTTGGTCATATTTAACCCAAAATAAGGAGACTAATTAAATAAACCCTCATTTATTTAATTATTTCCTAAGAATAAGTTATTTAAATCATTATTTAAATAATATTCTTAGTTAAATTTGACTAAATCATCCATAAATAATTAAATAAATCATTATTTATTTAATCATATTCCCATCATTCCCCTAAAATGATAAATAAATAATTTATTTATTTATTATTTATAAATAAAGGAATTGACCCAAGTCAAGAATCCTTTTTCCTCCAACAAATATAATAAAATATTCCTAAAAGGTGCTTCTAGAATTCGATTAATAATATTTTATTCATGCACCGAGTTCTAGACCGCCCCAATATTTTGTTATAAATAGAGGGGTTTTCCCCATTCATTAGTCACCTTCATTGCATTAGATCACTCTGGATCTTCTCTTGGTCACCATTTTCCATTTTACTTTGTGAACTCCCATTGAGTTCTATGTTTGCTTTTCCACATCCATAAGAGAGAGAAATGCTAGATCTGAAACACTGAGGACTTCCAAGAACCCATCCCACTGAGGAGAACCGGAAAACACCTTTCTTGTTTTCCTCACAGGTGCCCCATTCTTTAATATAATACAAAATTCTTTCATATACATTCTTATTGTCTTGTTCATTGGATCTATGGAGCTATGTTATTTCTTATCTGCTTAATATCTTTTGTGCTTAGATCTGAATTTGTGCAGCAATCTTAAAGGTATTTTGCAGCCATAATTGATGTTAGGGCTATTTTTTATGCGTAGCTAAAGTGATATTTTACGACGAAAGATTCATACTAACAATTGGTGACTCCACACGGGTTTTCTTTTGCGACCACTGTCGTTTTATCTATTCCTGCATATCCAGTTGTTTCAGACCCTAGGGTTTCTCTTCCATTTTTTGTTTTTCCTATTTTTATGGTGATTTTCACCCCTCAAACCATTTAAATAGTCAAATTTTTAACTTCCGTGTGTTTCTGGCCTTATTGCGCAGGTGACAGACATTAGCCGCAACTGAGCCAACAAATTTTTTCTGAAATCTACCGCCGAGACTGCCAGATCTACAAGTCGCACTTATTGGCCCAAAAAGTGCGACCTGAGCCTCAGAACGCACTTTTCTACCCCAAACCTACGACCTGGACTGAAAACAGGTCAGAACCTGCGACCTGCCCTTTTTCTGCAAATTTTTCAGCACTTTTTCTGGGTTTGTCTGAAGCTTCTGTCAGGGTTTTCCAGCCTCTGTCTCTGCCCGTTTGGACCTGTTTCTGATCTGCTTCACTCACCTAAAAGGGAATCTTGCCCCTTAGGACTCTAGTACCCTCCACATTTTGTGGACGAGTCTTTACTGTTTCAGAAGTCTGAATTTCCAAAGTTTCAGCCCTCTTTTTCTCAGATCTGATACCTCCTTTTTAGAGCCCTTTAGATCAGCTCCTCTCCCTCCCAACACCACCTCATCTCGTTTTGTTTGGGTTCATTTCTATGGCCACTGCCTTGTCTCTCCTATCTGTAGCTGATCTCCTCCTTTTTAGCAGCAACCTTGCCTCTGCTTCTTTGCTGTTCTCTACACCACTTTTCAGCAGATTCACCCTTTGGATCCCAGTCCCTCCGGACCTTCAATATATTGGCATCTTTTAGCGTGCTTTGCCTAGTTTTTTTCCCTCTTGTAGACTAGTTTTGAGAGACCCGCCTTTTTGGGTTAGATTGCTACATTATTAGTTGTTAATTTTCTGTTCTTTCAGTCTTATTTACTGCATATTTCTTTTCCATTACGCAGCACACTTTTTATTTTACTCTCAAAACGTCTGGGTTTAAACAATTAAAATTTATGCACGCCACACACTGACCCTAAGCAAAGAAGCGTCTGGTTAACACCGCTTGGCAAAGACTTTAAAATCAATTGTCAATGAACCTCTCTACCCTTGACCTCACTTAATTTTGTCCCCCCCTGCCCTCGTCGGTTTATCTTCTTCCTGTCATCATTGCGCCCCCAAGGCGCCGCTCCCGGAGACTTCTTGGCCTTCATCCTCAGTTTCTGCTTGGACGACTTCCTCCTTCCTTTCATCATCGAGTTAGTCTTCCCTTGAGTCTGCACTTCAACTCCTTTTCTGATTGTTCGGGTTCTCCCCCTACTTCTGGTTCCCCCTCTTTTCCCTTCACCATGTCTAGTTCCGGACCTAGCCCTAACCCCAGTTCTACCGCCGGGTCCATTTCCAGTGGAACCACTACAGGACCTACCTTGACTGCCCCATTACTCCCTTATATGGCTGGCCTCAGTCTCCCCGACTTCAATCAGCTGATTAATGATCCCATTTGCCATGATGTGAGTTGGCCTGCTATGCCAACTAAGCTCCCCTCTGACATTCCCAAGTTTGAAGGCCTTGCTAGCGAAGATCCCTCTAACCATATCCGCTCTTTCCGCATGTGGTGCTCCTCCAATTCCATCACCAATGACTCCATCCGTCTTAGATTATTCCAAAGCACGCTTACATGCGACGCTTCTAAATGGTATGTTGAACATGCCACCTCCTCCCATACCACTTTTGCGACCATTGCCCAAGCCTTTTTATCCTACTTCCAGCTCCCCCTCCGATACGATACTGGTACCGAGATTTTAACCTCTTTCCATCAATTCTCTTCGACCCACCTTTCTGCTCATGTCTAGGAATGGCAGCGAAGACGGAGCTTGTGCCGCACTCCCCCCTTTGAAGATCGGGTTTACATGGACTGGTTCCTTCGCTCCCTTTTACCTCCCATTGGCAAAGATGTCGCATCCCATTTTCCCCAAACCGAAGAAGCCGCCCTCCAAATAGCCTTGAAGTATGACCTTATCTACGCCCAATCTGGTTATGTTTATACCCTCCTCCCTGACCTTCCCAAAATTGACGGCCCTAATGCCTCGGGGGCATCTCATTGCCGACGGTATCGTTGGAGCCCTGTCACATACCTCCGCCCAACCTCTTCCGAGCCATGGTTTTCCTCCAGGGGTCAGCCCCTCCGGCGTTTTCTCCCCTCCTGGTGGCATGTATTCAGGCTACGGCATGCCTCCTCCTTTTTCCCACCCTCCTACCTACCTTACTGCTGCCCACCCTACCCCTTATCCATATCCGCAACCTAATGTCCCCGCTCCTCCAGCAATTCAACCTTCCACTCCATTGCCTTTTCCACCCCCACAACCGCACTTACTACCCCCCCTAGGGCAAGTATTTGCACAACAGGGGGCACCTAACGTTCTTCCTTCTCAAAGAAGGAGAAGGGGCAATCAATCCACTTCTGGTACTCGTGGACCCAATCCTTCCAATATCGACCCTACCACTGCCAACCAGCCACAAGGCTCTCAACCCAAGCCGGACAGGCCACTTCGCACCAATAAGCCCTGTTCGTGTTGCGGTGTTTATGGTCACTACACTCGCGATTGTCCCTTATTACCACAAATGCGGAAACTTTGGGATTCTCAGGCCACCGTACGAGGACAACACTCCTCCCCTACTACCCCTCCCACCCCCGTTACTTCTCAACCTGCTGTGTTTACCGATCCTTTCCCGCAACAAGGATTCGTGGCCACTCAACCACCTCACGCCCCGGTAACCACTCAAGCTTCCCCTTCTGGTTCCTCTAATTACCAGATTCTCATGATGGCTTCTGACCCACCTCTCACTGTTGACCTCAACCTTCAAACTCGGTCCCGTCAGTATTCCACACCTCCCGTCACATTTTTCTCTGAGTCTCCATCGTCAGGTCCTACAGAGCCTCTATCGACACCCAATGGTCCCTTACAACTCCCTCTGCCCAAAGCCGCGGTTCATCCCAAGCCTCCTAAGGGACCATTATGCCGAAATGTTGCCTCTGGTTAGGCTGCCCATTCATACAACATAGTAGATGACCTGGCCCAATCTCCTGCTGCCATTTCCACACTGGAACTCCTCCAGTCGTGTCCTTCCCAAAAGAGGGCTCTACTATCTGCTGTGGGCGCTATAGATCCTGCCGATGACCAATTGATTGTTTTCGACGCTCGTCAGTCAGAACATGCCCCTCTTCCTCCTTCGGTTGCTTTCCAAATCCTAGTCAAAATCCGAAACGCTAATGTTGCTCGGTGTATTATTGATGAGGAGGAATCTACCTGCGTAATGTCCGCCTCGGTTTGGAAACAACTCGGGTCCCCTAAACTGGCCCCTTCCACCATCACTCTTCGCGCATGGGATGGCCATGACTCCCAGCCCATAGGCTTATTCCGTAACTGTCTTATCACCTTTGCCGGTAAGACTGTCTGCGTCGACGTTGAATTTATCGATGCCCCTCTTGACTACAACATTCTTTTAGGGCGTAGTTACACCTATGCCATGTCTACCGTCCCATCCGCAGTCCACCGCAAGATGTTTTTCCATCATAATGGAAAGATTGTCACCATTGACCAGTTGACTTACCATGAACCAAAATCTCAGACCTCCCCCGAGTCCTCCATCTCTACTGTCACCAACAAGCAAACTGTTGACTCTTTGACCAGTGTTTCCCCCGGCGTCTACAAAGACTCCTCCTTGCTTGGCACCTTTTTTGACTCCCCTCCCGTCCTTGATCCCAACTTGGCAAACATTTTCATGATGCAATCGTCTTGGGATAACCTTACAGAGCCCACTTTGGCTATTCAGCAACCTCAACCTCAACCAACCCCTAGCCCTTCGCCCCCGCTCGCCACCCTTCTCCCTTCTAAACCTTCTTCTACAAACATTCCCCATGGGTTGATTTCACCAGAAATCAACCCCCTTGGCACCATTCCTCCTGGCCATTTCCATGCTGGTCAGATCCCTTTCCTTGCTCCACCTCCCGGAGCTTATTCGGTCCCCACCTTGGCCACCCTATCCCTCCCCAACTTGACCTTGGGTATACTCGTCTGGTATCTTGACCCTCCAGCCCCCACTCCACCAGGTCAACCTAAACCATATATTACTTTGACCCCAGTTCAATCGATCCCCACCAATTCTCTTGCTATGCTGGTACCTCAGTCACCTCAACAAGCACCACCTCCTGTTGCAACTGCTTCGAGCAAAAATGGCAAAGCGTGCAGGGGGGCACCAAAGGAAAAACCTACCCCGCCCAACCCTGCTCCTCCTCGGCCCCCCAAGCATCCCATCCAGTGTGCGCTATGTGATGTTGTTGGCCATGCCACTCATGCCTGTCCTGAATTACCACCTCTCAATACCATGGTTAATGAAACGTTTCCAGAATCAGACATCCCAGTAGTCCATGTCACCATACCGGATTCTACCCCAAAACTTAAGAACTTGCGCACCAATCACCCTTGTTCTTTGTGCAATGTCTATGGCCACTATACCCACCTTTGCCCCCGCCTTGATGAGTATTGTGCTTCTTTAGCCACATACCACCAATTCGAAGCCGCCCTCGCCCGTAATCCTTCTTCCCTCACACCGGGCCACCCGTCTAACACGATTACCATTTCTCCTCCTGATACTGAAATGAACGAAACTTCAGCTACCATTTCCTACCTTTCCTCATCCCCACGATTCTTGGCTCCCAACCCCTTAGTCCCTTCCCCTGACGCTTCGCCTGCTCACTCAACTGCTCACTATGTCCCCTCACGTGACATCGTAGCTGTGAGCCCTTCCCATCACAATCAAGAGTCTCATTATTGTCCCCACTTCATGCATTACCAAGCCTCCTTAGAGGTCATTCGCAAGTATGAGATTGCACAAAACCAATCCGCATCTCCTATCCTTGCGCAGTATGCGTCAGACCACCTCAAGGATACCCCTACTACCATTGACATTCCTCCCCCCGATGTTGAAATGTTAGAACCTGCTGCTCCTATCCTCTACCTATCATCATCCTCACGACCTGCGGAGTACATTCCTTCTTAATTCACTCCATCTATTATGCTTGACCCTCATTCAGACATTTTCTCGGGTTCTTCATGTGTTGACCATCTTTTTACCCATTCTTCTGACTTTCCAAGTGATGACCCGTATCTATGCTTCTCTTCCCATGCTGATGATTTAGGTACCCTTGCAGCGTCATATGGTCTCCTTGACCCTTACATTCCCTCTCCTAATCACGATCATACCATCCGATTCTTCGATGTACTTTGTAGCCTGAGTGCCCAATCTTCATCCCATAGTTCTCATTCATATCCCTCTCATCGATCTATGAGTCCTAGACTTCCTACCTGGACTACTCCCTCTCGTAGCCATCAATGGATGTCTGTCCTCTTCTCACACTGCCATCCTTTTTCTCATCCCTCCCATGTATTGTCTTCTGACACTGTTATATCGGCCCTCTCGTCCACACATTATCTGGGCTACGCTGATGGGGCCAGTCACTATTCCTGCAATCTAGACTCGCCAGCTTGGGCCATTTTTACCCTTTGTGACAATGCGCCTGCGACCCTCCCTTTTCGTGATCATGAGTCAGGTAGCTTCCCCGCGTCAGGTGGTCTTTCTCCCACCAATCACCCCATCTCCTATCACAATGATGACATTATGGAAGAAATCACCACCCCTGACTTTATCTATTCCCGCTTACATCGAACCCATGCGTTCCCACCACATACACCTTGTGGCCATTACATTGAAACCCAATGTTTGAGTAAGGGGGCACCCATATTTGAGAGACCAAGAGAAGCACTTCTCTACAACTCTCCTAGTATATCTGGTCGTGCCGACTTTAGTACCATTATTCTTCCATATTCAGAAGAACCTCTAAAGTCCCATATCACTTCAGATCACTCTAGGAATGATACCCCTTATCATTCCTTTATCTTCCATCAGCAACCCAGTCTTTTCGACCTTGTTGTTGCCCACCCTATACGTTTTCTCAGCGAGCATCAGTTCATTATCTCCAAATCCTCTATTTGGGATAGTGGCACCAGGTATGCCAACGCAGAAACTTAAAGTCCATTTGATTCATATATGCAGTACTAAACGAGATTGGTAATCCTCCATTTCCTTTCTCAAACTGCATAACCATAACGAAAACAAATGGCGCACCAGATCCTTCAAATGTGTTTCAATTTCACTTTTTCTACATACATTTTCGCATGACCACAACATGCTTGGGGGCACCTATGCCCCTCAACCATAAATATCCCAGATCTCAGCCAAAAACAGCACTAAAACCCCCTTTCTCTTCCAGGTCGCACTTTTTAGGTCATTTCCTAGGATCGGTCGTAGTTTTCTGCCCAGTACCTGCTACCCAGGTCACCAAACAGACCCCAAAAAGTGCGACCTGGCTTGTTCATGAGCTATGGGCACCTTTTAGTTTTTAGTACCTCAATACTTCACCAGGACACATTTTTTCCATGAAGGGTCTATTCACCTCTTCTCAAAATCAAATTTCTTCACTTACGACACTTGTACTTGGGACATCACTTTGCCTCCTTACTCGTCTTCATTCGTGTTGATTTTCGTTATGAGCTACCCTATTGTACTCATGATTTTATGGTCCCCCATTGGACCCGTACTATGAGGCAGCACCATTGAGTCGCCCTTGCTTAGAGCATCCGAGTCGAGTCACCATAACATTCATGGAGTCTATCCCCAGTCCCTCTATACCCCACTATCGTCCTCCATCCTTTCCTGCTTGGTCCCTCTCTCGTGTCACACATTATGGCCTTCAGTACCCTTGTCCACTATCCCTTATGATATTGTGTCAGTCGCTGCCAAGCCATTCCTACCCTTTATGCTCTAACAAGGGAAGTCATCCAACCGCTCCTCCGTTCCTCTCATTCCATCATTACCACCAGTGTCTCCTTGTTCGTCGCTCTACTATTTTCCCTCGTGCCATAGTTGGGGTTCCCTTATTGCCTCACATATGGCGGGCCTACTTCTGTTGTCATCAACTCATTTACTCCAGAAGCCAAGTCTAGGGGGCAGTGTACCATTGGTTCGAGCTTGATCGTCATATATACACTTGATGGTCCAGTGACGCAGCATCAGCTATTGGTGTTTCCCGGGCATGTGTGAGATGTCTCAACCCTCATGAGGGGGTGGCCCTGCAGGTAGCCCCCCACATGCCCGGATGACTTCATTTCAGCCTTTGATGCAGCTCCTCTCATATGATGATACCAGCCTCAGCCGCTTGTAGTGCCTCTTCGATTTTCACGTATCAGTCAGATTTTGCGAGTCCTTCCCCGCGTGTAGGGGGAATTTGGGCATATTTCTATCTCATGTACTACCATATTATTGTATAATTCCTGACGATTATTCCAGGCATCGTCTGTATGTGGGATTCATCATGTTATTTACCTGGCTCATGTTTAGGCCAGCGCATGCTTCACTATTGCGTTCCGTGGTTTTCCGGGCGCCTTATTATTTGTACTTTGTCCCGGCGGGCATAGGTATGCCTCCCCCGCCGCCTTTAGCACAGGTACCACTCCATAGAGACTTGTTGCACCTGTAAGTCTCATCTCCTCAGGGTCTAGTTTTTTTGTACATCAGACACCATTACACTTCTCTCTCTCACTTCCCTTTTATCTAGTGATTGAGCTCTTACAATGTACTTCGGTCATAAGATTTGCTCCTAACACTCGTACGTTGGGGGGTAATCTATTACACCATTTTTTTGGTCATCTAACCTATTATTATTAGATGAATCCAAGTACACCATGTAAGACCAATTTTACCCTAAGTAAAATTGCTTTCACCATATAAAATAACTCATTTGGTCATATTTAACCCAAAATAAGGAAACGAATTAAATAAACCCTCATTTATTTAATTATTTCCTAAGAATAAGTTATTTAAATCATTATTTAAATAATATTCTTAGTTAAATTTGACTAAATCATCCATAAATAATTAAATAAATCATTATTTATTTAATCATATTCCCATCATTCCCCTAAAATGATAAATAAATCATTTATTTATTTATTATTTATAAATAAAGAAATTGACCCAAGTCAAGAATCCTTTTCCCTCCAACAAATATAATAAAATATTCCTAAAAGGTGCTTCTAGAACTCGATTAATAATATTTTATTCATGCACCAAGTTCTAGACCACCCCAATATTTTGTTATAAAAAGGGGGGTTTTCCCCATTCATTAGTCACCTTCATTGCATTAGATCACTCTGGATCTTCTCTTGGTCACCATTTTCCATTTTTCTTTGTGAACTCCCATTGAGTTCTATGTTTGCTTTTCCACATCCATAAGAGAGAGAAATGCTAGATCTGAAACACTGAGGACTTCCAAGAACCCATCCCACTTAGGAGAACCGGAAAACACCTTTCTTGTTTTCCTCACAGGTGCCCCATTCTTTAATATAATACAAAATTCTTTCATATACATCCTTCTTGTCTTGTTCATTGGATCTATGGAGCTATGTTATTTCTTATCTGCTTAATATCTTTTGTGTTTAGATCTGAATTTGTGCAGCAATCTTAAAGGTATTTTGCAGCCATAATTGATGTTAGGGCTATTTGTTATGCGTAGCTAAAGTGATCTTTTACGATGAAAGATTCATACTAACATGTATAATTTATACATGCTAAGTGGAGCAGGAGTTGAGTTTGTGACTCGATAGAATTCAAATTTGTAGAAAGACTTTCTTGGTGCTATAGATGATTCAAGATCGAAATGGCTTTCAATGGCTTGAGGTTGGAGTATGCACTTGAGGGCAGCTCAAACTATATTTCTTGGAAGGACAGGATGGAGGCAGTACTCGAAGCAGGGAAAATTTTGAGCATGACCGTTTATCTTAAAGTTTAAAAACTTGGCGAATCTCAGTAGTCCCCAATATGTGAATTGTAAAATTTTTGATGTTGTTTTTATAAAAATATTTAGTTTTGTAATCATTTTATATTAGTATATATAATTCTTTGGTGATTTTTAAGGTAAAATATTTTTATACTATAAAATTTGGGTGAATCAGTTTTTTTTAAATGAGAATTGGCGAATATTTTTTTTTGAAAAAGCATGGAAAATTAGCCCACCTGCAAATATTAGCCCCTAAAATTTTCCATGACTCGAAGAAAATGGCTTGAAGGAATTCATTGACAATGATGTTCCTAAACCCATCGTGAAAGATGCTGCATGCATGGAAAAAGAAAGTGGCAAAGGCGAGCAGGATCCTATTGGAGGGAGTATGAGACCACATTGTATCAAGCCTCCATGGGAAAGCCACACCATATGCAATGTGGAAGGCTTTGACGGATCTATTCCAAAGCAGCAGTGACGATAGGAAGTTGGAGCTCAAAGATAAACTTAGGAAGATCAAGATGGAGAAGGGCGACTCCATACCAAAATATGTAACAAAATTTGTCCAATGTTGGGATGAACTTGGGAGTGTTGGTATAATAGTCGTTGATGATGATTTGGTGAGTTTGGCTCTCCTAGGACTTCCCAAGATTTGGCACAGTTATCAAGACTCTGTCAATGGAAGGGAAAAATTTCCAGATTGGGAACGACTGTGGTCGGATTTGGTGTAGGAGGAGTTTAGATGGAACACTAGTGATGGATCTTCTTCTAAGAATGAAGATGAAGCGGATTGTGCTTTGGCTGCCAAGGTGAAGAAGGGTAAGGGTAATAAATTCCATTCCAAATCTGAGTGCAAGAATGGAAAGAAGTAAGACATGTCCAAGGTGAAGCGTTTTCACTGTCACGAGCATGGGTATTTTTCTACTAAATTTCCACAAAATAAGAAGAATAAGAAGGTTGGAGGATCTACAGTTGGTGAGGATCTTGACTCGCAATTTGAGCTTGAATTCTCATTGATCGCATGCATGGTGTCAAGTGCATTGGGATCTGTGTGGTATTTGGACAGTGGTGCTTCCTTTCACATGACAAGAGATAAGGAACTTTTCAGTGACTTGGAGGAGAAGGATCTCCAGATGCATATTGAAATGGACGATGATGGGTGGTACAATGATACTGGGATTGGTTCCATTACCTTCCAGAATTAGTCAGGTAAACCCTTTCAATTAAAATATGTAATGGATGTACTAGGTTTGAAGAAATATTTAGTCTCAGTTGCAATGTTGGAGGATAGAGGATATGATGTTGTTTTTAGTGAAGGAAAAGCTTTCCTACGACATAAAACAACGGGAAAATAAAAGAGGACAGGGATTTGAGTTAAGAATATCTACAAGCTGGAGGTAGATGACTGTGCAGTAATGATGGGCAAGGCAGATCAAGTGGTGAGCCAAGATGAGGGTGAATTATGACACAGGAGATTGGGCCATCTTCACCATGGAGCCTTGAAAGTCATGCAACTTATTTCTACTGGTCTTCCCAGGGGTACACTTGTGCATTTAGACACATGCAAGGGATTTACTATGGGAAAATATGTAAAGGCCACCTTTCATGAGAAGGAGAACCGAGCTTCAGGGATCCTTGAGAGAGTTCACACAGACGTGTGTGGTCCTTTCTCTATTGCTTCGATATCAAAACATAAGTACTATGTAATATTTGTTGATGAATTTTCTCATAAGTGTTGGATCTTCTTCATGTAGAAGAAATATCAGACATTCTCTAATTTTCTTGAGTTTAAGGCACTGGTGGAGAAAGAGTCAAGGAAGAAAGTGAAGGCTCTTAGGAGTGATTTAAATGGTGGAGAATACATCTCTAAAGAATTCAATAACTCTATAGCAAAGAAGGAATTCAAAGAGAACTGATAGCGCCTCATAACCCACAGTAGAATGGGGTTGCGGAAAGAAAGAACAGAACAATCGCGGGTGCAACAAGAGTGATGTTGCATGATCAAGGCCTATCGATGCATCTGTGAGCGGAAGCATGCAACACTGCAGTATTTGTGAAAAACCGTTGTCCTCATAGGATACTTGGCATGAGTACACCTGAAGAGGCTTTAACTGGTAAGAAACCTGATGTTTCACACTTTAAGATTTTTGGCTTATCTGTTTATGTGCATGTGACCAAGGACGCTTGGAATAAACTGGAACCGATAGTTGATATCGGGAATTTTGTGGGGTACAATGAAACACCCCATAATTATTGTGTGTATTTTACAAACAATAGAATTACAGTTGTGTGACAAGATATAAAATTTGATGAGGAGAAATCCATGCGGTTGTCCCTTGAGAGGGAGCTGGACTTGCATGCAGAGGAGGAACTATTGGTTCCTAAGCATGAGCCTCAATATGTGGATCACCTACACGCAGAGGATCATGGAGTGGAGGAAAACACTCATGCAAAGCCATCCATCAGAAATGGCAGAAGGCACACCATGGAAGCTGATATATTAAGACTTGATGTTGTGGAGAATGTAGGAGCCCCTACTTCACAGCGCAGACAGAGACAGTCTCCTGACCGATTTACTGGATACATGGCTCTTATGAGAAAATGTATTGTGACTGAACCATCTTCCTTTTAGAAAGAAGTGCAACAACCAACTTGGGTTGATGCAATGGTGGAGTATGAGTCCATTGTCAAGAACAGTGCATGGGAGATAGTCCCAAGACCAGTCGAAAAATCAGTGGTTGGATCGAGATGGATCTACAAGGTAAAGCAAGCTACTGATGGGAGTGTGGAGAAATACAAGGACATATTTTTGGCCCGGGGATTCTCACAGATCAAGGGGATAGATTATGATGAGACTTTTACACTTGTTGCAAGTTACTCTTCCATAAGATCCATCCTTTCACTCTCAATGTAGATGGGCCGGCGCATTCATCAGATGGATGTGAAAACTACGTTTCTCAATGGGATCATTGAGGAAGAGGTGTACATAGAGCAGCCTGAAAATTTCAAAATCTTCAACAGTGAGTCGCATGTGTACCGACTCAAAAGAGCATTGTATGGGCTGAAGCAAGCACTCTATGCTTGGTACACTCGGATAGACAGTTATTTCACCGCACTGGGCTTCACCAAAAGTGAAGCAGATGAAAACATGTACCAGATTGTGGTTGAGGGTAAGCTATTGAAAATTGTTCTTTATGTTGATGATCTAATTTTGACTATTGATGAGTAGTTGATACACTCATGAAAGGAGGATCTTTCAAGGGAGTTCAAAATGAAGGACATGGGACTCCTTCATTATTTCCTTGGATTTTAAATATGGCAGTGGGACAGTGAACTTTTTTTGTCTCAAGGAAATCCTGCAAAGGAGATACTGGGTAAGTTTCACATGGAGAGCTGCAAACCCATGGATACTCCTCTTCCATGAAATTGGAGGAAAGAGGATGCTACTCTGGATAGGTAGTGGATGCTAATGTCTACATGCAATTAGTTGGTTCACTGATGTATCTAGTGAACACCAGACCAGACATTTGCTACGCAATTAACCAGCTGAGTCAAGCTATGGCTAAGCCTACTAAGCTCTTTTGGAAGGCGAGGAAGCATGTCCTGAGATACCTTAGGGGAACATCAGAGTGTGGTCTATGGTACAGAAGGACAGAGGGAGTGAAGCTTCAAGGCTTCATGGATGCATATTGGGTAGGCAGTCTAGCAGACAGAAAGAGCACATCAGGAGGGATCTTTAGCATATGATCGACTGCAGTTTCTTGGTACAACAGGAAATAAAGATTGGTGGCACTCAGTTCAGTGAAAGAGGAATACATGGCAACAAGTCAAGCTGCATGTGAGGCTATCTAGATGAGAAAGATCTTGGTTGGTTTGTTTGGTTCTCAGATGGATCCGACAGTGATCCATTGTGATAATCAGAGTTGCATTAAACTCTATATTAATCTTGTGTTTCATGATAGGTCCAAGCATATAGATATCTGGTACCATCATCTCAGAGATTGTGTGTAGAGAAAAATAATGTTGCTTCAATACATTCCCACGGAAGATTAGGATGCAGATATTATGACCAAGGTGCTCACCAGGATCAAATTCAAACACCATAGAGATAGGATTGGGGTGAAGGATAATCCATTTCTTACTGAGAGGGAGCATTGAGATTCAACAAGAAAATTCAGCACCCACGCCTAGTGCATTAAGAACCTACACTAGGGTGGGGCCCACAATGCTATTTTTAGGTGCATGTCTATTTTAGTTATCCCTTAATTAAGATGGACAATAAACTATAATCTATTCTCAATAATAACTTGTAATAGTTATCTGAGAGTGATAAACTCAGTTATCTAGTGTATTTCGAGTTAGAGGTAGTTGGTGAGGCATGCAGAGTAATTCTAGTTGTAACAGAGTTTGAATTGCAGTGGTGCATTAGTTAATGCAGGTTGTAATTAGTTTAACTTAGTTAAGTGAGTTAAAATCAGTTGTGCTAGTTGTAACTGTTATATACACTAGTGAGAGATCATGTGAATTAAATATTAATTAATTCGGAATCAGTGATCTCACATGCAATTGAGGATTTACTATTATTAGTTGCATGCATGTCAGATCCAGTGGAGACCTAGTTGAGATCTAGGTGAAAGAGAAGTTTACTATCAATTGTAGGATTATTGGGTTGCACACATGCAACCAAACACCCATTGGAGTGCCCATGATACTTGCGCAGTCAAGGAAGGCCAAAATTCCTACATTTTAGGGATTGCATTCATCAAGGTGTGCACAAGCAAGGAAGGTTGTCTGGAGGCAGTAAATTGGCTAAGTATTGGTCAGTTTTTGTATGAAAGTGTGAGACAATTAGCTGAGTACTAGAGGGCTCTTGTGAGAAGAGTTTTGTATGTAACTGTTTCATGATCCATGATGAATATACAATATAGGATAGTGGGGTTTTGAGCAGCAAGCTTTCCCCGGGAAAATTATCTGTGTTGTGGTTTAATTTGATTCTTATTTGCTTCATGTGATTGGCGATTGTGATTTTAATTCCGCAAAATATTTGTAGAAGTGATTCAGTACTTAACTTTAGTACATTGGTAGATCGGGTGAATCCAAGATATACATGCATGTTTTATAATTTCTACAGTGAGAACTCTATAGAGGAAAATTTTATTTAAAACTGACTGGACCAACGAGAGGTAAAAATGTTACTTCAACAATCAGCTTCTTCTACTTATCACTCCAAATTTACAAAAAAAATCAATCCTGTATCACCCCACAAAATTACTTAAACTTATCACTCCAAGAAAAAGTGAAAAATCTCACACCTTATTACTCCAAATACAAAGTATGCCCTCACTATTACATACCACTCTTATCCCTCAAAAAAATAAAACACCTTATCTCTCCAAAATTTTAAAATTTAATGCGCCTTTAGCTCATCTAAAATTTCTATGATCACTTATGTCTCCCAAAATTACACACTTATTACAAAATTTAATACACCTTATCTCTCCACACCTTTTAACTTCCTTTTAAAACTTTCATTAAAGTGCATTAAAAAGGATTTATTGAAGTCATGTATTTTTTTTAAAGAAGTGGATTTAATATTTCAAACCATAAAGCCATATATGTAATGAATTACACACAATCAGGTTTTTATGAGAGAGATAAGGTAATTTGCAAACACAATTCTTTAGTGCTCTCCATGAATCCACACAAGATGATAATTCTTCACCAGGGAGTGATGCATCCACATCACCACCACACGGATGCAATCACCATAGCTAGAAGCGTTGCCTTCGTTGTGGTCACGTTGCATAGAAAGGATGGTGAAAAATAATAATTGAAACCTGACGAAACAAGTGAAGTATTTAACAAAATGTCTACCAATATGTTGATGTCTCCAACTGCAGGAGTTGGAGGAGCTATTGTGTCACTGTGGAAAAGTTCTGAAAAGTGGTCCATTGCCATCGGTATGTGAAACAACTTGGAAATTGATCGAAATGTCAACTTCAGCTACACCAATGAACTAGCTTTGGATCTTTTTTGGTAGCTCACTTCACCTCTGCTAAGCACTGACAGCTGTGGGATAAAAATCAAAGTCTTTCGATCCAATATAGATGGTGACCCAATCACTGAATGAGGAATTCGATCACGCACACAGGCTCCAAAATATGCATGAGCCCATTGGAATTCAGGCAGGCAGGCTCCAGAATCTTCATGATCCCGTCAAAATTTAGGCACGCAAGCGCCAAGACCTTTGCGTGCAAGGATCCACAACAACTATACTACCTCAGATCGACACTGCTCATGGTTTTATCTTCTCCAACCGTCTTGAACCAGCTATGGGAAAATCCACCAATGCTCCCGCTACACAGACCCTCACACAGATCATATAACGTTCTCCAATTTCAACATGCATTACATTTTAATCACAGCTACAACAGAACAACCCTTGGGCGAAAGAAATAAGAAAATGATTGTCTCCCTTTCAGCCACCACTAACGTTGTCTATGGATTGTCTTCAATTTTCCATTAGTTTTCTATTTGGGCGTTGAGCTTCATGCAGATGGTTTTTACATTGGGGGAAGGCAAGATTCGAGAAATGACTGGATCTGTTGTCTTTCCTGTGAAATATAAGTTCATAGTCTTAAAGAATAATAAAATTAATTCTGAGATGAATCCATAAAAGGATACTAAGAAAACCTAATCTCAGATCAATCCTAAGTGTCTACAAAGGAATTTTAGGATGACTCTAGAATCAAATCCTGAGAATGATTCGCGACAAAATTCTGAGTTGAGAATTGAAACAATGAATCCTATGATTGATCTTGTAGATCTTGAAACAATTTTTGAGTCACAAAATGTTGGGATGAGTACCGAGACAATAAATTCTAAGACGGTTGAGATGAACACTTTCAGGCGTATGGAAGTGCAATAGATTTCTGACATTGAGATACTGAGTTCCTTCTAATCGACAACCATTGAAAATATTGGGCGAACAATCGTAAATTAAGAAAGTTGGGTTTTGTATGTTCGCTTCAACCTCATCGATGGCCAACTACTGTGATTTGGTTTTATCCTCGCTTCTATGCCATTGAATGCGAAACTGATATATTGACATAGGCTTATTTGGCACCTCGTGGCAGCAACCAATTTCTTCATGAACTCACACCAGTCAGCACCAATGCTCCCATTGTGAATTGAAATCAAATCTCACGCATAACAACTTAACTAGGTAGGAAACATCTAAGCTCTCATACCACATGTAGAAAATAACTTAACTAATAAAACACATATAAAAAACCAGAGACATAGAACTAGCGGAAAAGGCCTGAGAGCCTTACGACATTCCTCACATATTATTAATTATTAAAATAATGTAATAATACAAATAAATAGATGAGGAAGTTGTCTCAAGATAGTGCATCTATCTTGGAAATCTTGGTTGAGAAAATATCTCAACCACACACACTAATCTAGGAGCTAAGTTAGGTAGGCCTAAAATAACTCATAATCAATAGGAACTAACATAATCTAGAAAATTAGGCATAAAACCTTAATTTTAAATATTTAATTAATATAATTAACTTTGGATTTATAATTTTTTATGAGAGAGAGGCTAACATCATGAACTTTAGTCTACCATCTTGATCTATTTCCTGTAAGTATACCATGTCATCTAGACTAAAACATAACATAATCAACATAGTATATAAAATCAACATAGTATAATCACATCTAAGAATATTTTCTCGACGCGTTTCGAACCAGCCACTGTGGTTCATCATCTTGTCCTGATGATGAACCACACTGGCTAGTTTGAAACGTGTAAACAAACTATTCTTAGATGTGATTATAACCGAAAGTTTTTTTATACTATTTATGGATCACAGAAGAAAAATTCCTAATAACCAACATACCTCAGTATAGTTTAGGGGAGGATATATCATATGCAAGATCAACCAAATTAGCGCAATACATGTATAATCATAATCATAACATTGTATAAAAATCATTTCAACCATTATACAGTTATCAATACATGAACATACTGACCATATACCATGACCTCATGCACGAAAACTATCACCATGTTAATGTATACATAACAACATATAAACATTAACATGCATAACCAATGCATAACTGAAATATAATCATGATAAACACATCCAACATCAACACCATCGGTTTTCACATAGTGACACAACTACAACTATGACCATAACCATGCATACACAACAAGCACATAGACCTCAAGCATAAATAACACATATGTAACTAACATGTATGCATGACCAACACACCGCCCATCCAGTCCAAGGGGTGAACCATGCTCTGATACGACTCAGTAACACCCTACTCCGACATTTACCCAAGCTAACTGGTCCACTGGGGTAAACATATTATGATATGATACTATGATGTGATTAAAATCCCTATGTACAGTTAAGGAAGTGGAACCTATGAAACCAAACCAATATGACCTTCCTCAAGAGCTACAAACCCTTCAGGAGGAAACCAACCCTTCTAGGTGGTGCACCGTAGAGACAACTTGACATATAAATAACTTGTACCCTCATCTGCTCCCGTGAAAATCCATGCATGTGACTGAGGCCTTCCAGTCACTCCCACAACAAGGCATGCCAATGACTGTGGACTTTTTCAGGCAGTTATGTGTCAGTGACCCCATATTCAGAGCCACTTTTTCAGGGCCAGGTCTTAGAACACTACCCGGAACTTCATGAAACCTTCAGAAATGAATAATAATAATGGAACAATGTTAAAAATACAATCATAGGTGAAATTACTTGATCTTACCCCTATAAGCCATGACATGAATTTCATCAAAAATGTCACAAATATATAATCTACAAGTCATAACAACATATTTGAGCATAAGGGTCTCATAATTATCTAATATTCTTAAAGAAGCACTGTTTCCTTACTAAAATAGTTGCATTATCATCTATTATGACATAAATACATTGTACATTCATTTTTTAATAAAAACATGATGAGAACCATGCATCAAGTATGTCATAAAACATACTCATAACTAGCATATAACCAACAAAAATAACAAGGATATAACAGTCATAAAAACCACATATGAACCAGTACATTTACACATGAAATACCAAGGAGAAGAAGCTCTTATTAATGAATGCAAAATCCAACCAGGTTTGGGACTTCCACAAACCACTTGACCATAGGTTGAGTTGAACCATATATTTCTTTCATCCAATCACCCCGGTGCCATATTCCAAGCATGAATGTGGGACTTAAAACCAAACCAATCTAGGTTTCCTCAAGCTTTACCACAATCCCCACCAAATCACTAGGCCCTAAACAAGCATGGATGCCTCTAGATTTCTCCACGTACACTGCGAGGAGTTTTCCTTCCTCCCAGTGTCAAGAATTTATTGTATATCCCGCCATTCACCAGTCGAGGATTCCTAGGCCTAATCGAGACTCCACTCTCTAGGTATTACCATATATACTGCCATACACCGGTCGAGGATTCCTAGGCCTAATCGAGGGCACACACATCTAGGCTTTACCATATATCTTGTCATTCACCGGTCGAGGATTCCTGGGCCTACCAAGGCACACAAAATCCGGATTTACCAAAATCCCACCTTATCAGGTCAAGGGATTCCTAGGCCTTTTGTTCTTTCTTTCAGAGACCACCTCACTCAGTTTTGAAACCCTCAATAAATCCAGCTCAGCCAAATACAAGAGAAACCACCACACCATGGCTATCTGGAAATGGAAAGATAAGTATGAAGAACACAAACACACTTGTAAAATCTCGTGCCAATGACATCAAGAAAACCAAATACACAGATGCATGTACCGTGCATGCCAAATCTAGCAAGGAAATCACACATGAAAATCGATACCTGCAAGTAATCATATTGTAGCTGCTTAATCTTACTCTTATTCTCTTGATCTTTGCTTCCATTTGCCTTCTTATTCCTTCCTTTGCTTCCCTTGATCCAAGGCTAGAGTGATCAAAGAAAACTCTAAGTGTCCTAGAGTGAGAGAGAGAGAGAGAACTCCAAAAATAAACTGACAAAAGGTAACAACTGATCCTCTGAAGCATTTTTATTAATGAGGCCTCTATTTTAATCATTTTCCATTATTTTCCTTCATTTTCCTCCTCACATGCAACCTGTGACCTTTCACCTTCCTTTTCTCATATTTTCATAAATAAAATTCTAATTAATGACTCTTCCCTTTCCAAAGCCTTTTCCATTGCCTTTGTGAACACCCTCAATAAGATGTTTTTCCCAACATTCAGTTTGGAATACGTGTCCCATGACCTTGGTTATTATTTTTCCTTTATTAACTTTATTTACATCGAATTTTACTAGGGTTGTTACAGAACCCTCCCCCTTTGGGGAGCAACATCCTCGGTGTTCATTGACACCTAAAAACAACAAGACTGCTAAAAGCAAAACATACTGCCCATGGATCCTTATAACTTAGCTCGTTTCATTATTTATAATGATCAACATGCTGAGAAGCAAACCAACATGACAACCATAATGACATGACACCCATACCTCTTGTTAGTGTCAGTATTTGCAAACTACCATCAGTGATAAAAAATAATCTTTTCATATCATTTTAGGAGTCCCACTTAGAAAATTTTAATCATTCCATTAGGTCATGCAAAAAAATTAATAATTGATGGTAGCCTTAGTCATAAAACCTCACTCTCCCTCAAAATTTTATATTTTCTTGCCCACCTTCAGTCTTGATTTACATAAATTAGTCTAGAAAGTTCATGTCATCATGCCATAATGCCAATCATGTCATCTTGAAATTCAGTCCTTCAAGGTCTCATTAGGTCTTTTAGGGTTTTTCAATGTTTCACTAGGTCATTAGGGTTTCCATGATTCAATAAAACTCCATTCCATTGCATAAGACCAACAAGTAAAGGGTGATCCAATAAAATTCTCTTCACCATGTGAAGATGACTTGTAATGAAAAGTTCTTATTTCAACATGTAATTTTTATATTTCTGTTATGTAATTTTATGTCTTTCAAATGTAATAAGTACAAGGCTCCCAAGATTCCAACCCAAGGTTCCACATGGAAAAGCATCAAAATGTCAAATCGTAGTGTTCTCTAAACTCATCGGATGATCAGATGTCAAAGGAAACAGACACATGCAAAGGTACAGTGTCAAAGTTCAAAGATGAATGTGAAGAAAGTAAAATGGGTCCCAAGAGCTAATTCATTCAATCTATCAAGTATAAAGGCCATTACAACATCAAAGAGACACCCATTTTATCTCTAAGCCATCAAGCTCACCCCCACCTGCACTCCATGTACCTCCCCTAAACTTTTCCCTTGCCCATTCCTCTCATTTCCTTCACTTTCCTACAAACCCTAGCCTATTGCTACACTTTTGACACCTTTCTAGGTTAGGGCTATCTTTTTCCCTTTTGGACCCCTTCCCCTCTCTCATTTCTATAAATTCCACTTCCCCACACTCTCTAACATCTATACCTATCCCCAAAAATTTCCCCTAGAATTTAGACAACCCCTAACCCCTTCATTCCCCTCCCTCTACAAGGTAGTCCTAAATCCCCTTTTTTGCCTATACCAAACCCTAATTTCCTCTCCCACTGAGCTAGGATTTGATATAGAATTAGAGACATCTGAGCAGAGGAGGAATAAGTGAGGTCATTTCAGCAAGTATGAGGCCATTCCAACCCATAAACATCATGTCTGTTAGACCCCTGTATTTCACAGTATCACCAGGTGATTGATTATTGCTTAGATTTTGTCATGATTGAAAATGATATTCCATGGCTGTCATTTATTTTCAAGAAAGAAGGAAGAAAGTGTTGCTGGTAAGGTGTGATGGTGATCAAATTTCATTTCTTCCCTCATTCCATTCATTCACCTTCTATGCCCCTCATTTCCTCCATATTTCAAATTTCTACACCTTATCTCTTTGAAACCCCTTCTTCAACTATTAACACTCAAATTTTATAGTTAAAAAAGGAGCAACATTAGAATCAAAGGAAGCAAAGGCAGTAGAGAAATAGATAAGGCAGAAAAATAGCAAGGGCAGAGTCTTGAACGAGATTGGTTCAAGTCATGCACGCGTTCGAGTCGAGTCGTGAACGCTAAAGCAGGTCAAGTCAGGAACGCGGGGCAAGTATTCTAAGAACAACTAAGAAATGAATGGGCACAACCAAAGAAACAAGGTTGGAAAACCACAATAAGGGAGTAGTGAGGACCATTGGATCTAAGCAATGATCAACATTGGAGATTCAATTGCAATCGCAGATCACATGTTTTTCAGGATGGGCGTAAGGGTAAAGGTTAAAATCAATGAAATGCGATGAAGTGGGACCCATTCACCTGTGGCGCGAAAATAAGCCTTACCTGTTTCCCGCACTTCGCAACCCACAGGTTTTTAACCTTACATCTTAAGACTTATGCCAAGTATTGTTTTTCCACCGATGCGATGAAGTGGGACCCATTCACCCTTTCACCTACCACACCTCCTTTCCATTTCAATCCCCTTAAAAATCATTAAACCTTACCTTTTATTTCGTCTTTCCGCTTTAGCTTTCCCATTGACCTTTCATCATTATATCATAGTTTTACCTTCCACTTTCTCGATTCCCCTGATTGCAATTAAAGTGGGGCCATCCCTCCACTTCACCCTTTCTCCTCACCATCCATCTCATATCGGCAAATATAATATTTCACATCGCAACAAAACCTTAAAACCTGTGATCACTGATTTACGATATATCACATCGCATATTTGTTAACTTACCTTTGAAGCATCTACAATGTATTTGGTTTAATTTATGATGCGATGGTTGGCCCCACCACAGCAACTCCACCCCCACTTCACATTCTTTTGAAATAGATTGAAACACATATCAGATGAAACATCATAAACTTTACTTACCACAGAAGCTTTCCCACTTTCGATTGCAATGTAGGTGGGTCCGTCTCCCTGCACTTCACAAGTTTTATATTTAAACCCCCGCTGTTTATAACAAAAAAGCTAAGATCTGTGATTTGCGATGCAGTCAGTCCCACTTTCCCTTGCCACGTCACTTAGCTTCTCCCCACACTTCACACTTTGCATATTTTAGAGTTTTCCTCCGCGCTTATAACTAAAACTTAAGAGTTACGATCTTTGGGTTGCAGTCTAGTCCCACCTTCCCTCCATGTCACCTCCCACTTTGCATCGCATCACCGATTACATTCTTCATAACTTAAACTATAAATATCAAGAAGTGCACGGATTCGATGCGGCTTCAGAACTAAAATATAAACATTTTCAGGTCTGGGTATATGAGTTTTTATGATGTTTTGTTTGAAAAAAGGGTTTAAACACAACAAGAAGGATTCGGGTAGCAAATAAACACTACAGTTCGAGTTGGGCAGCAAAGGGCGTTCATGCAGAATTGTTATGTTATGACGGTAGAAAAGGAAAAGGCAGCAAAGCACATCAACACAATCACTAGTCGATGAAAAATGGCTAGCCCTGCACCAGACTTAATTACCCAACGCCGATCTTTTGAAAAGCAGGGGAAAATGTCAGAGCCATCATTCGTTGCCTCTTCGAGATCATCACACACCACCTTCAAGCCTAATTTTGATTTACAAAGAGCCACCTGAGTTTTGAATTCTTGAAGAGTTACCAAAATTAATTCCACAGGCAATGTTTTGTCAGTGTTTTTCTTTGTTTGGGCCTTGCATGGCCATACCTATTTAATTTTCAGTTGTTTGTAATAAATGAAGTTTGCCAAAGTAGATTAGGGAAACCGACTCAAGTTTTAGTTAAATACTCCTTGAGTTTTCATAATCAAGGGTTGGATATTGTTAGCCCTTGCATTGTAAGAACTACTATATTGGAGCACTCTAATTTTGGAGCTGGACATCAATAATCAAAGACCGTTTACAAGATTCTTGAGCTGTGTTAAAAATGGTGATGTGCTACTTCTCTGTTTTAAATGTTTCAGTTGTCTTCTTCACTGTGCATCTATTGATATAATTGTAAATCAGAAATTTGAGATTAAGATTTGTTGTCGGAGCACCTTAATTCTGTCTGCATTTACAATCTGAATGTTTTCTGTTGAAGTCTAATTAAATAATTCTTAACTAATCTTTAGTCATTAATGAACCTTACTATTTCTTTCACCTCATATTCATACAACTTTAAAGATGAATTTAGCACAATTAGCCTTCCCTGTGATGCTCTTGATGTTGAAGTGCCATTCCAGCCTTTTGACTCCATAGCCCAATGGATTAGTCCCTGCAGCCCTATCTATCCAACCACACCATCAATCAAACAAACAACCCCCATCACTGTAACTAGCCTAATATCAGCACTTATAATTATCAAGTTTAATCATAAAAATAGAGAGAGCCCTCTCTGAGTCTAGGAAGGCTAGGTCTTGGACTCCAAAGTAGTTTGATGTTGTCCTATGTCTTTTGTTCTTGCCAATCTTACAAATTACAGAGTGACATAATTCTAGTGACCATAGTGGGTAATTATTGAAAAGCTCATATTTCTTCAGAACTCAAAAACCCTAGTCGAATTACTGTGTGATTTAAGTATTTTATACAATTTGTTTTTTTGTAAAAATATTCAACCTGTTTGTGCCTTGGGTCTGAATTCTGGCTTCCAGGATAATCTTTACCAGATCCCATCTTGACCCAAATCCCCCTACAATAGTTGACAATCCAGAGAAAATCCTAAGAAAAAATCCCATATTTGAGAGTCTGACTATTAACAAGCCTCTTCAAAAAGCAAGTTCCCTCCCCAAAAACCTTTAAACCTTGCAAGATATCCAGTTTGACTTACACTTTGAGAAAAACTTGTCAAGAAAAAAATCTCAAAATTGGATAGCCTAGACAGTTTTTGATCCATCCATCTTACAACAAAGTCCTATTGGGGAAGTCTCCACATCCACTAAAACTGACTCTCAGCTTCTCCAACACTTTGACTCCCTTCAAGGTCTAGTAACAAAGCTTACTTTAGCTATTGATGATGCTTATCTTCAACAGTTTGTAGAATTATCTGCTCTGACTAGAGCAGCTCCTTCGATTATCTCCAATTATTCTCATCCTTAGTCAAATTTCTCAAGTGTACCTGCATCTCCTACCATTTCCTTGAACCTTTCCCACCAGAGTGCCCAAACCTCCACTCATACACCCCTTGTCCACCTTCCTCCATTTAACCCTCCACCTCCCTTGGTCAACTCTCCTCTTATCAACCCTCCTTGGGTTCCCCCACCACTAATCATGGAAGCATGGTATGCTCCATTAGTGCTACCACAATCCCTAGTGCCTATGCCACAGGATTATCAATCCAAAATACCACATTTTGATGGAACTAGTCCTGAAACTGCTCAACAACATGTGAAAAAAATGAATGATGCTTTTGACTACCAAGAGATAGAGGATTAAACTATTCAATTGAGAATGTTTGCTCAAAGTTTAGGGGGAGAAATAAAAAAATGGTTCAAGGGCTTGACCCCTAACAACATCGATGGCCTCCTTTCCCTTCACTAACTATTCATAAATAAATGGGAAGCTAAGAAAAATCCTCTCCAAATCTTGTCAGAATATGAAAACATCAAGAGAAATGTTGGAGAGAGTGTCCAATATTACTATACCAAGTTCAACAGTGTATACAACGCCCTCCCTCCTCACTTGAAACCCCAAAAGGTTTAGCTCTAATGAAATTTTTAGATGGTTTCGACCGAGAGATGGCTTATCAACTAAGAGAGAAAGATCCTGCTACATTGGAAGACATGCAGAGAGTTGCAGTACGTGTGGAAGAAAACTTGATTGTAAAAAGGGCTAGAATGAGAAATGAGAAGAGAGTCACTATTAGGGAAGAGTCTGCAACCTCCACATCTGATGCTAAGATTGATAGCCTGGTCAGAACCATGGAGACAATGATGGAGAGGATCAAATTGAATGAGAGAGTTGTCCTTAGGGAAAATCAGCCAGCTCCTCAAAATAGAAACCAAAACTTTAGAAGAAATCCCCCTCAAATAAGATAGAGAGAACAAAGAGGACTTGACCAACAAATTAGGCCTCCATTCCAAGAAAATTATGCTGATGAGGATGAGGGGGTGGTTGAAGAACTAGAAGAAAGTGAAATTAATATGGTGGGAATTAATAATGAAGATATTGTTTTCCTCACTGAAGAAGAACAAGATTTATTTTCTTTGACTCAAACTGAAGTGGAATTTGAAGAGTCTGAAGAGTATAAATAGGGATTTGAGAATGCCATCATGGAGGTGCATAGACAATATAATATCTGAAGCAAGAAATATTTGGATATTCCCAAAAGAAAGAATTCTGAAAACTCTGATAAAAAGGCCCCTAAATCTGATCCCAAGAAAACAACAGAGAGTTCAAAGAAAATTGCTAAAATCCTTGGAAAGAATGATCTAGAAAGCAACACTAGTAGATTAGTGGTTAGCCCTAGCAAAAATGTTCTAGCTGATATTCCTAATACAAGTCAACAATTTGAAATTGTTGCAAAAATAGTGCCTGAGAAGACTAATTCAAATATGCCAAAGACAAAGACACCATTCACCATTGAGAATGAAATTTCCAAAACAAAAATCTCTATCCCTCTCACTGAATTGGTGAACCAGGATGTATATAGGTCCCATGTCCTAAAAGCGTTGAACATAGGAGAAATTACTAACACTGTCAATCTAAATGATGACAAACCTGAACTTTTGTTTGAGCCAGAAGTAGAGGGTAGATTCCAGGAGGGAGGTGTTCCCCCATTTTATCTTAGTTTGAATGTTCATGATAAAATCCCCCATAATGAAATGATAGACTCAGGTGCATCTCAAATTCTCATGCCAAAGAAAATTATGGAGAAACTTGGCCTAGATATAACTCGACCCTACAAGGACCTGTACTCATTTGACTCCAGCAAAGTTAAATGTCTAGGCCTAATCAAAGATCTATGTATCAAATTAGCCCAGATACCAGCCAAGAGTCTAGTGATGGACATAGTGGTGGGTGACATCCTTCCTAAATATGGTATGCTTTTATCACGCTCATTGGGAGCCAAGATTTCAGGCACCCTCCAAATGGATATGACTTATGCTACCATACTAGTTTTTGGCCAACAAAGGAGATTGTATAGGGATAATCTAATGAAATACATGGTGAGTAGTCAGGAAAAGCCTCATAACTATCCCCTGTACTCTATCCATTCTGATCTTGATTTGTTTATACTTTACAATGATGAAAATTTTAATGAACAAATAGCTGGAGAAGAAGAAGACCAGAAGAGAGAACAATCAGATCAAATGGAAATTATGCAACACAAGTCCGAACCTGAACCTTTTTGGAACATGAGTTTTTATGGTTCTTGTGGCAAAGCTGGCTCAAGAGTAGGGTGTGGGTATGCAATACTAAAAATAACTAAGCAAAAGGGCATTCTTACAAGCTAAACTTTCAGTGTACCAATAATATAATAGAATATGAGGCACTCCTTTTGGGTTTACAACTACTGAAGAAATTAGGATCCAAAATAATCTCTATTCATGAGGACTTTGAGATGGTCATTAATAAAATCAAAGGATAATATTCAACAAAGCATCCCATATTGAGAGCATACAAGAATGCTGCCCTTGACCTTCTGAAAACATTTGAAGAATATGACCTTGCTGCAATTCCAGGAAATCATAATATCTTGGGTTAGCATTTCTAGCTAGCACTTGTCAATTACCTCATCCTAACAAACAATATATAGTGCAGGTCAAACACCACCCATCATTTCCTGAAAATATGAGATATTGGCAAGTCTTTGGGGATGACAAATAGATTGAGAATTTCCTGCAATCTAAGGGCGAGTTTGAAGATTCCAATTTGGACCTAGATTGTGAGGAGGACTGCTCCATTAAAGAACAAATGTGCAGAGAGGAACCTCGTCATAATTATGACATTAATTTTTCAACAAATAAAGATCTACATAGGACATAGATGTATGATTATCTAGAAAAAGAGGAATTTGAAGTACTGGAATTCAGAGACAACACCTTTCCTAGAGGACTTGTCCCTCTAGAGGAACTATTTGATTTCAATGATGTGGCTAGGAAATGAAAAAAGGAATCTATAGAAGCAAATATAGAGGAGTGCAATCTGGGCAGTGAGCAGGAGCCCAAGATGATTAAGTTATCAAATACACTTCCAGCATCCATAAAGCAGAAATACATTTCTTTGTTCAAAGAGTTTATTGACGTGTTTGCTTGGAGTTATGAAGACTTGAAATCTTATAAAAAACTGATATTATCCAGCACAAAATTCCAATCAAGGAGAACCAGAAGCCTTTCAAACAGAAATTGCACAGGATAAATCCTGTCCAAATGCCTCTGGTTGAGAAGGAGATCGAGAAAATGTATGATGCCAAGATAATAGTCCCAATCAGGTACTTTGAATGGGTTTCCAATATCGTACCTACGAGAAAGAAGACATGTGAGATCAGGCTCTGCATTGACTTCAAAAATCTAAACATGGCATCTCTTAAGGACAACTACCCTTTACCAAAGATGGACCACATATTGCAAAAGGTAGTGGGCTCTAAAAGAATCTCTCTGCTAGATGAATTTTCAGGGTACAATCAAGTGCTGGTGCATCCATATGATCAGCACAAAACAACTTTTACTACTCCTTGGGGAACCTTCATGTATACAAAAATTCCCTTTGGATTAATAAATGTTGGTGCCACTTTTCAAAGAGCAATGGATATTGATTTTTCAAAAGAAATTGGTCTTTTCATTGTGATATATCTTGATGATATCACAGTATATTAAAAAACTGATGAAGAACATTTGGCCCATTTGAGAAGAGTTTTTGAAAAATGCAGAAGGTTTGGTCTATCTCTGAATCCTAAGAAATCATTATTTGGTCTTGAAGAAGGAAAGCTTCTAGGCCACATCATATCTTAATAAGGGATTAAGATTGACCCCGACAGGATTGAAGGCATACTGCAAATCAGTCATCCTAGAAACATCAAAGAGCTACAATATTTCATTGGAAAGATAAATTTTTTGGGGTGGTTTATACCAAACCTTGCAGAACTCCTGAGGAATATCACCAACATTCTCAAGGGAGATTCAGGAGTCAAGTGGACCAGGGAGGCTAAATATTCCTTTGACCTAGTAAAGCAGGCACTCACTACAACATCGGTCCTAATCAACCCTGATTTCACCAAGTATTTCATAATTTTCTCCTTTGCATCAGTGCACACAATTGCTACTATATTGCTGCAGAAAAATAAATAGGGACAAGAGTAGCCCATAGCATTTTTTAGCCAAGCTTTAAGAGATGCACCTTTGAAGTACAATATCATGGAAAAGTAGGCTTTTTCCTTGATCAAAGCACTGAAGCATTTCAGAGTTTACATTCTGCATTCACACATCATTGCATTTGTGCCCAATACAGTTGTAAAATACATCTTAACACAGGATCCTGATGGAAAAAGAGGCAAGTGGATTGCTATCATCCTGGAGTATGATTTAGAGATCAGACCCACCAAACTAATCAAGGGACAAGGATTAGCCAAATTGATGGATGAAACAAATTTTCAAGCACTAGATATTAACATGATTCATTCACTGGATGAACAAGAAGAGCTGGCGACTCCACCTACTGAAGAAGAATTCCTAAATTATCCCTGGCACGAAGATATACTATATGTTCTATTTTATTTAAATTCTCCTCCTGGTTTGTCCAAAACAAAAGCTAGATTCTTGAAATTGAAAGCTGTAAAATTCTGCATCCTAGAAAATGTTTTGTACTAGAAAGATTCTAGGGGCATATTGCTTAAATGTTTTCTTCAAGAAGATGTCGATAGGGTCATGAAAGAATTCCATGAAGGGGATTGTGGAGGCCATATCTACTGGAAAACCACTGCTAAAAAGATCCTTAGGGATGGTTTATATTGGCCTAATCTCTTCCCAGATATCCACAAAATGGTAGCTACCTGTCATAAATGAAAATTTTTTGAGGGAAAAAGAAAGTTGTTGCCTCTGCCTTTACAGCCGAACTATGTTGAAGATCCTTTCCAGCAATGGGGTTTAGACTTCATTGGAGAAATTTACCCTTCCTTCTTTGCCCAACATAAATTGATCCTCACTGCTACAAACTATTTTACCAAATGGATAGAGGCCATTTCTTCTAGAACTTCTACTGACTCAGTGATTATCAATTTCCTTAAAGCCAACATCCTGTCCAAATTTGGTTGTCCTAGAAAAATCATCACAGATAACGTTGTTTCTTTTAAGTCCAAAAATATGGTGGATTTTAGCCATAGATATCAAATTTCTTTGGGGCATTCAACATCTTATTACCCTCAAGGTTATGGGCTAGCTGAGTCCTCCAACAAGAGCCTGGTCAACTTCGTCAAGAAGTTGTTGGAAGACAACAAGAAATCGTGGAATAACAAATTGGTGCATGCATTATGGGCTGACTGAATAACAACTAATAAATCAATTGGCATGTCACCATATCAGTTATTCTATGGAATGGATGCAGTTTTCACAACATCATTAGGATTTCTAGCCATGAAACTCATTCAAGAAGTGCAGGCTGAAGAAAATTATGTACAAAGAAGAATAGGCCAGACCATTTAGCTGCAGCAGTTCAGAGAAGAGGTGTACAACAGAACTCAGGTGTGAAAAATAATATGAAGAAGATATTTGACAAAAGAACAAAGGCAAATGATTTCAATATTGGAGATAAAGTGGTGAAATGGGACTCCAAAAGAGAAGATAAAGGTAAGCATGGAAATTTTGACAACCTGTGGAAAGGCCCATACATTATTCATTCTTTCAGAGGAGATAATGCATTTTTCTTGCAAGATATGGATGGAACATAGATGTTTGGAGGTCCTTTCAATGATAGGATGCTGAAAAATTATTTTTGTTAAAAAATCAAATTAAACTTTCACCATTGTAAATACCATAGTCTTATAATTTTCAAAAATCCATTGGAAAGGTTGAAGCCCGAAGTGAAGGCCATAAGCCTAGTCTAATAAGCAAATAAAAAAATGAGGGTATTTAAGAAAGGAAAAAAGAAAGCCCCACAAAAATATATATATATATATATATATATATTTCTGAAAGTGTTGCAAATCAAAGTGCCACTACTATTGAAAAGAGTTTTGTGCAAGCATATAGTCTAAGAATGATTGTACAATTTTGAATTTTCTGCTGATAGGTTAGAAAATGATTATTTTACAAGCCATTTAATCTTGGCTTATTAGTAGCTAGGTAGAAAATGACATTGGTTCGACCTAATCTAAACCAATAGGAGAAATAAGGGATAAGTGATAGGTTAGAAATTCAAAAGAAAAATGAGGTCAGGGTCCTCAAGTCTAAATGCACCCCAAAAGGAAGAAAAATGATTAGAATCGTAGATTTGGTAGGTATGTGTGCAGATGACCTCAGTACTTTGAGAATTTTTCCAGTTTTCAGTTTCAAGTTACTTTTCAGTTTTAGGTTCAAGTGTGTTCCAGACTTCAGTTTGCAGAGAGTGTTGACTTCAGCTTGAAGGTTTCAGCCACAGATCAGGTTGCAGGGTTAGGATCAACCCAATGGATCAAGCAACTAGTCTACGATGTTATTGACACCTCATGAAGGAGATACCATCCCCAAATGGAGCCACTGTTAAACCCCTGTATTTCACAATATCACCAAGTGACTGATTATTGCTTATATTTTGTCATGATTGAAAATGATATTCCATGGCTATCATTTATTTTCAGGAAAGAAGGAAGAAAGTGTTGATGATAAGGTGTGATGGTGATCAAACTTCATTTCTGCCCTCATTCCATTTCATTCACCCTATATGCCCCTCGTTTCCTCCATATTCCAAAGTTATACACCTTATCTCTTTCAAACCCCTTCTTCAAATATTAACACCCAAATTTTATAGTTAAAAAAGGAGCAACATTAGAATCAAAGGAAGAAAAGGCAGCAGAGAAACAGTTAAGGAAAAAAAAAGCAAGGGCAAAGTCTTGAACGAGATTGGGTCAAGTCGTGCATGTGTTCGGGTCGAGTCATGAACGTTAAAGCACGTCAAGTCGTGAACGCGGGGCAAGTATTCTACGAACAACTACGAAATGAATGGGCGCAACCAAAGAAATCAGGTCGACAAACCACAGTAAGGGAGCAATGAGGACCATTGGATCTAAGCAACGATCAACGATAGAGATTCAATCGCAATCGCAGATTGCAAGTTTTTCAGGATGGGTGCAAAAGTAAACGTTAAAATCAACGAAATGCGATTTTCAATGAAGTGGGATCCATTCACCCATGCCGTGCAAATAAGCCTTACCTGTTGCCCGCACTTCACAGCCCGCAGGTTTTTAACTTACCTCTTAAGACTTATGCCAAATCTTGTTTTTCTGCCGATGCGATGAAGTGGGACCCATTCACCCTTTCACCCACCACACCTCCTTTCCATTTCAATCCCCTTAAAAAATCATTAAACCTTACCTTTTATTCTGCCTTTCCACTTTAGCTTTCCCCTTTACCTTTCATCGTTATATCATGGTTTTACCTTCCACTTTCTCGATTTCCTCGATTGCATATAAATTGGGGCCATCCCTCCAGGTCACCCTTTATCCCCACCATCCATCGCATATCGACAAAGATAATATTTCACATCGCAAAAAAACCTTAAAACCTGTGATCACCGATTTACGATATATCGCATCGCATATTTTTTAACTTACCATTGAAGGGCTTGTAATGTATTTGGTTTAATTTGTGATGCAGTGGTTGGCCCCACCACATCAGCTCTGCCCCAACTTCATAGTCATTTGAAATACATTGAAACAAATATTAGATGAAAAATCATAAACTTTACCTTACCGCAGAATATTTTTGACTTGCGTTTGCAATGTAGGAGGGTCCCTCTCCCCGCACTTTTCAAGTTTTAGATTTTAACCCCTGCTACTTATAACAAAAAATATAAGATCTATGATTTGCGATGCAATCGGTCCCACTTTCCCCTTCCACTTCACTTACCTTCTCCCCACACTTCGCACTTCATGTCTTTTAGAGCTTGCCTCCATGCTTATAACTAAAACTTAAGAGTTGCGATCTGGTCCCACCTTCCCTCCATGTCACCTCCCAATTCGCATCACATCGCCGATTACATTCTTCATAACTTAAACTATAAATATCACAAAGTTAGCAGATTCTATGCAGCTTCAGAACTAAAATCTAAACATTTTCAGGTCTGGTTATATGAGTTTTTATGCTGTTTTGTTTGAAAAAAGGGTTGAAACACAACAAGAAGGATTCGGGTAGCAAATAAACACCACAGTTTGAGTTGGGAAGCAAAGGGCGATCATGCATAATTGTTATGTTATGACGGTATAAATGGAAAAGGCAGCAAAGCAGATCAACACAGTCACTAGTCGATGAAAAATGTCTAGCCCTGCACCAGACTTAATTACCCAACGCTGATCATTTCAAAAGTAGGGCCAGATGTCAGAGCCATCATTCGTTGCCTCTCCGGGATCATCACACACCACCTTCAAGCCTACTTTTGATTTATGAAGAGCCACCTGATTTTTTCATTATTGAAGAGTTACAAAAATTAATTCCATAGTAGGTGTTTTGTTATAGTTTTTCTTTGTTCGAGCCTTGCGTGGCCATATCTGTTTAATTTTCAATTGTTTGTAATAAATGAATTTTTCCAAAGTAGATTAGGGCAACCGACTCAAGTTTTAGTTAAATACTACTTGAATTTTCATAATCAAGGGTTGGATATTATAAGCCCCTGCATTGTAACAACTACTATATTGGAGCACTATAATTTTGGAGGTGGACATAAATAATCAAAGACCATTTACATGATTCTTGAGCTGTGTTAAAATGGTGATGTGCTACTTGTCCGTTTTAAATGTTTCCGTTGTCCTCTTCATTGTGCATCTATTTATCTCATTGTAAATAAAAAATTTTAGATTAATATTTTTTGTCAGAGCACCATAATTTTGTCTGCATTTACAATTTGAATGTTTTCTGCTGAAGTCCGATTAAAGAATTCTTAACTTCTCTTTAGTCATTACTAAACCTTACTATTTCTTTCACCTCGTATTCATACAAATCTAAAGATCCATTTAGCACAGTTAGCTTGCCCTGTGATGCTCTTGATGTTGATGTTCCATTCCATAATTTTGACTTCATAGCCCAATGGATTAGTCCATGTAGCCCTATCTATCCAACCACACCATCAATCAAACAAACAACCCCCATCATTGTAACTAGCCTAATATCATCACTTCTAATTATCAAGTTAAATCATAAAAACAGAGAGAGCCCTCTCCGAGTCTAGGAAGGCTAGGTCTTGGACTCCAAAGTGGTTTGATGCTGTCCTCTATCGTTTTTTCTTGAAAATTGTACAAATTATGTAGTGACAACAATGTCTCCATCATTTTTCAAGAAGTCATTCCAAGGGACAAATCATTTGCCACACTTAGGGCCAAATTTTTTTCAAACTATGTTTCTGACCAAACATAGATGGATTTTACAAACATGAGAGAGGTTTTTGTCCATAATATGCCAAGGAATAAAGACCTCCTTCATTTTTTACACAGTTTTCATGGTTTTGGAGAAATGTCAAAAATATAGTTGCTACAAGAGGTTTTCTGCACTTTTAGAGTGACCTTGGGAAAATTAATATTTCGCCCTAATGTATTATCCAAATGGATTTCTTGATGCATAAAAATATCACTAGACAAATAGATCTTTCCAATAAGATATCCTGAGCTCAATTTGGAGTTTATTAAGGTCTCCAAACATTTCCTGCAAGAGTACACTTCATTTTTGCACCGTGATTCTACACATTTTTACCAGTCTTGGGAGAATTGATTTTTGAGGGTCTATACTTGATCATTTTCAGTTATTGATAGGTCCATTGTGTATCCAAGATAGATATATTTCCAAAGATCTATCATGAGCCCAATTTTGACTTTGGGAAGGCACTAAAAATTTGATTTGAAGTCGGTGTTGTGCACCTGGCACTGGGAGGGCGCACCTAAGCGTGAAACGCCCTTGGCACTGCGGTCTTTTTTGAGACACTTTTTGACCAAAATTCCACCACCATTGGATGAAAAATTACAAATAAATCCAATAAAACCACTTTTCCAGCCTTGGTTTGCAAAACTAGCAGGTCAAAATGTCAAAAAACAAGCAAACAATCATGGTTCTGCCTCATTTTTGGCCCTGGCACTATGCGTTGAGCAGTCTTGGGAGGATTAAGTTTTGACAGGGAAAATGAGATCCATTTTAAAAAATGAAGGCATATATAGAAATGTGACTTGAAGTGCTTTCCAAAAATCCATCTTGATCCCAGTTTGAACACCTAAAACTTAGTCAAAATCAGGTTGCAACATGGATGCCGCGTTTGACAAAGGGATGGCGCATTTGATAGTTTTCTGATTTTTTCTGAGTTTTTCTGCAAAATTGAATTTTATCTTGGGGAATCATGTTTTTAACTCTGTAAATAAATGATGTAAATGTAATTACGGTATTTTTACTATTACCTAGGGTAAATACATTAGGTAAATGAACTCAATGAGGTGTAATGAATCAATTTCATTGTAATTAGGGAGGAGTCACTTGGACCTTCCTACACTCCAGCTATCAGTTCATATTTTTTGCGGATCTCTTCCTAAAATCAGGGATTCAACCCCTGAGGATGAGTTAATTTTTTTTTGATGTCTATATATTCCCTTTATTCACTCTTAGCAAGTGTGGAAATCAATTGGATGTTGGCATATTAATCAGAGACTCTATTCTAATAATTTTGGAAGGAGATTAATAAAAGTGTTGTAGCTATTTCTTTGGGATACTTGTGGTATGGTTGTCTAGAATTGTTTATTCTCTTGTTTCATTTGTATGAATTTGTTTTTGGTCCATTTTCCATTTCATGTCTATTGTATGATCACTTTCAAGTTAGAGAAACCGAATTCATCTCACATGCTCTATTTTGGGAAAGTTTTCATAGTCTGTTCATCTTTCTTTCAGTTTAGGAATAAATCATCTTTCATGCTCTTCCTAGCTCCTCACCTATCTGAATCATTCCATCCCAAGAACCCTAATGTGCTAGCATTTATACCTACCTTGCCCCATTTAATCTCTGCAACCCTAATCCTATTTTCCCTAACCTAGCCTCTTTGACCTAATATCCTCATCCAACAACCCAATCAAGATAAAACCAACCCTTCTGCATTTCATACCTAGCCTAAAACCTAATTCATCTAGCCATCTTGTATGCGATTTTTGTGGAGAGAGCCCTCTCCGACTTGGTAGGGCTAGATACCAAGCCAAAAGATTGGTGTGTGGTTACCTCTGTTGGGATTTCTTCTTTAACCTTAGAAATCTGGCAGAGTGATAACATATTGGCGGCGTTGTGGAGAACGAAAGATCAGATATTCCTTGGGAAAGAATGACATTTTTTAGAGCTAAATGTTAATGGTGAAAAATAGTTGGAAACATAAGAAGGTTGTACCATTCACCTGACGAATCCATTGACTGAAAGATCCAGAAAAGCAACACCTCATGGTCATTCCACTGCATGAAAATCAGTAGCTTAAAGAAATTTTCAAGATGGAATATGTTGCAAGAAGGTATGCTCCAATGAAAAGATATCACATTCCAGGTTTCCCAATTAAAATTCCTAAGGTAGATTGGCAAAGGAATTTGCCTATGTTTAAAGATTATGATAGGAATTATGCTACTTTACATCTGGTTAAATTTCACATGCATACACGCAAGTTGAAGGTTGAATTTCCTAAAGATTTTCTCTTAAATATTTTCATGGCTTCTCTTGAAGGAAAAGCACGATCTTGGTATGAAGGTTTTCCACTTGCCAGTATTTGTTCTCTTAGAGTTTTCCATTCAAAATTTTAAGAAGAATACAAGGATTCCTACCCTTCTTTGTCTTTGGTTAATAATTGTTGTGATCATTTTGAGGTTTTTATTCAAAATCTAGAGAATTGTTATGATGATAATGAGTTCATGGATGAAGATATCTTGGAGGCTTTGCATGAAAATCCTTTTCATCACCAAAAAGAACAAGTGTTTTCTCTCATGCAAGAAAAAGATGAGGTATATTGTGTTGATGTTCATAAATACTTCCCACAGGAGACAATTCTTGCATCAGTACAACAAGTTGATCAACCAAAGGTTAAAGAAGATATTCAACATCATTTTGAATCTTTAGGAGGGAAAGAAGAAAAATAATATTTTATCAAAAGAAAACAAAAAGTACTTTCGCCTTTGTCTGAAGATGAGATAGATCAACTCCTAAAAAGTCATGTTACGGCCCAAGCTAATGCAAGTTTTCAGTGTTCACATAGTCAAGAAGGTGTTAGTAAAACTTCTTCCACTTTTGAAAATGAAAATCTAAGTTTAAATGATGACAGTCCTGAAACTATATTTATAGATCAGCACGAAGAAAGACAATCTCCTTTTTCAATGTTCATATTTGATGAAGTTTCTCCTGAACCTGATTTGCCTATGTACGATAAATATGAAGATAATTTTGATGAGGAGTTTGATGATAGGGATGTTTTCTGTTTAAGGATGACTTAGAATATGAATTTGAGGAGTATGATCCTGAGAGAGACAATATGCCAGATCTTGAGTCATAATTTCTCATGCTTGAGTAATTTATAGCCAACACTCAGATAGCAGAAGGTTATACTTCCCTATGCCTTCCTACCTATCAACAACCAAATTTTCTTTCAGATCAGAATGAAGGGAGTACTTGTATTTTTGCTGCTAGATCTCAAGACAAGGTAATGCTTCAGGATTTTCAAGATCCCTTCGGCAGTATTTTGCAAGCATTGGAGAAGATGAATGTTGTCTTGTTTAGGATAAGCCTTGGCTTCAGTTTTTATTGTGAGTTACCTACATGTACATCATTCTGCCTGCTCGAGGAAAGTGAGAGCAGAACTTCAGTAAGTAGCCATCTCCTGGATTGGTTACACTGGAAGGATCACTTCACATGATTGTACATATGTCTTTAGCAGGCAGGTGGTTTTCATCAGGATTTGAAGCCCTCAAGTCTCGATGATATGATGGCATCAATAAGTTTAGTAAGTTTTTATTTCAGTCAATATTGAGTCAAGTTTCAGTCATTTGAGTTTGCCTTGAGTCAGTGTATTTCTTCTAAGTTATCAGTTTTCAGTCATGTTATTATTTTGAGTTTTTGACCGTATTGGACAAATGGAAGAGGCATTGATCTGTAAAATTGAGAGTTCTGTGGTTCTTGAAACCTATTTCAGAGCTATCATACCCAATATGGCCAATGTTAGTGTTATTATTTGCATATTTCCTTCAGTGATCAAAAATACTATTTTCATATCATTTTAGGAGTCCCACTCAGAAATGTTTAATCGTTCCATTAGGTCATGAAAAAAATTTAATCATTGATGGTAGCCTTAGTCATAAAACCTCACTCTCCCTCAAAATATTATATTTTCTGGCCCACCTTCATGTCTTCCTGAGCATAAATCAGTCTTGAAATTTCATGTCATCATGCCATAATGTCAGTCATGTCATCTTGAAATTCAGTCCTTCAAGGTCTCATTAAGTCTTTTAGGGTTTTTCAAGGTTTCACTAGGTCATTCGGGTTTCCATGATTCAATAAAAATCCATTCCATTGCATAATACCAGCAAGTAAAGGGTGATCCAATAAACTTCTCTTCGCCATGTGAAGATGACTTGTAAAGAAAAGTTCTTGTTTCAACATGTAATTTTTATATTTCCATTATGTAATTTTATGTCTTTCAAATGTAATAAGAACAAGGTTCCCAAGCTGCCAACCAAAGGTTCCACATGGAAAAGCATCAAAATGTCAAATCCTAGTGTTCTCTAATCTCATCAGATGATCGTATGTCAAAGAAAAAAGTCACATGCAAAGGTACAGTGTCAAGGTTCAAAGATGAATGTGAAGAAAGTAAAATGGGTCCCCAGAGCTAATTCGTTCAATATATCAAGTATAATGGCCATTAAAACATCAAAGAGGCACTCATTTTCTCTCTAAGCCATCGATCTCACCCTCACCTACACTCCATATACCTCCCCTAAACTTCTTCCATGCCAATTCCTCTCATTTCCCTCACTTCTCTACAAACCCTAGCCTATTGCTACACTTTTGACACCTTCCTAGGTTAGGGTTGTGTTTTTCCCTTTTGGACCCTTCCCGTCACTCATTTCTAGAAATTCCACCTCCCCACACTCTCTAACATCTATCCCAATCTCCCAAAATTTTCCCAAGAATTTATACAACTCCTAACCCCTTCATTCCCCTCCCTCTACAAGTTAGTCCTAAATCCCCTGTTTTGCCTACACCAAACCCTAATTTCCTCTCCCATTGAGCTAGGGTTTGATATGGAATTAGAGACATATGAGTAGAGGAGGCATAACGTAGGTCATATCAGCAAGTATGAGGCCATTCAAACTCATAAACATCATGTCTCCATCATTTTTCAAGAAGTCATTCCAAGCCACAAATCATTTGCCACACATAGGGCCAGTTTTTCTTCAAACTCTATTTATGACCAAACAGAGATGAATTTGACAAAAGTGAGAGACCATTTTGTCTATAATAGGCCAAGGAAGAAAAAAATCCTTCAGTTTTTACACCGATTTCATGGTTTTGGAGAAATGTAAAAAATATAGTTGCTACAAGAGGTTTTCTGCAATTCTGGAGCGACCTTGGGAAACTCAAAATTTCTCCCTGATGGAGTGTCCAAATGACTTGCTTGATAGATAAATGACAACTATACAGAGAGATATTTCCAATGAGCTATCATGAGATCAATTTGGAGTTGAGTAAGGTCTCCAAAAGTTTCTTGCAAGATCACACTTTATTTTTGCACCCTCATATTTCACTTTTTGACCAGTCTTGGGAGAATTGATTTTTGAGGGGCTATACTTGATAATTTTCAGTGATTTATAGATCCATTGTATATCCAAGATAGATATATTTCCAACGATCTATAATGATCATAATTTGGACTTCTGGAAGGCACTCAAAATTTGATTTGAAGTCGGCATTGTGCACCTGGCACTGGGAGGGTACACCTAAGCGCGCAACGCCCTTAGCATTGCACTCTTTTTTGAGCCACTTTTTGACCAAAATTTCACCACTATTGGATGAAAAATTAAAAATACATCCAATAAAACCACTTTTCCAGCCTTGGTTTGCAAAAATAGCATGTCAAAATGTCAAAAAACAACAAAAAAATCATGGTTCTGCCTCATTTTTTCCCTGGCGCTGAGCAATCTTGGAAGGATTAAATTTTGACAGGGAAAATGAGCTCCATTTTGAAAACTGAAGGAATATCTAGAAATTATACTTGAAGGGCTTTCCAACAAGCCATCTTGAGCCTAGTTTGGACACCTACAACTTAGTCAAAATCAGGCTGCAACATGGATGGCACGTTTGACAGTTTTCTGATTTTTTCTGAGTTTTTATGCAAAATTGACTTTTATCTTGGGGAATTGTGATTTTACCTCTGTAAATAAATTATGTAAATGTAATTATGGTATTTTTACTATTAAATAGGGTAAATACATTAGGTAAATGAACTCAATGAGGTGTAATGAATCAGTTTCATTTTAATTAGGGAGGAGTCATATGGACCTCCCTAAATCTAAGGCTCAAGTTTTAGATAAATATTGAAAGTTCTCAAAATTGCTTTGAACCTGAACGAATAGATAGAGTTTGTCACCAAGATTCCAGTGCAACTCGTTTCATCAAAATCCGAGTGTGTATGACTGAGTTATCATCTGTTGTTCATTTTCCAAAACAGGTAAAAAAGGAGCATAAAAAGTACAGTGATGATGTGGCAGGTACAGTCAGATTTCTAAGGAATATTCTCCAGATTGCAGCCAGTGGCACTATGACAAGTGTCTTCTTCATATTCGTCAGATGGGTTTGTGAAGAGAGAAATTTTCCAATGACCTCCAATATTCTTCCTAAGTTGGAATTTGAATTTTTTTAAAGGTTGGAGTATAACCCAACTAGAGGGCGCCACATGTCCTCTCTGGTGGGCCATCTCCTAACCTTTGGGGTCAAATTATTTATTGGACATCAGAATTTATATGGTGGAATATATCTTTATATATATATATATATATATATATATATAAAGTTTTTAAACCCACTATGGCAGATTTCAACTAGATTTGGAGCTCTTATATAACCAATATGGCAGAGGTTAATTTGGAGACAAGCTCAAAGTATGGTGGAGGAGTCTTATTATAATTCTGTGCAAAATATTATGGCGGAGTGGGGGTCAAACCCATGACCTATCGCCCGCCAGCCGCACGCAACACCAACTCTTCTACTCAACGGATCTTACCCTCTATGTTCGTTGATTATATTTGAAGTATATGTTTCTGACTGTTGGGGGTTGGAGAGGGCCAACCTCGTAGGCCAGTCCCCTCCCCATGTGGCCGCAGTCCCGAAACCAGGCGCTAATCCAAAGGAACCGGTGGGAATGTAATTGTGATTAATCAAATTTTAAACGTGGTTTAACCACGTTAAACCACCATTAGCGCTAAAAACACGCTTAAATTTTAAACCAAACTTATCCGTCATTAAGCATGTTTAATGCTAATTAAACCCGCAGTTTATGTTGGTGGAATTTTTGGAGGGCGCACCATTTTTGGAAAAAATTGTAATTTTGGAATTTTAGCTAGCAGTTCCTCCAGTTTTAGAGGAGAAATTGGGGCAAAAATAGTTTTGGTCATAACTAAATCAACTTTCACCCAAACAAAGCTCAGAAAGTGTCATTCTAGGCTAATTAGCATGCTGGGAAGTCAATGAAGAAGGTTGCAGAGGCAGAAAAGGTCATCTATAGGTGTTTTAGTACATTTGAATATTTTTGAAGGGTAGGGCCACCAAATGTTGGGGTCATTGCGAGAGCATCCAAAGTCCAAATTCAACAAACAAATAGTAATTTTTGGGGGATTATGATGTTTTAAATTCATTGGAATATGTTCCAAGAGGTTCTGAATCTTGTAACAGAAATTTGAGCACACTTGAAGCTAATACAAAGGCCAACACTATGAAGTTGGACCAAGGAGATGTGGCCCAAGAGGGGTGAACTCCTTTATCAAAATTCAGTGTGTTAAGCTCTATTATGTGTTTTTACTGTGTTTTATATTACTTCTGTTCTGTCATTATAAATTATTCTTTCTAAGCTTATGACAAACTCATAATTTCACTAAGTACAATGTTTGACAATCACATGCTCATAAACAAACCTATGATTGATAAGTAAAACAAAGAAAAGAAAAGTTTATATCTAAAATAAAACTAGCACAATAATAACTAACATCCATTTCCAGATCAAGTTGGTATTAGAGCACGAGGTTGATTACTTGTTTTACTAGAAGGGTTTTAATAGTGCAAACTTACTGATGCTTACAAGGTTGAGATTGCAGAGAGGAGAAGGGAAGCTACTAATAGCTAGTCCATAAGTTAGGAAAAGAAGGAATAAGGTTGAGAAGGCATCATCCTTACCCAAATGACCACTCAAGGCAACACTTGAAGCACCTCAAATCCCATCTCCAGTAGTTGATATAGAATTGCACAAGAGGCTGAGGTGTTTAAAGAGATACAAGTTGCAGAGATTGAGCTTGAATCTAAAACAAAAATGTCAGGCCATGAAGGAACTCATGAACATTCTGAAGAAGAGGATGTTAAGAGGGAATTCAAAGAAATGCAAAGGATGGTGAAAGTTATGTGTGAAGATTTTATGGCAAAGGAAACTGGAGAAGGTTCAAAACACCCTCATAGAGAAGAATCTTCAAACAGTAAAAAGGAGGAAGAGAGGAGATCAAAAGGTAGTGGAGGAAAACCACCTCCCTCTCCACCACCATCATCATCATCATCCTCATCTGCATCTTCATCTTCCACAACCACTACAAAAACTCATACCCATACTCATTGCAAGATCCCAAAAGGAAAGACTCCATTAATCAAGTTGGACGTCAAATTTGAACTTCCTACATACAATGGAGAAGTTAATGCTGAAAGACTAGACAATTGGATTCGTCAATTGGAAGTTTACTGTAGAATTCAAAATCTACAAGAAGACGATATCAAAATCCAGTTGGCTTCATTAAGGCTAGAAGGAGCAGCACTAGTTTGTTGGGAGCCAAAGACACAAGAGGAAATGCGAATCCTTGGTAATATTTCCATTTCTTGGGTCGAATTCATTTCTTCCATGAAAATACAATTTTATCCATTAGCCTATATGCAGAAAGCAATAATGAGTTGGAAAAAATTTAGATAGCTTAAAGGTCAAAGTGTCCAAGAGTATACACAAGAGTTTAGGAAGAGGGCTTTATTACTTTGAGTAGACTTAAATTCACAAGATACATTCTTGAAGTATATAGGAGGTATACATTCCTACTTAAAACACACTATTCTCATGTTTAACCCAAATAACTTAGATGAAGTATGTGTGCAAGCCACACATCCTGAAGCAAGGGGTAAAAACATTTCTGAAGAGGGTAGTAAGAAGAAGCCATTCAAGGGTAAGGGAAAAGAGAAAGAAGGAAAATGGAAGGGAAAGAGTAATGCGAGTGTTAAGAAAGAATGGGAGAAAATTACATGCAAACATTGTTCCAAAGAGAGGCATGGTGAAGCCCATTGTTGGAAACTACATCCCGAATTAAGACCAAATAAACCAAATAACAAAGGGAAGCAAAAGACGACTGCCACCACACAAAAATATATTGGATCCGATTCAGGATATGAAACCAAGATAGTTTCCATGGTTAACGAAGGAAAGGAAGCTATAGCAATTTCTAGTTCCTCAAACAGTCACAACAACACTCCAAATGAAGATACGAGGGTAGAATTATTCCATGTTAGAGTAATTTCTAATCATACAAATATTGATGCATTGTTTAATACAGGATCAAAATAAAACTTGATTTTAGAAGACTTAGTTAAAAAACTAAACCTTGAAACTAGACCTCATCATAAGCCATACCCTTTGGGTTGGATAGTTAACAATGCCAATTTACAGGCGACAAGGAAATGTATTTTCAGATTTGCTATTAGTTCAAATTTTGTTGATAAAGTTGAGTTAGATGTGGTTCCACTTGACATTTCAAGGATTATCTTCGGTAGTCCATATTTGTATGACAGGAAAGCGGTCTTTTACTGTCATGAGAAAAAATATCATTTGATCAAAGAAGGAGTGGAGTATATTGTAAGAGCTCATCGCAAGAAACTAAATATCTCTTTAGTTAATGCAGGGAAAATGAAGAGGCTAGTAAATGCACGTAAATTTTGTGTGCTTCCCAAGATCAAGAAAAAATATGTTAACTATGAATATTTTGAAGGATGTGATGAAAAATTGAAATCTAATTTGTTTGATGTGGTAAGTCAGCATGGAGATGTGTTTCAAGAACCAAAGGGGTTACCACCCATGAGGGGAATTCAGCATGAGATTCAGCTACAACAGGATGTTCCACTTCCAAATCTTGGTATGTATCGCATGTCAATTATGGAAACTTTGGAAATCAAGAATCAGATCCAAGAGTTGTTGAATAAAGGTGTCATACGCCCATCTACTTCTCCATGTGTTTCTCCAATAGTTTTGTTTCCAAAGAAAGACGGGACTTGGTGCATGTGTATTGATTTATGTGCATTGAACAAAATCACGGTAAAGAATCGCTACCCACTCCCACACATTGATGATTTTATTGATCAGTTAAAGCATGCAAAGTATTTCACTAAGTTAGATTTGAGAAGTGGTTATCATCAAGTTAGGATAGTTGAAGAAGACATTTGGAAAACTACTTTCAAGACTAGACAAGGATTGTATGAGTGGTTAGTTATGCCATTTGGCTTAACAAATGCACCAAATACTTTCATGAGAGTAATGAATTATGTACTTAGACCATTTCTAGATGAATTTTTCATTGTTTACTTAGATGACATACTCATATTCAAAAAATCAAGAGAAGAACATGTCATGCATGTGAACAAGGTACTTGATGTTTTGAGAAAAGAGCAATTGTTTCTTAAGATGTGAAAGTGTGAATTTGGTAAGAATTCATTGGTATATTTGGGACACATTGTTGGAGGAGGTGAAGTGAAGATTGATCCTTCCAAAGTTGAGGTCATTTTAAATTAGCCCAAGACCAATACAGTTATTGAGGTAAGAAGCTTTTTAGGGGCAACACAATATTGGAGGAAATTCACTGCTAATTTTTCTTCCATTATAGCTCTGTTACATGCATTGACAAGCATAAAGAAAGTATTCCATTGGGAATATTTGCAGCAGAAAGCATTTGATTCTTTAAAGAAAAATATAAGTTCAACACTGGTTCTAGAAATTCCATATCTTAGACAGCCATTTGAGATCCAAACAGATGCAATTGATTATGCTATGGGAGCAGTGCTCATGCAGCATGGTAAGCCTATCTCATTTCATTCTAAAAATTTTAATGGAGCCGTGACTAAATGTCATACCTATTGTAAAGAGTTATATGCATTGGTACAAAGTGTAAATAAATGGAAGCATTACTTGATGGGAAAAGAGACCGTTATCCATACCTACCATCATCCATTGCAGTACTTACAATCACAGTCGAAGTTGCAAAAATCAATACATTTCAGGTGGATGGGTTTTCTACAACAATTTCATTTGGTTATCAGGTACAAAAAAGGAATCTACAATAATGTAGTTGATATGATCTCTAGGCCTATTGTAAATTCAGCTATTATTCCCAAGCACAATTCTATTATGCATGAAATTTACATTGAACAGTATGTGAATGATAGTGATTTTCAAGATGTGTATGAGAATTTGAGTAAGGGAAACCAAAGTGAAGAGTTAGATTATCATGTGCATAACAATTTTTTGTATAACTTGGGCAAGTTATGTATACCACAGGGAGAAAGAAACAATATCATAAGGGAGGCGCACACATCATTGATTTCAGGACATTTCGGTGTAGGCAAGACAATAGTGCATCTCCAAAGGTATTTTTATTGGTCACACATGAATGAAAGTATTTCTCATTTTATTAGAGGATGTTCTTTATGTGAAACAAGTAAGCCTAGCAATAGGAAGCTTGGTTTGTACACACCACTTCCAATTCCTTCTCATCCTTGGGAGAGCATCTCAATGGATTTTGTAGGAGGCCTTCCTATATCAAGGAAAGGTCATGATTATTTGTATGTTGTGGTAGATTGGTTCAGAAAAATGTGTATTTTGATGGCATGTAAGAAAACTGTTACAACTGAACAAAATATTAATATTTCTTTCAAAATGTATGGATCCATTTTGGTCTTCCTACTTCTATTGTAAGTGATCAAGATTCTCGATTTGTTGGGAATTTTTGGTCAAAATTATGGGACATGATGGACACAAAGTTGAAGAAAAGTAAAACATTTCATCCACAAAAATATGGTCAAACAGAGGTGGTAAATAGAACTGTTATTCATCTTCTAAGAGGCTATTACAACAAGCATCAGAAGTTGTGGGACGAACAGTTACACTACATACAACATGCATACAATCGAGCAAAACATTCTTCCACAAATACATCACCATTTGAGGCATGTTTTGGTTACTTGCCAAGATCTCCATTGGAATTTATCTTTGAAAAAGATGTTGCTATAGACGGACATGGTGACATAGATAAGGCAAGAAAGTTCATTGAGAAAATTCAATTGGTACATCACACAGTGCAAGAGCAACTTGAGAAAAATAGGTTATTTGTATGTTGTGGTAGATAGGTTCAGAAAAATGTGTATTTTGATGGCATGTAAGAAAAATATTACAACTGAACAAACTACTAATATTTTCTTTCAAAATGTATGGATCCATTTTGGTCTTCCTACTTCTATTGTAAGTGATCAAGATTCTCGGTTTGTTGGGAATTTTTGGTCAAAATTACGGGACATGATGGACACAAAGTTGAAGAAAAGTAAAACATTTCATCCACAAAAAGATGGTCAAACAGAGGTGGTAAATAGAAATGTTATTCATCTTCTAAGAGGCTATTACAACAAGCATCAGAAGTTGTGGGACGAATAGTTACACTACATACAACATGCATACAACCGAGCAAAACATTCTTCCACAAATACATCGCCATTTGAGGCATGTTTTGATTACTTGACAATATCGCCATTGGACTTTATCTTTGAAAAAGATGTTGCTATAGATAGACATGGTGACATAGATAAGGCAAGAAAGTTCATTGAGAAAATTCAATTGGTACATCACACAGTGCAAGAGCAACTTGAGAAGAGCCAAAGGAGCTACAAGGCAAGGCATGACAAAAATCGGGTTGATCACAAATTCCATGTTGGTGATGAAGTTTGGTTGTACATAAGCAAAGAAATATTGGAAGGGGAAGGTAAAAAACTCAAACCAATCTGTTATGGTCCATTTAAAATTCTGGAAAAGATTGGTACAAATGCATTCAAGCTAGATTTGCCTCCTTATATGCAAACTTATTATGTCGTTAATGTTGAGAATTTGAGATTGTTTGAGCCTACTTTGATTGATGATCAAGGAGAGCATGTTCAACTACCATCAATAGATGATTTCTCTCCAGAATATCTTGATGAAATTTAGCAAGATCTCATAATTGACAGAAGAATCAGAACTTCAAGAAGAGGGAATGTTGAATACCTTAGAGTTGGACTCAAAGGTCAAAATCCTTCAAAGGAAAAATGGTTGGAGATTGGAAAAGTGAGGGAGTTGTACCCTCACTTGATGAACAATTGATAGTATATTTTGGGGTCCAAAAGTCTTCTAGTGGGGAGGAATGATCTAAGTCTAGAGTTTTATCTAAAAATTGAAAGTGCTCAAAATTGCTTCGAACCTGAATGGTCATATAGAGTTTGTCGCCAGGATTCCGGTGCAACTCATTTCATCAACTGAGTTATCGTCTGTTGTTCGTTTTCCTAAAATATGCAAAAAATGAGCGTAATAGGTACAATGATGATGTGGCAGGTACAGTCATCATTGCAGGGAATATTCTCTAGATTGCAGCCAGTGGCACTGTGACAAGTGTCGTCTTCAGATTCGTCAGATGGGTTTGTGAAGAGAGAAATTGTCCAATGAACTCCAATATTGTTCTTAAGTTGGAATTTGAAATTTTTTTAAGGTTGGAATACAACCCAACCAGAGGGCGCCATGTGCCCTGCCATCTCCTAACTTTTGGGGTCGAATTATTTGTTGGACATTATACTTTATATGGTGGAATATATATATATATATATATATATATATATATGTATATATAGATATAAAGTTTTTAAACCCACTATGGCGGATTGCAACTAGATTTGGAGCTCTTATCTAACCAATATGGCGGAGGTTAATTTGGATACAAGCTCCATTTATGGTGGAGGGTTCTTATTATAATTCTATGCAAAATATTATGGTGGAGTGGGGGTCGAACCCATGACCTACCACCCGCCAGCCGCACACAACACCAACTCTTCTACTCAACGGATCTTACACTCTATGTTCGTCGATTATGTTTAAAGTATACGTGTCCGACAGTTGGGGGTTGGAGAGGGCCAGCCCCCACCCCATGTGGTCGCAGTCTCGAAACCATGTGCTAATCCAAATTAACTGACAGGAATGTAATTGCAATTAATTAAAATTTAAACATGGTTTAACCACGTTAAAACACCATTAGCGCTAAAAACATGCTTAACTTTTAAACCAAACTTATCCGCCATTAAGCATGTTTAACGCTAATTAAACCCGCAGTTTATGTTGGCAAAATTTTTGGAGGGCGCGCCATTTCTGGAAGAAATTCTAATTTTGGAATTTTAACTAGCAGTTCCTCCAGTTTTAGAGGATTAATTGGGCTAAAAAAAGTTTTGGTCATAACTCACTCAATTTTTGCCCAAACAGAGCTCAGAATGAGTCATTATAGGCTAATTGGCATGCTGGGAACTCAATGAAGCCAGTTGCAGAGGCAAAAAATGTCATCTATAGGTGTTTTAGTACATTTGGATATTTTTGAAGGCTAGGGCCACTAGGCATTGGGGTCATTTCCAGAGCATCCAGATTCCAAATTTAGCTAAAAAATAGTCATTTTTGGGAGATTATGACGTTTTAAACGCATTGGAACAAGTTCCAAGACGTTATAAAGCTTGTAACAGAAATTTGAGCACACTTGAAGGTAATACAAAGGCCCACACTATGAAGCTAGAACAAGGAGATGTAGCCCAGGAGGGGTGAACTCCTTTATCAAAATTATTTGTGTTAAGCTCTATTATGTGTGTTTTTTGTGTTTTATATTGCTTCTATTCTGTCATTATAAATTATGCTTTCTAATCTTATGACAAACTCATAATTTCACTAAGTACATTGTTTGAAAATCACATGCTCATAAACAAACCTATGATGGATAAGTAAAATAAAGCAAAGAAAAGTTTATATCTGAAATGAAACTTGCATAGAAATAACTAGCATTCATTTTCAGATCATCCCTACACTCCAGCTATCAATTCAGATTTTTGTGGATCTCTTCCTCAACTCAGGGATTCGACCCCTGAGGAATAGAGAATGTTTTTTTGATGTCTATATCTTCCCTTTATTCACTCTTGGAAAGGGTGGGAATCAGTTGGATGTTGGCATATTGATCAGAAACTATATTGTAATCATTTTGGTAGGAGATTAATAAAAGTGTTGCAACTATTTCTTTGGGATACATGTGGTTTGGTTGTCTAGAATTGTTTATTCTCTTGTTTCATTTGTATGAATGTATTGTTGGTCAATTTTCCATTTCATGTCTATTGTATGATCACTTTCAAGTTAGAGAAATAGAATTCATCTCACATGCTCTATTTTGGGAAAGTTTTCATAGTTTGTTCGTCTTTCTTTTAGTTTAGGAATAATTCATATTTCATGCAATTCCTAGCTCCTCACCTGTCTGAATCATTCCGTCCCAATAACCCTAATGTGCTATCCTTTCTACCTACCTTTCCCCATTGAATCTCTACAACCCTAATCCTAGTTTCCCTGACCTAGCCTCTTTGACCTAATATCCTCATCCAACAACCCAATAAAAACAAAACCAACCCTTATGCATTTCATACCTAGCCTAAAACCATAATTCATCTAGCCCTCTTGGCTATGATTTTTGTGGAGAGAGCCCTTTCCAACTTTGTAGGGCTAGATACGAAGCCAAAAGATTGGTTTTTGGTTGCCTTTGTTGGGATTTATTCTTCAGCTTTAGAAATCTGGCGGAGTGATAACACCTCTTATTGGAGCTTTATAACACAACTCATGGCAGTATTTAGATCCATATACATATGTACATATACCAAAAAAATTTGCTCAACCAACAAATAAAGAAGGATCCATAGCCCGCATCTGATATGTCATCTCCCATGTAGCTTCATTGGGCCCAAAGTGCTTCCAATGCACTTTAACCTACTTTATTTCTTAGTTTGGGAGCATGAGAATCTTTCTTTGCAACATACACCATCATTATGCCTAGAATTGTTCTTCTGGTTCTACCTATAATACAAGCTATTCAATCATATTATCAACATCCTTAACATAATTCTTAAGCAATGACACATGGAAAACATCATGGAATTTCATTGTCAGAGGCAGTGCAAGTGGATAGTCTATTTGTCCAATACTTACAAGAATCTTGGAAGGTCCACAAAACCGAGGTGTCATTTTCGCACATGATCCAATCCTCAAGGATCTCTTCTTAGGCTTGATTCACAACTAAACTTTTTCCCCAACCTAAAACTACTTAGACATCTTATTTTGATCGACATAATTTTTTTGTCTATCCTATGTTGCGTTTATATTCTTCTTTATTACTTGCATTTATTATTCCATATCCAGCAACATATCCGGTCCTATCAACACCATGTTCACTAGATCACTCCAACTGATGGGAGTATTACAACTCTGACCATATATTTCCTCAAACGGAATCATCCTCAGTGACAACTAGTAACCATTATTATAAGAAAACTCAACCAATGGAAGGTACTCCTCCCATCTCATGTGTTGATGCATCACATACATCCTCAACATATCCTCCAAAATCCTGTAGACCCTCTCTGTCTATCCATCTGTCTACAGATGATAATTTTTGTTGAAGGTCAACTTTGTCCCTAAATATGCAAACAGCTCCTTCCAAAACTTGAAAGTGAACTTAGCATCCTTTTCTAACACAATATTCCGTGGAAAACCATGTAATTTGACCACATATTTGATGAATACCTATGCTACATCATTAGATGAATAAGTAGACTTCACTGGAATGAAGTATTCTACCTTTGTCAAATTCTCCACCACAACCATGATAGAATCATGTTGTCTATTTGTCCTTGGTAAAAATGTAATGAAATCCATGGAAATTACCTCCCACTTCCACTCTGGAATCAGAATCGGTTTTAGTAGTCCACCTGGATGCTTACATTATGCTTTCACATGTTGACAATCCAAGCATCTAGCCACAAAGTCTGTCATGTCCTTCTTCATATTCGGCCAATGATAAAACTTGTTCACTGTAGTAAATGTCTTCTGATATCATGGGTGACCTGAATATGATTTTGCATGAAACTCCCTCAAGATAGTATTCTCGAGCTCATTTTTTTCTGGCACATATGTCCTATCCCTAAATCTGATCAAACCATTTGTTATGAGACGATAGTTGGGGTCCTGATCATTTGTACCCTATTTTAACATGTGCCTAAGCTCCATGTACCTGTCATCCTGTTGCCCTTCCTGTAGGATCTGATCCTATAAGTATGTCCCATAAGAACTCATAGCTGCTATATGAGTCACTTGTATCCTCCTTCCAAGAGTATCTACAACCCTGTTCTCCTTACCCTTGATGTACCTAATCTCAAATTCAAACTCACTAATCGTGGTCAACCATCTATCTTGCTTGGAATTAAGATTCAGTTGGTCAAATAAATACCTCAATCCACTGTGATCGGTCATCAATACAAACCTCCTTCCAAGAAGATAGTGTCTCCACATATTTAATGCATGAATGATTGCTTCCAAATCAATATCATGTGTCAGATAATTCTCCTTGTGCCCATTCAGTTTATGTGACTCATATCATACTACATGTCCTTCTTGCATATGGAATCCACCAAGTCCTCTCTTGTAAGCATCTGTATACAGCACAAACTATTTTTTTGAATCTACAATCTTTAACACTGGAGCATCTGTCAGCAATTGCTTCAATTTCTCGAAACTTTCTGAAAATTCCTCTGACCATTGAAATTTATTACCTTGCCTTTGCAATGACGTAATAGGATATGAAATCTCATAGAAGTTCCCGATGAACCTCCTATAATAACCTATTAGCCCCATAAATGATCTTACCTTATCCACATTTCTAGGAGCTTCCCACTCCATGATAGCCCTTATCTTTTCTAGATCCACTGTTATGCATTCCTTGGAAACAACATGTCCCAAATAATGTACCATCATCTGAAAGAAACTTCATTTACTGAGCTTAGCATACAACTAGTTCTCTCTCAACAATATCAATACTAATTCTAAGTGTTCGACATGTGTTTCCTCATTCTTATAATATATCAAGATGTCATCAATGAATACAATAAAAAACTTGTCAAGATAAGGACACAACACACTATTCATCAAGCACATAAAGGTAGCTGGAGCATTATTCAAACCAAATTGAACTAAAAAAAACACATAATTCCAATACATGGTCCGAAAAGCTATCTTATAAATATCCTCCTCATTGATGCATACCTAATGATATCCTAATCTCAAATCAATATTCGAGAACAATGTTTCTCCCTTCAATTGATCAAACAAGCCATCAATCCTTGACAACATATACATGTTCTGGATGGTTACCTTGTTCAAATGTTTGTAATCAATGCATAACCTAAGAGTACCATCCTTCTTCTTCACAAACTATAATGGTGCACCCCACGGTGATACACTTGGCCTAATGTATCCCTTTTAAAGCATTTCCTTCAATTGCCACTTCAAATCTACTAATTATGGATTGCTCATCATGTAAGGTGCCTTTGATGCTAGTGCTTCCCTTGGTACCAAAATAATAGAAAATTCCACTTCTATATGTGGTGGAAAATCTGATATCTCTGAGGGAAATACATCCTGAAACTGCTGCAAGATTGGGTACCTGTTTAATATCTTCACATCCTCCTCCTCCTTACCTTTATCACTAGAAATAAGAATTGTAAATAAAACACACCCTTTTCTATGATTGTGCTTTGTTTGCATAGTTGTAACCATTATGATGGACATTTCCTTCTTCTTACAATGTAACACTCTATGTTCTCCATTGTCATTCAAGCACTCAATAGCCTTGTCATAACAATCCACCTTAGTCCTGTGAAGATACAACCAATCCATACCCAAAATCATACTATATTATCCTAAGTGAAATAAATGAATAGAACCAAAGAAAAGAAGACAAATATGTTGCCTAGAGGATGAGAAATAGTTTTATTATGGTGTATGATTGGCCAACCAATTAGGTACAACATAAGGCCCATTTCACCTTTCCTAGATACATTAAACCTCACATTTTACACTTGAAAACACATTTTTCTTAGCTTTGATAAGTTATTATGAAGGTTACAGATATTTATCATACTTTGTGTGCCTAATGTGTTTATTATGTAGGGTATTGAGGATATTTTTTGTAGATCACGTGAAATCCAAACAAGATAAAATTATGGGACATGTCCCCTACTACAGGATGACCAAAATCGACTAGCTTGAGCAATAATTACTCCTCCATGTAGCTGTGAGGACACTCATGGAGAAAAAACCTATTTTCTAGGGATTTTGGAGGGAAAGAAGTCCTCTCTTCAAGGATGTTTCCCCTCAGCTATTTTTATAAACAAAGGGCTCGATTATCCCATTAGGATTAAAATTTTTTTGTATTAGAAATTTAGTTGTAATGAAGCAAATATATTAGCCTAAGAATTCTAGTTTTGCAACTTTCCATGTATAAGCACATTTTCTTATTAATGGAAGGCATTTTCAATTCCTAGACTATAATATCTTCAGGGATATGATCTAACTTAGGTTAGGTTCCACCCCAGGTTCTTAAGACCCCTTTTGTACTGTTATTTTGCATGCATCATTTTAGCTAGTCACTTATGTAATTTGATTTCTAAACATTGTTTCTTGCATGGTCAATGAGCTAGTTTTCTTACAAGTCTTTTGATGCATTATATTTTAACAAAGTTAGAAATGGTTATTCTATGTAGTTGGCATTCCTTTCCATGCATTAGCTCACTTTTATTATTGTTCATGCAGCTTTGTACATTGTTAATTACACAATTTCTTGTTCTACAGAGCTACAAGAAACCCTATAATTTCTCTTTTGTTGAATAAACTTGTATATCACAAGAATGAGTACATGTAAAGGAGTTCTTGGCAATTCTTTTTCCTTCCCTTATCTCATCCTTCCTTTAAACTACATCTGAAGTGTATTTTTCTACTCACTAGACTACCTCTTGTAGCAGAATGGGGACCCATGTAACAACCCACATTTTGCATCAAAAACTCCTATATATTTTCATCCAAATCATGATTAGCCTTCCTTGACATGTTACAACATCCTAAATACCTTGAGGATGAGATTTGGAAACCAATATACCTCATAGATCCTTTGACCTAGTTGTTGTAGGAAAATTTCCTTTACTATCAATTAGGGTTTGATATTTTTATGATGTATTTCAGCTACAAGTTTGTTTCCAGTGCCCAATAGAGTAGAGATTATTTTATCTCAATATTATTGAATTTGTTTTCTTCCTTTTTTTTCGCAAATATTATATGTTTTCTTACTTCTCTTCATTTCCTATAGATTTGAATACTTCATGTAGCATAGACATAAAAATGGTCTCTATGTAGCTCAAATTATCCTTAGTTTCTTTCACCTAATACATGTTGCACACATAGTGCAGACCCCTATTAATTTTTTATGAACCCCGAGTTGACAATTAAATTCCATACCCTTGGGAGTTACAATATTCTTGTTGTAACACTCAGGGCCATCAACAGGAATTGCAATATGAAAATGAGAAAATATATGACCTTATATAGGAATTACTCAGATATAAGAAGCCTCCCCCTTCCTACCCCTTGTTTCTTCATGAGAATATTATTATTTTATAATTAACAACAACAAAATAAAATGGGCCATATGAAGTGACACCCACCCTGACTTTCTTGGAAACTTTTAATAGAAGTAATTTTTCAAAGTAGCATTTGATGTGTGAGTTGTACCTGCATGAATTTATTTTGTATGGGGATAGGAAGTTTAACCTCTCATGTTATGTCGGTTACATTTATTTGAGATCATTTTATTCATTTTTCTAAAACCAAATCAAATGGAAACTGGCCTACAAGGCTATTACAACAAATCAAGAAAACAACATGTTATGTATTCATGGAGAACTTGGATTTGTGGTTGCAATAGTTAGAACCTACAACAATTTCCTTGGGTCTCTAAAAAGGATGGCCACTATGAATGATGTCAGAGGAAGAATCTGAGACCTTTGCTCCAGAAACATTGAAAAACTAAATAAAGTGCAATAAAGGGCAGTAAATTGAGATGGGATGTGTTTGATAAGGGACTAAAAGACAAAAATCCGTACTGCTAGCCAAATTTTATCCATTTCCTATTAATGGTGCCAATAAATGTCAATTGTATTAGGTGGTGTAGAAATAAGTGGATTGGACTATAATTTTGATGTCCTTTAATTTGGCTCTTAGTGCCACATTATCAACACTAATATCATCGAAACTTGGAGACGAAGATATATGGTGGTTAATTCATTCTCTTTTGAGGGGTTCAAGTTTATTACAAGGGATATTGTCAACACTTATAACTTCATTAAACTCCACTCACAACATTCCCTAAATTTCAACCAATGGAATGTCTGCATGGGGACATGTAGCCACTTCAGTTGGGGGGAGATTTTGGGTTCAAGAATTGGCACCTTTTTACCACCTTTTTCCTTACCTTTTTACCATTTTTCCTTCCTTAGTTTCATCCTTTTATCTAGTTGCTTAATTTTTTGAATAAGGTATTCCATATTATTATTTCACTATAATTTATCTAGTTTTGTTTGGATTTGATGAGAGAGTAGCGATTTTGGGTGTTTTTACTGATAAAGTGTCGAAGGGATTAATTACAGGATGACCTATATGGCACACGTTGTTGTTACTCCCTTGTTTCAAATGTTGTAATGTTGTTATTTAAGTTTTTCATGATATTACTCTAGGCATATATGATGCTAACACTCTGCTCTGTTGATATACCATTGTTGTTATTATGTTATATTGTTGTTATCCAATCTTGGGGCCATTTCTGGGTTGTTGACATGTATGTTGTTACTCAGTGATGTCAACATGGACTGTTATGCTAGCGATGAATCAACTTACCTTGAAAACAATTTGGCTACGATTTTTACAATTCCCAAAATTTAGCTATTAACTAATGAGGCAGCTCGTTGTGGCAATGATTTTATTTGTACTTAATTTATTTTAGTTTGTTAAAAATATCTTTAGTTACTTTTATTTGAACATCTTGAGAATTGAAATATTTTCAAGGTTGTTCATAATGATTTGATACTAACATTAGTAAAAAAAAAAAACCTATCATAAGGGAATTCCTTGCCCCGAGAAGAGGTTTGGCATTACTTTTTTAGATTGTGCATTTGTACATTTATTTTTTAGAGAGAATGTAGTCCTCAACAAGTTCGTGGTTCATCTAATGATTTGTTGTGCTAGCTTGTGAATGTAAACTTCTCCAGGTCCTTGCTAAAGAGGAAGGGCCCTCCTTTTTATCAAGGATTTTTATGTATATAGAGGTAGCATATTTACTTTAAGAAAATTTCTTATAGGTTGTGATTTCAATTCCTCTGATTTTATTTTATCGTTGTTACAAATTCCTTGGCAGATTGATGCAGTGTTGTTACTATTGGTTATGTTATATTTTAGAAGGTTTTTAATAGATATATGAATATTTAGCCATAACCATTATAGAATCAATCTCTATCAATCGAGTGTTACTATTGTAGTTTATCGTTGTTGCATATTGTTATTATTTACTTATGTTACAAGATATTGATTAATTGTTATTGTAGAATGTTATGATTCATAGTTCATCTCGAGATAGATTGTTGTTACAAATTAGTGATATTGCTAGTATAGGTGATTAATAGAAATGATCACTACAAAATACTATTGAAATTTATTTTTCTTTATCATTCCCAACCCTATATCATTGATTCCATCTCAATGGTAGAATTTGTTGAAGAGTGTGTTAGGGTCCTATAATTTATAGGATCTCAAGGTGATTTGATATTTTATATTAGTTATTTGATATTGTAAATAATTTTTCAATTTGCAAATGATATCCAAAAAAAACATATTAAAGAAAATGAAAAGATGGTATTTAAAAAATGAATAAAGAGACAAAAGAAAAATAACGAAGAACAATGAAAAAGAATAAAAATAAGATGAGAATCCCACACAAGAAAAAAAACAAAAATAAATAATATTGAAAGTTTTGCAAATCTAAATGCCACTACTGATAGATAGTTTCTTTCTGTCAAATAAAGTAAAGGTTGTGTGGAGCTTGTTCAAAATGCCACTATCATTAGTCATTTGTTTAATCATACATCTTAATCATGGTTGAACAAGTTTAAATTTCTGTTAATTAGACTAGAGAATAAAGATTATCCAAACTGTTTAATCTTGGCTAATGTTAGTTAGGTAGAAAATGATATTGATTCAATTGTTTAAGTTGAATCAATGGAGTAATAAGAGATATGATATATTAGGATTTTAGTTTTAATAAGAAGTAAAATAGTGTTTTTATAATCTAAATGCACCCTTGGGAAGAAATGAATAAAATGTTAGTTTAGTTCTAGGAGAAAAATTGAAGTTAAAGGGTAGAGGGGAATAACCTTATTTAAAAAATGACCCATATTTGTGTTAAAATGAAATATTAACGCCAGTGTACGAAAACATATCACTTTAGTTGCACATGAGAAACAACCCTAACAACAAATATGGTTGTCTAACTTCCTTAGATCTACAATATATAGTCGAAAAAAATGTAATAGAAACCCATATCTATGTAGCAAAAGTAGCTAAACAGTAAAATGAAATATGAGTTTCTCTAAATATCCAATGGACAACACAAGATATATAAAGAATTTTATATTATGTTAACACCTCGGAAGGGAACAAAGTATGATGTTAGTAGTCCCCCTCAATGTGATGGGTTCTTGGTTGTCCTCAACACTTCAGATCCAAAGTTTCTCTCTCTCAATGGTGTAGAAAACTCAAGACGTGTTGAACTCTATGGGAGCTCAAAAGAAAAATAATAAAAGTGATCAAAGTATGACAATGACAGAGGATCAAATTCCCACCATGATAAAAGGATCAAAGGTAAATAATGAATGGAAAGCCCTCCTATTTATAACAAAATATTGAGTTATCCTTGATATTGGTGCATAGTAAAATATTATTAACCAAGATCTAGATCTAACTGCTTGGAATATTTTATTATATTTTGTTGGAGGGAAAAGGAATTTAAATTGGTTAAATCCCTTTATATAGAAATAATAAACAAATAAGTGATTTATTTATCATTTCAAGGACGGGGTTAAGGAATAATTTAACAAATAATGATTTATTTTGTTGTTCCTAAATGATTTAGTCGAATTTAACAAGGAATATTAATTAAATAATTATTTAATTAATTATTCCTATAGAATAATACGATAAATACTGATTTATATAATTATTTCTCATTAATTGGGTTAAATATGACTAGGAATATTATTTAAACATTAGTTTAATTAATGATTCCTAGAGGAAAATTAAATAAATAAGGATTTATTTAATTATTCCTCATGGGGTTTCCTGTTTGGACCAGATTTTTTTTTTTTTTTTTGTAAATTAGGAAGATCTATTCACATTAAACATATAAACTTAGATTGCATTGTAGGCATGGAGAGGTGAGATCGCAGATAAGCGTTTGGAAGCAGAAGATTTTTCTATGAGATGTGCAATGGTCTCACCCTATGGGAAAGGGAATACAAGGGGAGGAACAAAGGGGAGAGTGCTAGAGTCAAAAAACATAGAGTGATCATACATTGAAGTGCTTGAAAAAAGGCATTGAAGCCTCGTACCAAGAGTCAAAAAGGAAGGCCAAACTCGAGAAACAGGGGATTAGAGGCCAGGGGAGCGCTGCGGCTCAGCGTCGTCGGTCAGGAGGTCATCCACGCTGATGGGCCTGTCCAGAGTGCCTTCATCGGAGTATAACATCTGGCGTTGGTTGGAAGAGGGACCTATGCCTGAGCCGTCCTGGCTGGAGGAGTGCGGAGCCAAGGGGGAAACTTCTTCAACCTTGGGACACTGTTGGTGGAGGCGCATGGTGGACCGGCTCCTCAAAAGGGCATAATGGGGGGAGCTCCTGTCAATGAATCGCATGTGATGAACTTGGCTCAAATTCTTGACAAATTTATTTTTTTAAGAGTCAATTTTGCACTCCAGAGCTCTTTTGCGGTCAGTTTGGTCCTAGAGGGAAATGGCAAGGAGAGTTTTAGTGTGCTAGTGTAAACCGATGGCTCTGATGTACAAGTTTTCCCGGGATCTGGTGAGACTGGGATCTGGGATCCAACGGAGCGTAGCATCAACCTCATCCGATGACGTTTCTCTATGCAAGATGTGTGCTTTGTTCTCCAAATCTACGATGTGCCTATGTGTTTCCTGGCTAGTGGTGGCAACATAAGCTGCGGTGGAGTTCCTAGCACCTGTTTCTGTGCGGGTGACAGGGGCACGGGGTCTGCTAGCCCCGTGAGCACCGCGACCGCAGCAGGAAGGGGGATGAGGATGGTCTCTGTGATGGGCCATGGGGCTAGGGAAAGGTAGAATGGGGTATAGGGACACGAAGGGATGCAAGGGAGAACTGCGAATAAAATTTTTCTAGGGGGACCGAGTAGGGGCAAGCACAGCAGTAGGAGTAAACCAGAATGCGAAATAATATATGGAAGAGGGGATGATATAGGATGGCAGGAGGGGAAGAAGACAAGGGAAGCCACTGGGGAGCGTGCCAAAAGCACTGGCTTCATCATGCGTGAAATTAATGAGGCCAGAGGCTGCATAATGCTGAGGGCAGGCGGCATTAGTGTCGAACGTGGGGTGATTTGTGGGGAGGGTGGTGAGTGGGAGGGTCATGCTTACTGATTAGATTGAGAGGGGTGCTCGAGGCCATCCTGCTGTGAATCGAGGAGGCTGATGTGAATGCAATCATTTTTTACAAATGGTTGATCGATGGCGTCCCAGGTTGCAGAAGTGAGCCTATTGATGTCGCTGACACCCAAATTAGCTAGGAAGTCCGCAAGCTTGTTAGCTTTGCGTCTAACAGTCGAGAAGGAGATACCCCTGGAATTATCGATGTTGAGCTTGATTTTGTGCAGGGTTTTGTTTATGTGCCAGCATTCAGAGACTTGATGGATGTTGCATCCCTGTTGGATTTTCCTACAGTCATGGGTGGCCATTGTGGAGTCCCCTTCCACCAGGAGGGGCCAGAAGTTGTGATCTTTGGCAATGGTGAGCCCGTTTGCTAAGGCTTGAAGTTCAAATGCATTGTTGGTGGTGTGGCCCAGGTTCCTGTAATAGATCCAAAGAGTTTTTCCTTCATGGTTGCGAAAAATTCCTCCAAAGCCCGCATTTCCAGGATTTTATTTAGAAGCACCATCATAGTTTAGATTTATCATATTGGGGTCAGGAGGGTGCCAGATAGGTTCTGGCACGGAGACGAGAGCAGCAGAGAGGAAAGTGTGAGGGAAGTTGGGGGAGAGGTTAAGAAGGGAGAGGACGTGGCAGTCCTCCATCGTGGGGAAGGAGGAGGGATTAGGGAGCTTGGATATGGAGGAAGATTCTCTTAAAGTCTACTTGATGGAGTGGAGGACCTGTTCTTATGTTTTTTCCAAGTTTTTGAAGATGCGTGAGTTCATTTCTTTCCAAAGGGCCCAACAAATGATGTCAAGAAGAAGGTTCCAAGCCAAGTTAATGAGGGGCTGGGAGGAGAAGGAGGTTCTCCAGAGGTTGAGGGAGAGGAGGATGGAGGAGGGGTCACGATCGGAGGCTCTGAAGACAAGAAATAACCATTTCTAGATGTTGTATGCAAGTTGGCATTCGTTTAGCACATGGTTAGAAGTTTCAGAGTTGGTTTTGTAGAGAGTGCATACGGAAGGACCGATGAAACCTTTTCTTTCGAGATTATCCCAGGTCAAAAAATTTTGATGCATGACCAGCCAAAGAAAGAGATTAATTTTTGGCCAATGGTTACAATTCCAGAGCCTGCTCTATTTACTGTGCAGGGGGATGGGATTGGGGTCAGATATGTGACCATAGGCCTCTTTAATATTGAAGTGTCCTGTTGCATTTAGAACCCATCTTAGCTTATTTGGCTCCATGTACTTTTGTATTTGTCTTTTTTGAAGCTATTTAGCGAGGATGGCACAAATATGAGGGTGATTGTGCTGAACCAACGCAACGGGTTCAAGCCACACCCTCCAGTCGATGTTGTCCTCGTTGTTCCAAAAGTCTTTAACAAAAGTTTTGTTGAGTCTGTCCATATGGATTTTGATGGGAACAAAAATTTCTGTATTGAGCCTGGGGCGTTGCTCCCAGGCATCATCTCAGAACAAAGAATTCTTGTGATTGCGCACTTCCTAGAAACAATGATTCTGTATGAGAGCTTTGTTTTTCCATGCTTGGTTCCAGCTCGGGGATCCTTTAAGGGCGCCCGAGAGTCTGATAAGTGAGTCTGAGTGACGAGTGGGAGAATACTTAGCTTTCCAAAGTTCTGCCCGGGAGGTGGTGGGATTGGTGATCCAACACCACCAGGTTTTGGCCCCCAGGACTTTTCCAAGAATATCAGGATCTCTGAGGCCGAGACCCCCTGCTTTTTTTGGCTTGCATATTTTGTTCCATGCAACCAGCGCCCATTTACCTTTGTTTTCCTTGCCTTTCTAGAGGAAGTCCCTTTGGATTGATTTTATTTGGTTAGAGATGGATTTAGGGGCTGCAATGGCCCAGTATTGGTACTAAGGGATAGCTTGGAGAACCAAGAAAACAAGGACCAGTCTACCCGGGAGGTTGAGGGATCAAAAGATCCAATTGGAGATCTTTTTTTCAACTTAGTGATCAGGGATTCCCATATACCTTTGGAAAAGGGTTTATCAGTGAGAAGAACACCCAAATATTTAGAGGGAAAGGCACTGAGCTGAAAGCCCAGAATGCGGGCAATGTTGTAATGAATAGCTTGAGAGGTATTGAGGAAAAAGAGCTTATAATTGGTGTTGTTGATAGAGGTGCCCGATGCAAGAGAAAAATCGTTAAGAATAGTCTGGAAGGCAAGGGCTTCTTTGACTGTGGGAGTGCCCATGAGTAGCGTGCCATCAACAAATTACTAGTGGGTGGTGGAGGGGGGTGGAGGGATAGAGGTTGAGACCACATATACGGCCATTTGAGGAGGTAGTCGTAATGGAGCGCCCCAGACCTTCAGCCATGATGAAAAAGAGGAAGGGTGAAAGAGGGTCACCTTGTCTGATGCCACGATAAGGGTTGATGATGGCCGAGGGGGATCCATTGAGGAGGTTGTAAAAGAAAGCTCCCATAACTAAGGCCATTATCCATTTGATGCATTTTGTGCCGAAGCCAAAAGCAGCCAACATTTTCCTGATGGAATTCCAATTAATTCTGCCAAAAGCTTTGGACATGTCCAATTGGATAAGCATGTCTGGTTTACGTTGATCCTTGAGGGAGTGGATGACCTCCTGAGAGAGGATGATGCTATCCAGAATTTTCTTGCCTTTGACGTAGCTTGTTTGATGAGGGGAAATGAGCAGGGGTAGGATAGTTTTGATACGGTTGGCAATGAATTTGGAAATTATATTGTAGATTACATTGTAAAGGGCAATTGGCCTGAACTGGTCTAGGGAGTCTGCTTTGTCAGATTTGGGGATGAGGGTGAGGAAGGTGGCATTGAAGGAGTTAAGGATGGATTTTTTGATTTTGGATTCTTTAACCAGGTCATAGAATTCCTCTTTGATCAAGGGCCAACAGGCCTTGTAGAAGTCTATGGTGAAATTGTCCGGTCCAGGAGCTTTACCATTGGGCATTGATTGGACTGCTTCCTCCACTTCAGCCATAGTTATCTTTTTCAACAACATCTGGTTATGATATTTGGTCAATATTGTAGGGATGTTTCTTGTTATTTTCCCTATGCCCTCCTTGTTGTCATTATTTGATTCCGTGAGGATGTCCGCGAAGCGCTAATTGAGCTCCTCTTCAATCTCAGTGTGATTGCATAGGATGAGGCCCTGCTGATTTTTGAGACTGAGAATTCTATTGTAATTTTTGTGTTGAATCATTGACCTGTGGAAAAAGGAAACGTTTTTTTCTCCATCTTTGAGCTAGTTGACTCTGGAATTTTTCCTCCATAGAGTTTCTTCAGCTCGTTCGTCCCAATTATTTTGAAGCCTGAGTTCCTCCTGCTTTTTTTTCTTTTTCATCCCGCAATTGATGATACTATGTTGGAGGGTCTTCATTTTTCTTTCAATTAGCTTTTTCTCAGCTATTATGTCTCCAAAATTTTGTTTGTTCCAGACCTTGAGTTATGATTTGATGTGCTTTAGCTTCTGTTGGAAGTTATGCATTTTGTTTCCCTGGGACTTTAGGGGAGAAGACCACCACTCCTTCATTTTGTCCTTGAATTTTGGATGACTGATCTAGAAAGATTCGAACCTGAAGGGACTGTTTTTGGGGCTTTCCGAGAGCTTGATGTAGAGAACAATGGGTCAGTGATCCAAGCCTGCTTGAGGGGTTATTCTTGCTTCCATTTCCAAGGAGCAGAGGAAGAGGTCCTCTGAGAGGAGAAATCTGTCAAGTCTAGAGGCGATATTTCTGTCCCCTCCTATTTTGTTGTTCCAAATGAAGGAGCCATTTTTGGTAGGGGTGTCAATGAGGCCTAGATTTTTTATCATGGCCTGAAAGGTAGTTGAGTCAATGTCTAGTTTCCTTAAGCCTCATCTCTTTTCCCCGAGGTTGAGAATCATGTTGAAGTCCCCTGCTATGAAATTGAGGGGGTGATTGAAGGAGCTGAGATGCTTCTTAAGGTTGTGGAGCCAACCCACTCACTTAGAGGCAGAGTGTGTAGCATAGACATTTGTAATGATGATCTTATATTTGGTTCCATTGATATGAAGGACAGTGGTAAGGGAATGTTTGGAGGCTAGAGACTCGCATAGGTGGAACCGAGAGTCCTTCCAAAAGGTTGCTAGACCGCCCACAGTACCAGAGGCAGAGATGGATAGGTGGCAATAATGATTTCTGAAGCAAGATTGCTGGATGGAGTCCTTATAGTGTAGATTTCTTTTTGTTTCTTGTAGAAGTACAATATCAGGCTTGTCAGAGGCTATCTTGAATTTAAGGATCCTTTTCTTACTGGGACTGTTTAGTCCTCTTATATTCCAGGATGTACAAATCATGGTAATGGATTAGAGGAGAAAGAGATAGCCCTTACATTTCATTCTTTGACGAGGCAGATTCCAATCTCTTGAAGGTATTGATTGTTGTTTTTCCTTCCTCTTTTTTTGTTTTTCCCTTTGTTGATGTGTTGGCTTGCGTTTAGGTTTTCCGTGATTCCTCCTGCTGGGTTTTTGCCTTTTTTTAGGTGCACTCATTTCTTCTGCATACCTTGCTGTAATATATAGGCCTCCTCTATTTTATGTATGTGTTCTATGGGGATTCCTTCTATTCCCTTCGTGTTCCATTCTTTTGTGATTTTTTGCAAGTCTATTCCCATTAGGACTTGCTCAATATCTCTTTCCTATGGGGTTGGAATGTCTTGTATGCTTTCCATTTCTGTGTCCTCTTGGGGTGTTTTGCCATCCTATGTGAGAGTGAATGTTGCATCCATTTCTGTGCTACTTTTGTCATTGGTGTTTCCTGCTCGGTGTTTGCATCTGTATCTCTGCTGTGTTTCTCTATTTGCTCCTAGAGTGTGGTTAGGACTTCAAACTTGTTTTTCTTGGAGAGAATTGGAGGATATTTTCTTGTGTTCATTGTTTTGTTTTGTCTGTGTTTGATGCCTGCTCTGGTGTAGCCTTGGTCATCCTTTTTCTCCCCTGCTTGATCGTCTTTTGTTGGGGTTTTTTTTTGTGGCCAGTCCCAGAAAATATGTCCGTGCTCATGAAATTTTCTGCATCGGAAGGGGATGTGCTCATAGTATATGCTTTGAGTCCATATATCGTCCCTGAAGTTTAGCCTAATGGCTTCTAGTAGGGCTCCTGAGACATTTATGTAAGCACAGATGACGACATAGGAGATATACTGACCGTTTTTTGTGCCTTCTGACATTTTTATGTATTCTCCAAGTTCATCCCCGATGGCCTTTAGTTTCGAGGGTGCCCAGTAATCGGTGGGAAGTGAGTATAACCTTATCCATACTGGAACCCTGGTGAAGTCTTCTTTGTCGGGAGTGAAGTTTTCCTTCCAATATCTCATGTATAAGCCAGCTGATTGAAAAATTAGGGGCCTCCTTCAAATATCCTGTCTCTGTCTTCTAGGAGAGCAAAGACCACCATGAAGAAGCCTTTGGATCCTAACTAGAGGTCAATCTATCCTTTTGAACTCCATTTGGCATGGATCCATCCTTTTAGGGCGTGTTCTATAGGCCATATGCCCATAAATTTATAGGTAATCGCATGTTCTTGCATGTATTCTCTGTAGATGGCCACATCTGGATCATGAATGATAATTTCTGGGATTTTTGTTGCCTTAGGATTGTAGGCACTTTGCCTTTTTGCTCCTTCCTTGGCATTTTCTTTCATTTTTGGCCCTTCACCTTCAGAGGGAAGGGGGTTTTTATTCACAGAGGCAGTGGCCGTTGTGGTGGTGGTGGTTGTTGCTGTGGTCACCAAGGGATATGCTGTAGCTTGATTCATCTCTTGCAGAGGAGGGATAGGCCGCATCTCTTGGTTCAAGCGAGGAGTGGCTGAGGTGGTGGTGAGGCCTGTAAAAAAAGATACATTGGGTTTGTGAGCGAAGCCTGCAGCGAGATCTTGGTAGGATGGAGCCTGCGAGCCTCCATCCTACTCCATTAAGGGAGCTCAAGGTGAGATCATGCAGGTATGCTACGACAGGGCTGTAGCCAGAGGCTCAAAACTCAGTGTAGCAGGGTGCGCAGAGCGTCAGCTATGGTTTTCCCAAACTTCTAGACCATAAATAACTTAATAAACTATGGTTTGTTAAATTATTTATTATAGTGAAATAAATTTTACTATGGTAAAATTGGTCTTACATGGTGTATTTTGATCCATCTAATTGTAACAAATGGTGTATTTTGATCCATCTAATTGTAAAAAATGGTGTAACAAATTTCCCCCCAACGTGCCAACGTTAGGAGCTAATCGTATGACCGAAGTACGTTGTAAGAACACAATCACTAGACACTGAAGGGGAGTCATAGAGAGAGATACGTATATAGAGTGAAGCGATAGAGGAAAATTATCTGAGGGGACAAGACCTACAAGTGAGGTAAGTCTCCTTTAATGTTTGGGTACATATTCTTAGTGAGGTAGGGGAGGCATACCTATGCCCTTCGAGATGACAAGTACAAAGAATAATGGTGTGCCCAGTAAATTAAGACTGAGCTATATAGTACATGTTATGCTAACATAAAATGGGCCAGAAAAAAATATAATGGATCCGACATACATAATGTGCCTGAGACAACAGCCAGGACTGAATACAATAATATCTAAGTACATTAGATATAATAACAACCAAAGAAGCCTTGATAAATAGGAAAGGGATCTGAAAATAAGAATGGATCATCAAAGTGATACATGCATGCTATAGGCACTGTAAGCGACTGGAACCGAACCCATCAAATATGTGGAGCTTCATCTGAGGATGTAGAATAAAATGAGGTCATTCGGTCATGTGGGGGCTACCTGAATGGCCACCCCCTAATGAGGTCTGAAAAATCTCATACACACACGGGAATCACTGGATCAATCTGTTGGATCACTGAACTATCAAGTATACGAATCTCGATCATGTTGAAGTGGAGAGGATGAGAAAAAATCAATTCAAAGGGAAATAAGGAGTCCCTTTGCCTGATCTGAGGCACCAAACAATAATAAAAGCTAGAACCAAGATACAACGCCCTCTATACCTGTATTCTGGAATGAATGTGTTGATGTCAACAAAAGGAGGTCTGCCATAGGTGAGGCAATGAGGGTCCTTAACTAAGGCATGAGAGATAATAGTAGAGCGACTGATGGGCTAACACCAGGGATGATGATGGAATGGGGGATACTGAGTAGCAAATGGACGACTGCCCTTGTCAAAGAATATAAAGCATGGATGACCTGGCAGTGACTGACTGGACTCCTGAGGGGATGGGGGATAGTGGAAATGGAGGCCAAAATGGACTACACGAGAGAGGGACAAGGTGTGAATGGGTGGAATACTATGATAGGAGGCAAAGTACTCGGGACGGACTACATGAATGCAATGATGACTCAACTTGGATGCTCTATTCAAGGGTGACTCGGTGATGCTGCTACATAGAATAGGCCCGGTGGGGACCATACAAACATGAGAAAGTGATGGTTACTCATGAAAACAATTGACACATGTGTCAAAAAGTATGAAGGCTAAGTGGTGCCCCAAGTAAAAGTGGCGCAGGTGCATAAATTTGATTTTGAGAGCCAGTGAAGTGACCCTTCTTGGAAAAAAGGCTTTCGGATGAAGTATCAAATCATAAAAAAAAAAAGTATACCCATTTTAGATCTCGGTGATATATTTCCAACGGTGTTGATGGTTCATAAAACGGAGCTACGGTTTGGTCACAATTAGCGAATGTAAAATTAGGGTTTCTCTTTTAATAGGGCAATTTCCCTCCAATTTGGTTCATTTGTTTGTGGAGATGTGGTGAATGTGGAGAGGAGGAGAAGATAAATCTTCTGGCAGCGTTTGTAACGGACAAATTAGCTACATTTGAATCGAGAAAAATAAATTTTAACGGTGGGTGGCACCGTAGGTTTTAACCTTGAACAAAAATTATCTGATCCTTATAACGAGGAAAATAAACAATAGCGAGAGCATAAAACATAAAACGGATAAACACGAGAGATTTTCCCTGGATCCCAAATCGGGACGACAGAAGCCAGTTTTCATTATATTCCTTTTAGTGTTACAACACATATATATATACATCTTGGAAACATCACCAACCCAACCATTAAACACGGATTAGAACATAACGAACATAATAGTAGTTCCTTTACGGATCTACAAAATACCGAGGCGAAAACCATCGTACCCCAAAACCATGTGCAAAACCATGCACCAAAACCATAGACGACGGACTACCCACTAGGAAATTAAGGACCAAAAATTTTCGCCGAGCTTCTGGGACCGTACGAGGGGGGGCTATCACCCCCTTGTGACCCCCCTACACATGACTAATCGTGGAAAGAATATAACACAAACCCAAAATTCTCCCACTTGTTGTTTTCTTTCCACAGGGGGCCATAGGAGAGCTGAGTCATTAGCTCAGCTTTGCAACACCCATTGTTTCTCTACACCAAGATAACTTTTGAGTGCTCACAGACTTTGTCGATGCATCTGCAACATTCTTCAAAGTGTCCACCTTTACCAACAACGCCCTTTTAGCCTCAACCATATATCTCACAAAGTGATATTGAACATCAATGTGCTTTGTCTTTGAATGATAAGAAGGGTTCTTAGCCAAGAAAATTGCACTTTGGCTATCATAGTATATCCTTATAGCTTGCTGCACCGACCCCATACTTGAACACAATCTCTGCAACTTAAATTGCTTCCTTGCTTGCATGAGTGGCTACTATGTATTACGCCTCTTAGTTGGAAAGAGCCACTACGGTACTTATTTACTCATCTGGCCCATTTGCGCCTCCAAATAAGCTAAGCACATACCCAACATACCCCACTTGTAGATCTTCTTTGGTCAGGATCTCATTGATGTCACATCAACGAAACCACGAATGTCCAACATTCTTTCCAATCCTGGTCTTCCCTGGTAGCACAAGCCATAATCACTAGTGCCACGTAATTATCTGAAAACCCGCTTCACTGTTGTCCAATGCTCCTTCCCTGGGTTTGACATAAACCTGCTCAATACTCCCACTGCATGTGCAATGTCTGGTCTAGTACAGACCATTGCATACATCAGGCTACCCACTGCACTTGCATATGGAACACGGGACATATAATCCTCTTCTTCTTGTGTCTTGGGACACTGTTCAGCAGACAACTTTACACCTACAGGAATAGGAACATTCACCGGTTTACTATCCAGCATATTGAACCTCTGCAATATAGTCTCGACATACTTCCTCTGGTTTAACCAGAGCTTCCTCTTTTCCCGATCTCTCTTAATTTCCATGCCCAAAATATAGTTTGCAGCACCCAGATCCTTCATGTCGAATTTGAAGAACAGTTGGGTCTTCAAATCTTGGATAATTTCTTTGTCATTTCCAATCAACAACATATCATCCACATACAAGACCAAATAAATAACACGGTCACCAATTAATTTAAAATAAACACAGTGATCCTCCTTGCTTCTGGTGAAGCCAAGTCCCCGTATATAGGTATCAAATTTCTGATACCACATCCTTGATGATTGTTTTAACCCATACAGAGACTTCTTCAACCTGCATACCAGTTATTTCTTACCCTTCACCATAAAGCCTTCAGGTTGCTTCATGTAGATCTCCTCTTCTAGATCCCCGTGAAGAAATGATGTCTTCACATCCATCTATGCTATCTCAAAATCAAATGCAGCAGCAACAGATAAAAGTAATCTAATAGAAGTAACTTTGGAAACAGGAGAAAAAATATCACCAAAATCAATTCCCGGCACCTGGGAATAACCTTCCGCTACCAACCGAGCTTTGTATTTCTCCACCTTGCCTTCTACATTCATCTTCTTCTTAAACACCCATTTGCTTCCAATGGGCTTCCTTCCAGCCGGTAACTCCACCAGATCCCATGCATCGTTTTTGTGCAAGGATGCCATTTCATCAACCATGGCCTCCTTCCAGAGTTTTCCATCCTCTGAATCTACTGCCTCCCTGACAGTTCTGGGTTCATCATTAGTTATAGTTAAGGCAAAACCTGAACAGAAAGCAGATGGACTATACCTTTCTGGTTGCCTTCTTTCCCGAACTGATCTTCTCAAAGCTGGATTTTGTGGCTCTTCATCTTCTGAGTCTTCTTCTGTTGTAGAGTCTGATTCATCCTCATTTAGCTCAAACTCTATCTTTTCAGGTTCCTTTGATAGGACTTCATGTTTAACAACATCTTTCACTTCTCTAAACACCACATCTCGGCTGTACACAACCTTCCTTGGTTCTGGGTTCCAAAGCTTGTAACCCTTTAAACCATCCTTATACCCAATAAAGATGCACCTTTCAGATTTATTATCCAACTTGGTCCTTTTCTCCTTTGGAACATGTACATATGCATCACATCCAAATACCCTTAGATGTAAAAGAGAGGGTTTCTTACCAGTCCATACCTCATGTGGAGTCTTATCCTCCAACGCTGATGAAGGTGATCTGTTAACTAAGTAACATGCAGTCTCCACTGCCTCTGCCCAGAATTCTTGTCCTAACCTAGTACCACTGAGCATGCTTCTTGCCTTTTCCATCAGTGTTCTATTCATTCTTTCTGCAACTCCATTTTGCTGAGGTGTGTATGGAGTAGTCTTCTGTCGTGCTATACCACACTTCTTACAGAACTCTTCAAATTCCTTCTTGCAGAACTCCCCACCATTATCTGTCCTCAACGCCTTTATCTTCTTCTCTGTCTGGTTTTCCACCAGAGCCTTAAATTCTTTAAATTTGTCAGAGACTTCAGATTTCTTCCTCAAGAGATATATCCATGTATTCGTTGAGAAGTCATCTATGAATGAAACATAGTACACAGACTTTCCCAGTGATGGAACTGACAGAGGCCCAAACACATCATTGTGCACAAGTTCTAATATCTTGTTTGCCCTCTTAGCACCAGAAGGAAAACTCACCCGATTCTGCTTCCCATATACACAATGTTCACAGAAATCGAAATCCAGAGAACAATTAGACATACCTTCTACCATACCATCTCTATGCAGTATCCGAAGGCCTTCTCTCCAATATGTCCAAGCCTTTGATGCCATAGCATGGTCTTTTCTCCAGAGACAGCTAGACTTTCCGTCCCACTTTCAGGAACCACAGAACTGTTACACCCATCAATAACAGTGCTACCTTGTAGCTTGTACAAAGTTCCAGTCCGAACTCCCCGCATTAATACCAGTGCTCCCCGAACCATCTTGCAGGCATCTTTCTCGAACACTGTTTTTACACCTGCATCATCCATCTTGCTTACAGAAATCAGATTTCTGGCCAATGCAGGAATATGCAGAACACCAGGAAGTGTTCTAATCCTTCCACCTTGTAGCTTTAGCTTTACCTTTCCACGTTCGACGATTTTGGCCTTCCTATCATCCCCTAGGAAGACATCACCATCATATTTCTCATACTCGCAGAACCACTCCCTATGGGGAGTGAAGTGAAAGGATGCACCTGAGTCAATCAACCATGAATCATGATCTACATGTGTATTTGAAGAAGAAGCCAAATACACATCCCCACCTTCATCCGAGGTGGTTTTTGCCTCTGCAGAAGGAGCATCATCAGATCCCTTTCCTTTCTCGGGAGCTTTAGATCTGCAGTCCTTTTTGTAGTGCCCTTCCTTTCCACATTTCCAGCACACCTTTACAAACTTTCCAAGAGATTTAGATCTCACTCTAGATTTGGATCTCCCACTCGAAACCTTATTCTTGTTTCTATTCTAGGACCTTCCTCGTACATATAAGGCATCTCCATTCTAACCCTCTAAATTTCTCCGTCTCATTTCCTCCGACAGCAAGGCTGAGACAATGTCATCAAAATTCAAGGTAGTTGTATTGCTACCTATTGCAATAACCAGACTGTCCCACGAGTCTGGTAGAGAACACAACAAACTGATGCACTTATCTTCATCTGAGATTTTAATATCAACAGATGACAACTGACTTACCACAGTATTGAAGGCATTTAGATGCTTTGTCATCGAGTCTCCATCCTTCATCCTCAGGTTATACAACTTTTTCCGCAGGAACAACTTATTCACCAGAGACTTAGATTGGTACAAAGTCCCAAGTTTTTCCCACAAGGTCTTCGCCGTAGCTTCCCCAGATACATTCAACAATACTAAATCTGAGACACACAACCGTATTGTGCTCTTAGCCTTCCGATCCAGTTTCTTCCAGTCTTCATCTGACATTGCCATTGGTTTAGTACCTGGATCTACCGTGATCCACTGATCTTTATCCACCAGCAGATCCTCCATCTTGAGCTTCCACAACTCAAAACTCTAACCATTAAATTTCTCGATCTCTATCTTTCCGCCGCTCGCCATATTCTTTCACCACAAGAATCGATCCCGCAGATCTCCCACTGCACAGGGTCTACCACAGGCCCGAGCAAAAAACACTCAACAACAAAGGCATCCCCTTGAAGCCGAAACAGCTCTGATACCAAATGTGGGTTTTAACCCTGAACAGAAATTATCTACACACGAATCTTATAACAGAAAATAAACAATAGCGAGAGCATAAAACATAAAACAGATAAACACAGAGATTTTCCCCTAGATCCCAAATTGGGACGACCAGCTTGATTTTTCATTATATTCCTTTTAGTGTTACAACACATATATATACATGCCGAAGCATACATAAACCCTAATCCATAAACCCTGGATTAGAACATAACCGTAGTTCCCTTGACCGGATCTACAAAAATACCAGGGGCCGAAAACCATCGTACCCCAAAACCATGCAAAACCATGCACAAAACCATGGATGCGCTTAGTCGTGGAAAGAATATAACACATACCCAACATGGCCTAACCTTACTCTTCAATTTCAGTGGTTTATAATTTTAGATTAGGTGCCCAGAGACTAGGAACAACACTCTACCCCTCCTCATGGTCGGCTCGCACTTCCTGGGGCCCGTTCTACGAGTTGGGTCGCAGTTTTCAGAGGGAAAAACTACGACCTTACAGGGACAAAGCTAAAAAAGTGTGAGTTGCCAAAAGGTTGGGTTTTGTCCTATTTTTGGCTAAGAACTGGGGATTGATGTTTTTATGCAATTTTTCTTCCTCTGACTGAAAAATTACTAGGTTTGTGTAGGTATGACATAGTTAAAGATAAAATGGAGAAAGAGAGATTTCGATGCACTTCGTTCCAATATCCAGGGGGATCAAGTGGTCAGAGGCGCACTGGCGAGATATGGGGTTCTCAAGTTGGTTGAGAATCCATTGATGAGGGCAGGGGAGTCCCTGCTATCTAGGAGAGTGAGCTATTGGGACCTAGACTTGGAGGTCTTAATCGTGAAGGGGCACCAGATCGAGCTGACTATTCAGGACATCTATTTCCTAATAGTCTCCCGCCACTGGGGTTGGTGGGAAATATCCATCCAATATTACCATGGGGGCAAAATATATCTAAGTTAGTGGAATGACATTTCCAACTAGATGTTTGTGTCAAGGGCACGACTATACCAATCAGATATCTAGAGAGGGTAGAGACTCGGGCTACCACTTTAGCAGTGATGCGGATCTTGGGCAACCAGGCATTCCACCACATCACCGGAGGGCAGATGATGCTGGTTGATAATGTGCTGAGCAGAACCTACTATGGGTGGGACCAGATTATGCTGGCATCGTTGAACTGACAGTTGTCGCTATGAAAGAGACAAGTGAACCATGACTATGCTTTTGGTACAACGTTATGATCGTTCTTCTTCAAGAAGATCCCTACACTTCGACCTCATGTACAAATCCAGAATGGGGGCCCACGAGAGCCCAGGATGCGCCGCTGGGGGTAGCTACTACAGAGAGGAGGAGGCAGGGGAGTTAGCGAGTGTTCTAACTCGAGTTCTTCACACATTGGGACCAGATGCTATTGTATACAAACAATTATCCATGCAGTGGTATGAACTATCAGGGGGACCTATATTTTCCACTTCTGCCCGGTCGAGCATGGGGACCAGATGGTAAGCAACAAGTTGTTATATTTTATGGTGCATTTAATTTTTTTAGAATTATGTATGTGGTACTAATTCATCACTTTTTGTATGCAAATATAGCACCGGTGAAACCGACCGAGTATATGGGGTGACCCGCAGCACTAGGGGATGCGGAGTCTAGCATAGGTAGAGGAGCTGATAGAGTGGATTTAGAGGCACTACTGGAGGATGTTCTTCACATATGTGAGTTTTTGATGACCATGGTATCAAAGCACGGTTGGCATGATCTAGATGACTGCTACATTGAGGCATGTGTTGGGCTACCCTCGGAGTGGTGAGGTGTCATGCAGCACATGGCGATGGCTAGGTAGGGTATGTGGGATCTACGGGCTGCAAGAGCTGAGACATTGGCTTGGGACCCTCCAGATAGTGATTAGATGTGCGAGCATGTGGTGCTCCTAGTTTTGATTTTGTAACATGCTATGGGCATGTCGGATGTATTAGAGTAGAGGATTCCAAAACATTTATGATTTTGTAGAAACATATTATGGATATGCATGTTTTTATATCTTACAAGTATATGGTTCGCCATTTTTATGATTATTTTATTGTGTTAAATGCACATGATAAGTGCCAATCTAAAATATTGTTTGCAATTCTATCTACATAGTGATTTTGGGCTCTAGGTACATGACTGAATTTAATGGTTTCAAATTCATGCACTAAGAAATTAACTCGTAAATATATTCTAAAAAGGACATGGTTATTCACGTGATATATTCCATTCAATTGCACGACAAACATCAGGGAATCTTAACGAACATGAAGATGAAAGATGCGATGTTCAAGGTGTTACACAAAATTTTGTCACTGTCCCTGCAATCCAAAAATCACACATTGGAGGGTCATTTCTCTGACCAATAAGAAGTGTCATGCTTTGCAAATACTATCCTTGCATCCCTTTTGATGAAAGCAACATTCTTCTTGTTAACAATTCCCTAAGCAGAGCTGTAAAAATCCCTATTTTTGCCTTGGCTCGAGTAGCCAGTTACACCCTTGCGCCGACAGGGAAATTTAACACTGAGCCCGCGCAAGTTAGCGCTTTGTCCTAGTTAGACACCCATGCCAAGCTGTTCATGGAATGCTTTTTAAAAATAAAGGCAGAGGTTCCATTCCAACCACCTCGAGGATGAGTCATTGGGAGTGGTTGAACTGAAACAACCACAAACTCCTTCCTTTAGTTAGTAGTTTCCACCTCCCTTGGAACTCTCCTAAAGGATAGGACTCCCTCCCACCTTTGTAGGGATCCCAACCTCCTCCTTTTCCTTTATAAAAGAAACTATCTCTTTTAGTAGAAGCTAGCTGAACTGCAAGAATTATACATACTATAGCTGAGCTGCTAGAGAAGATAGAATAAGAAGGAATTACGTTGAGGAAGCTTGAGTCGATGACTTCTAAGAGAGCTTGAGTCCTGTCTGAATTCCCTAACCAAAACTTGAGACACGCTTCACCTAAACCCCGCTGGATGAGACTGCGACGTCAAAGCATCAATTGTACTCTTCCTTCTATTCATTTATATACATGACTACTGTTTGGTTCCACTATTGTGTTATGATGTTTATTTGATGCGATATGTTTAGCCCTCTTTGACTGGCTAATAGTTATGAGTGAAACTATTCTGTTGTATTTTGTTCTTGTTCTTTGTCCTATGTGCAGGTATATGAGCGTAACAGCGAACATATTGTGATTTTTCAAGGCAGGAGCGAGAGGCCACTACTCTTTCTGTGACGATGACAGCGTTGGATTCAAGGTAGGTCAATCTACCATGTCTTTTGTTCATTCATTAACTAGGAAGCAACACTTTAGCGTGTCATTTTGTTACTAGAACCACCCCAGGGCTAGAGGGATCATCTCTGTCCGCAGAGAGGATTAACCTTCATAACAAATTGGCGACACCGCTGGGGATCACTGTGCGAGTTTGTCGTTTCATCCTGTTGGGTCAATTTCGATTATTGGTTTAGTTATCGGTCTTTTTTTTGTTTTTTTACTGGGTTTCCATCCTTTGTTCACTCCAGAGTGTCAAGGTTGACCTTTGTTCATTAGGTTATGGTTTTTACTCCTTTTCCCATAGGTATCCAGCTTGGGGTGGTTTTTGTCTAGACAGTCGCGCCGATTGGCACATGTTGCTCTTTTAGCACTCGCGCCAACCCCTGTATGGCGTGGATTACAACATTACAGTCGTGCCAACACCTGTAGGTTTTGGTTTGACCTCCTTAATGAATGTTTTGGTCATTTTTTCTTGATTCTAGGTCATTTTTGGGTGTGATTAAGCCTTTGAGACTGTGTTGACTACCATAGACTCGTTTCCTTCAGTATTTTGTCCATTTTCTTGTCGGTGTCATTTAAGACCTTAGGGTTTTTAGGTGTTCTTTCACACCGAGCCTTATGTTCGAGAACAAGTCTCTTTGATTGTTATCAGTCTTGTTTCGGGTCATTAGACTGAGTTTTTCTTAATCCTTTTGTTTTTCTGATTGCACGATCTTTTAGTTTTTTCGATTAGTCCTTCTTCTTCAATACTTTGAGCATCAATTACTTTGCTTGTTTGGGTCACTTTGGGAAACTCTATTTTTAGAGTGAAATTTTGCTCTATTAGCTTGCGTGTTTTTGTGTCTGTTTCACTTTGGTTGAGTCATTCAATTTCAAAACCCTACATTCACAAAACTCAAACTAGTGTTTATTTTGTTTTCCATTGAATTAGTATGTTGTGTGCTTTATTTCATTGAAAAATAAATAAAAAAATATCTTTGCATTCTTTTGTTGCATCGAAAGTGAAACATTCCTTTACATAAATAACATTTGTTAATCTAGGAAGGAATTTCGTTTTCGATTGATTTCATTAGAGGCATTAGAAATTTATTCGCCTTGCTTGCTTGTTTGAAAGATTTCTATCCTTCTTATGACTAGCATTCATTGAATTGAAATGATGTTCATTTGCATATAGCTTGCATTTAGGAAGTTGAGCTCCAAATTCGATAGGGCCTGGAAATTGAAACATAATCCAAGATCAAATTTAAAATTTACTCAATGAACCTAAGGCAACATTGAAACCTAACAAAAAATTTCTAGTGGGCTAGGCTAGAGACGTGTTCCGGCGTCTTAAAACCTACTAGTTGTCGCTCGCCTTTTGGCTTCAGACAGCGCTAGTACGAATTTGTGATCCCCGTACTGTCGCGTATGTTAGGGTCCCATGATTTGGCTTATTGGCAAGCCAAGTGACAGGGTAACATCAAACCAATCTTTGGAGCCCAAGGACCTAGCCTTCCTGGAATCAGAGAGGGCTCCCTCTATTTGTGTAAGGGATATCTATGTGTTTGCTTCTCGTGTTTCTAATTTTAGGTTAGTTATGAAGTGGGTTTTTGGTTTTGTTTTTAGGTTTGTGAGGGATGAAGTGATCAAAGACTAAGATAGGTAAAAAGATGTCAGATCAACTTGGATATGGGGTCGAAAAGGTCAAGAAAGCTCTAGATGGTGATACAAGGTATGTTGAAGGGCTGATTTGATCAAGGTAAAATGGATCTTAAGGTAAAATGAAATGGGATGGACACTAAGTTTGTGAAGAACAAAGGATTTCAAACATAAATAGTTTAATAGCTGACATAAACATGGTAGGGCTAACTATTAATCATGAGAGATGTAACTATAAACTGATAAATGCGTAGAAATAAACATTCAAGCAATACATAGAGATATATGACTCTCTAACTTTAGGAAATTGCTATCAGACTTTGGGGAAAGACAATTAAGGCAAACAAATAACTCAAATTACTATAAGGAAATGCCTAGACATAGTATTTCAAGCTATCGGGCACTTTGAAGTAAGATTGCATAGTTTCAGGCAAAGGGAAAGATCAGTACAAGACCTCCTTGGTTCAACTAAGACAATCAAACAATCAAAGAAAGGTTTCAGATGTGGAGCTATGACTAGCCATGAGTAAGAAGGGCATACCGTGAATCATACTTAGCATGGATAAAACCATAAATGAAACAAGCAAACAATTTCTTCAGTTATCAAAGAGCAATGAAGGATTCTTTGATGTGACTAAGAAGCAAGAAAACATAGAAGCTATAAAGAAACATGAAATCTGAGGTGCCTCCAAGGGCATGTCTCAAATCTATTCTCTACTGTCTTATAGCAAGAAAGAGCATGAAATATGAATGAAAACTAAGAAGCACAACAAAGAGGGACACTATACCATTTTACCAAGTCAAGGAATCCAACAACAATCCTCTTTCATCATCCAAAAACATTCAAGAAACTATCCAATGCATGAGACAAGTGTTTCTTCCAAGCTTGTATAACCATATATTGCTCTATTCGTCAAGTTCAACCTTGTTTACAATGAAATTTATTGGAATATATAGGCCAAGATGAGGGAATGTTGTGTAGATTAATCCGTCTTGCGGACAAGACCGATCTCTCCAGTACTAAAGTAACTAGCAACAAACAGCCAATTATACTAATCTCTCTCTAAGCATACAAGATACATAAAAATGCTATATAGGTGTAAGGCCTACCTTATGTCCAGCGCTTGCTTGATCTCGTTGAAGTCCCTCGTGCACTGAAGGAATGTTCTTCGATAAATCTGCAGTCACAAACAAGCAAAAATATTACATAGCATCTGTATAGACATTATTATAAACCATACTCATCATAATGATCAAGGAATTTATGAAATAAACCATGAATAGACAGTTTAATGAGAGAAATGAGTATATTTGTATTAACTTCAAATAAAAGAAAACCTTTACAACCTGTGCCTTGATGTCGTGCAGGTCATCCCGGGGTCCGAAGTAGGAATCTCTTCTAATTTTACAAGCATTGCACTCTTTGAACCAAGATAAAATAGAGGTAAGTGATTTAACCTCACAGAAAGTCTTAGTTAACTGAGTCTGAATCTCAACATCATTTAAACTCAAATATCTTAAAGCTTGAACTCCCTTTGAGGCTACCCATGGCCTCTTTTTATAGTGGAAAAGAGGAGGTTTTCTGTTCCAAATATGAAGGGATAGAATGCTCCTTCAAAGGGATTAGCTCCCTACATCAAGGGGTTAGCTCCATCAAGTGAGGGATGTATGAACCTTATCAAAGCATATCCATTCCCGAAAATTCCCATCTAGAATCTTCTAGAATTCATCTGAAATCAACTTTTTATCTTTACTTTCTCGCCTTTTTGAGTTTTACAGAGGTCCGCACCCATAACACAAAGAACGTGCGATAGGGTTCCGCGGGAGAGCTAAACTTTAGGTGCGGGACCGTAGGAAATGAATAGAGAAAGTGCGATACCAATGTTTAGGGGATTTTCAGGAACTTTTCTCTGATTTTGAAAGCTTGACATGAGGAACTAATATGTTAGACTTGCAAAAAGGAGGAAGTATGAGAATAATGAGCTCATACTCATAGCAAAATTTCAGGATGACAGTTTTTAGTGTAACAAATTGCCCCCTAAAGTGCAAAGTCCGGAATAGATGAAGCTGAATTCTGTCATATATGAACAGTGTAGTACTTTATCATTTCAAAGATCATCCTGTGGACACCCCAGTCGGAACCTATAAAAACATTCAATGCAAAATATATACATATATATGTCATCACTGAGGTAGGCATTCCCATACTCAGATTAAAACTAACTAGAAACTAACTCAAATCGTTCTGATACAGGAATGATTTTAATATTACATCAATAGTGTAGACACAACATGGGCACAGCCATCTGTAATGAATAGTCTACTGTATAATAATAAAATTCCTCGTAGCCTGGATGGTGGAAACTAGATCTAGGGTCTTGATTTCTGCATCTCGAACTAGTACGATTCTATCCATGTGAATAAATGTGTTGAAGTCGAACATGGTAGAAACCACTTGATTACCAGTCAATGATGTGAATTGTTAACAAGTGTGAGAGAAACCACCAGTAATGTCAATGGCTCTCAAAGTACCCAGTACAATCCATGAAATGTGAATGAATGAGCTGAAGTCGAACATCTCACGGAATCATTCGATTGAAGGTCAATGATGCAACCTGTCGTCGAAGGCGAGAAACCTGCCATTGAGGCATGCAGATTTCAAGGTACTGACAATTTCTGGATCAACTTCCTAGATAATGTACTGATGTCGATAGAAAGTGATCTGTCGTAGGCGAGCCCACAACACGAAATCATAGATCAAGTTTTGAAAATATATTGGCAAGGACTGAATCAGGGATGGTCAAAAATGGATGACAGATATTTTGCAGATGAATGGTTTATTTGAACTGTCCTCTTGAACACATAACGACACTGCAGATGGTTTGGTGACAATTGACCCAAAGCTAATACCCAGAAACCGGCTGAAGACTTTCAATGTGGTTTGATTAACTATTAGGCAAAGGATTTCCCAACCCAGGTGAATGAAAGTGTTGTGTTCAAGAGTGGTTGAATGAATTTTCGAAAATTTAAAATACAACAAACACGCCCATTTTTCTCTCTTTTCCCCCACCATTTCTGGCAAGTACCTCTTTATTTTTGACAAGCTTGAGGAGGATAACATTTGCTTGCTTATAAGCTCATCCTTCGGATGAGTCCAACTTAGTTTAAGATTTGAACCCTAAGAAGGAGTGGTCCGTTCCTGTTTTTTTAAATTGAACAGGTCCTTTACTGCTAAATTTTAACGAGTCCAGTATAGGAGAAACTCGGTGTTTTTCAATTTTAGGGAGTCAGAAGAAAAACTTAAGAAAACTCCATGGGTGTAATTTTTCGTAAATTTAGTCTCTCGAGCCCGAAAAAGGATAAAATAATGCGGGAGAGAACTCTATTGACCGTAATTAGTCAATGTATACCTTTTTTGTAAATAGTCCATTTCAGTCCAGAAAAGGGGTAAACTTATACTGAAAGGATGATCATTCATTTACTTTAACGAGTTCGAATAATCAAGTGCTCGGCAATCTTTTCATATTTAGAGAGTCTAAAAAGGGCTTAAAAGATGACTCCAGGATTTCGCTTTTTCGTAAATTTTTTGAAAGAGTCCGAAAAAGTGATAAAAGTATGCTCTTTGTTGAAAAATGATCAATTCTCCTGAGAAATCCAATTTCTGCACAAAAACTTGAAACATTACACATACCTGTTTAATATAAGTAAAAATGCTTTCAAAAATACCCTTTTTAAAGTAAAAAATAAACAAATTTAAAATTCATCTATTCGAAAAAACTTATAAAAAGGACTTTTTCAATTTCATTTTTACCGTTCAATTTCAGAGTGAAAAGTAAAAAGCTTTTGGGCAAGAAAGTTCCTGTGAAGATTCTGGAAAATCTGTCCGTTGAAATCGAGAACCGTCAGTCCCAGGTAATCCATGACCTCTTAATCTTGTTTTTCATCCGTTTCAAATTCATTTTTAGGCTTTAGTTTGTATTTTTTAGGGCAAAAAAATGGTTTAAAAGTTCGCCCGCGGGGTCCGCAGGTGCGACACACGTTACCTGCGGACCCCGAATTTTTTCTATAAGGAAAAAGTCGTGGGTTCCGCACCCGATACACAGTACACGTGCGTATCTACGCACTGTTTACAAAGTGTAGGTGCGGTACCCACGCGGTTGAATTTAAAACACTTATTTCTTATTTGTTTCCCAAAAAATTTCAAATAAGATTGTTCTAACTTGCCTTTTTATGCATTGTAGGATTGACAAGATGCTGATTTGGAGAGAACGTGAGCACGAGGAAGTGGATGAAGCCGCAATACTCCATTTTCCCACACAATAGGCATTAAGAGCATGTGGCTTGTACAAATTTTGGGCCATCTCAGGCATGAGGGCACAAGTAGAACTCCTGACATGGTTGGTGAACAGATGGAATGTGCAGGACCAGTGCTTCTTTATTGGTGGCCACCGGCTTGAAATTGAGCTAGAGGATATATATTTTTTGAGTGGTTTGTCCAAGAGGGGCGAACAATTTTCTTTGTTTGGGACTAGGCCAGGTGGCCAGTCTGTTGCTAGTCTCCAACTAGAATTCTATAATGACCAGGAAAATCCTCGGGACAAACGGATTGATATAAAACACATCATCCACCCTGAATTGAAAGTTATTGCTTTTACTATTACCAAACTGTGTGGGAGTGCTGCGCTTCATGTAGCTACTGGTTCCCAAATGCGTATTTCCGTGGACTGTTTTCGCGGCACCATCTTTAACTAGTGTGAAGCTGTGTTGGCTAATGTAAAAGGCCAACTAACCAGAGAAAAAAATGGGAAAATGAATAACTTTGGATACGGATCCATTGTTGTTTCTTTTGCTCTAGAGAGGATCCCTATGTTAGCTCCACAGAGTATTGTTGTTGATGCCGGTTGACTTCAAGAACCGAGAATGGTTCGTTGGTCCGCATTGATGGCTCGTCATGATATTGAGGGTACTGAGATTGTGCGATTTCCTTCTTCATATTTTCATTGGCTGGATCGCCAACTTTTTGTGATAGAGGATTTTCCATATGCCAGGATATATTTCCGCGGCGACCGAGAGATGGCTCTCCTAGCAGGGGAATAGTGGGATTATTCAGGTAAAAACATTTTTCAACATTTGCTAAATTCTAATTATTTTTTTTATATTTTTATCGTCTTGAAAACTAATAACCAAATTTTTTTTGAATACAGATGTGGGTCCACAACGACCAGCCCATCTCCAACCTTACGAGAGAAAACAACCAGTTGCAACTGCACCAGCCCCAGTAGGCCAATCAGCGGAGATTTTGACTGATTTAGAGCATCATCTAGAGCGTTTGACTCTAGATATTCTAGAGACGAGCATAGATGACATTCCACTCAGGTTGCAGAGATACGTGATTGGAGTTCCAGGACCTTTTAGGAGGTTCCTATGCAGGGTAGCTCGGGCAGTGGTTTCTTATCGTGATCACCATCAATGATGGGATGATCGTGTAGACTCATATTTTTGACTTTTGTATTATCATTTTTGCCGATCATAAGGTGTTTCCAACCTATGATAGAAGATGATGTATATTTTTTGAAAACACTCCTATACTATGATATATCACTATTTACCGGCTATCTGTGTACATATGTGAATGTTGTTTGATTTACTGCTTTTGATTATTGCAAATGTCTATTTATCATACTAGAAGCAATTGAATCTGCTAATGTATTTAAATGTCTTGGAATATGCTGATATTCAATGTAATAAAATTCACGTTCCAAGAGACGAACTCTCAAAAACAACCGTAATAACACTGGATTTCTAATGGTATAAACCCTGTTAAGCTGTAATACAACAAGTTCAGAATCCAACCTTACAATCAAACTGCGAATTCCAAATGATATGGACTCAGACAATAACTCAATCACTGCACTATACTCGGCAATGTTATTTGTTGTTTGACCAAGGCTTACCCCATGCATGGATACTAACTCGTCAGAGGGTGAATAGATAACCCAAGCTGCAGAAGAAATGTTCCGTGTACTACGACAAGCACCATCAGCAAAACCAATGTAGGTTTGAAGAGACGTCGACATCTGCAATATCAAGAGTAAAACTCAGATAAGCAGGAATGGTGATAAAAACACACTCTCTAAACTAGGCACACTTTTCTAATCTAAAACACACCAGCAGTAAAGAAATCTAAACTAACAAAATCTCCACACCACATTTAAGCATAATATCACTTTAGATAGAGCCCATTTCTAGGTTTATCCAAAGGGACACCGTCAAAATCTATCAACTCATAGGCCCCTTTTTCTAACTTTCGTTTAACAATGTAAGGACCATGCCACATAGGCACGAATTTCCCAGCTCCTAGCTTGTCGTTAGCTTGATCATAAAGTAAAACTAGGTCTCCTTCTGAAAAATTTCGAGGGGTCACATTTCTATCATACTGAGCTTTTATCCTTTTAACATGAGCCTCGTTTGCTATTGCGGCACTTCGTCGATTCTCATCTAATTGGGCCAAGTACAAGAAATGTTTCTCCTCTTTAGACGTAGCTGGAAGTAATTCTACGGCTAATTTTAGTGACGGTATTTCGCATTCAATCGGCAGCACAGCTTCTAAACCGTAGACCAGTTGAAAAGGAGTGAAACCTGTTGATGTTTTGACTGAGGTTCGATATGCCCAAAGTGCTGAAAATAACATGGAATGCCAATTCGTCTTGTGAATACCAATGATTCGTTTGATCATGGTGACTAAAACTTTGTTAATGGCTTCAACCAGACCATTGGCTTGCGGATAATATGGAGTGGAACTATCATGGCGCAGGCCAAGTTGGTTTGTCAGTTTAGTCATCATGACATTCCGAAAGTGACTTCCATGATCCGTAATAATAGCTTGGGGAACACCAAACCTAGCAATTATGTGATTAAATACGAATGTTGCAGCAGTATTGCCGTCAGCTGAAAATGTAGGCATCGCCTCGGCCCATTTTGTAAAATAATCTACTGCTAAGATAATATAGGCATGCCCCCCGACCGAGTGAGGGTTACATGTAATAAAATCGATACCCCATTTCGCGAAAGGACCAACAAAAATTATAGGGTGAAGAGGAGCGGGTGGCGCGCGCATTTTTCAATCAAAAATTTGACAGTTGTGGCATTTCCGAACCGCATAAATGCAATCTTTGAACAACGTTGGCCAGAAATAACCTGCACGCAATATCTTTTGGGCCGTGGCATACCCATACATATGACCGCCACATGCTCCAGAATGGCAGTCATTTAACACCTTTTCAGCTTCTTCATGAGTTAGACAACGTCGAAAAACAGAATCCGCTCCACGACGATAAAGTGTATCACCAATGATATTATACTGTTGGGATTGGAAGCGTATTTTCCATCGCTGAGTTCGTGAGATGTCAGGTCGAAAAGATTGGGTTTGGAGATAAACGATAATATCTTTATACCATGGATCAAGTGTACTGATGAGAAACAAAGATTCGTCCGCAATGGACTCTTCTGCCACTGTTTCAGTATCAATAGAGGGGAAATCGCACATCAGTTCTGCAAATACCAAAGATTTCTTTGCCTTGGATTTTTCAAATTCCAAGTCAAATTCCTGCAGGATAACTATCCATTTGGAATATTTTCCCCCTAGCAATTGTTTGGTCAAAATATACATCATAGGGTTGCAATTAGAAATTACCGTGGTTTTACGTAACAAGATGTAATGTCTAAAACGTTGAACAGCTTGAACAGCTGCCAAGGCCAATTTCTCCACATGTGTGTATTTGATTTCAGTCGGATGCAAATTCTGACTAAGATAATAAATCACATGTTCATTGTGAGATTCATCTTCTTGAACTAGTACCATCCCAATGGTGGAATGAGAAGCAGCGAGGTACAAAATGTAATCTTGGTTGTAGTTGGGAGGATGCAATAACGGTGCATGGGTCAAGGCGTGTTTAAGTGCATCGGAAGAAAGTATACATTGGCAATATGATGCAAAAAGTGTTATCCTTATTAGCAACCCACTTGATGAAGATGATGACAACTTACTTGATGAAGTTATGCTTGATAGAATATGTTCTTAATGAAGTAAATCTGATGTATCTACAGTGAATACAGAAGGCAATGAAGAAAGGAACTCAGCATGTACTAAATCTATGATGAAAAGAGTATGTCTTAAGGCATACGCGGATATGTCTAGGGGAAGTCGCGTATGCACGCGGGAAAGAACGTTCCAAGTCGCGTATGGGCTAAAGCGCTCTAAAAGTGCAAAACCAGGGGTGACCACCATGGTATTCACCCATTGTATTGGGTAATGATTCGTCTATGTGACCCCGTCCAGGAATACCATCGGAAGTAATATTGTTTTGCCTCATGGTATTGAAAAAGGGGCCCATGGTATTGAAGGCTCATGGTATTGAAAAAAGGGGCCCGTGGTATTGAAAAAGGATAAACCTATATAAGGAGAAGAAATTCATTGTGAAAATCATGAGTGTGGGTGCAAGATGTCTGAGCTTGAATGAATACTTCTCTCTGAAGTAGATCTGAATGAAAGGGTTACACTTGAATGATAAATCTAAGTGTATGATGCACCAATGATGAAGAAGGGGATCTAGATCTGAAATGTGCTTGTATTTGCTAGATCTGTTTATGGAATGATTAGATCCAAGAAGAGGCGAACATCTGTCTGAAGTGAAGGGTTAAATCTGTGTGAAGTATCTGTTCTGAAGAAATGTAATGACCTAAAATCTTTGAAGAACCATACGCTAGTTCGCCGAAGAGGAAGCGCGTATATACGCGTCTTCGAAGTCTTAATTTCATGAACAACGATCGATGGATCAATTCCTGGCATTTCTTCATAAGACCAGGCAAACACGTCATAGAATTCTTGAAATAGGGCTTTATAAGTCTAAATTTCTTCATTTGTACAACAAGCACCTATATGAATGTTTTCAATTATCCTTGGTTTTACTGAAATGTCAATTGGAACCGTTCTAGATATATTTTCCAAATTTAACTCAGAATCAGGATTTTGCAATGGATTCTGAGGTTCCTTGACATATTCAGCAGTAAAAATTGAAGCAAAATCATCTTCAAAATGATCTAATTCAGGTAAAAATGAAGATCGGTGATGTAGATCTTCCCATGGTAAATCATCAACAGACAAAAACTCACGAATTTTCTCATCTGTACGAACAAGTTCAGGAAATGTCATTGTAAATGAACTAGATATAGAAAGTGATTCCTCTTGGATCCCATTCATTGGATCAATTTCGGTTGAAGACGAGTCGGAAAGTGACTGTACAGCCTGGTACGCAATTTAAAATGGACTCAAGGGCATCATGCCATCAAATGAATCAATCTCGGATTCGGAAGGTACGATCCAAGGATCATCAAACATAATAGTGTCTGACGAAATCATGTGAATATTTGCAGTAGAAGGCGATACGTTAGGAGGAGGAAATGAAAAAGTTCATAGTAAACCAGAATCTTTAATCAAACCCACTCCAACATCCTTATAAGGGATAGCCATTTTACCAACATGATGGATTGTTTCTGTAGAGGCTGGGTCAGATGAGAAATAAGTTAATTGATCTATTGTCACGATCTTTCCTTAATATGGAAATTTTATGAGTCGAAAGACTGAAGAAACAACAACAGTCATAGCATAAGACCAACTGCGACCTAGGAGAAGGTTGTAATCTAGAGGGGAATCAACCACCTCCACATCTAGATTTACTATTTTACCTTCGACCCCTATGGGTAAATCCTGAAAAATACCAAAAGGTTGAAAACCTCGACCATAAAAAGCCTTTAGAATTGTTAGAGATTGGTTAAGTGTAGGAGAACCAAGTGATTTCCAACACTGAATCGACATAATGCGTTGACTCACCATTGATCTGATCCGAAAATATTGATGCATTTTTGATAACAACTACAGAATCTGGAAAGCCATTTGAGCGAGAGTAGGCAGGTGTACTATTTACCATCGAAGATGCAAGTTAGAATCTACGAACATCGTGACTCCTAATGGAACAATAATAATTCGTTGTGCTAGACATGGTCTGACACTTCCAAAAGCATTCTTTGAAGGAAAATTGCTAAATCTTAAACAATGTTGTAATTTTAATGACTCTAGCATTATAGATTATTTGATTCTGAAGAACACCTTTAATAGCGGTTTGATTATTAAATCGGATTTTGTTTCGATCTGTAGCAGACCAGAAACAGGAGGAGGTGTAGTTGATGCGTTTGCATTAGAAGATTCTGCTTCTTTACCATCAACAGGATTCTTACTACCATAATCTTGCGTTAGTACCAATCTTGCGTGGGTGAGCAGAGCGTAAGTTCATTCAAAATGAGTGAAGGTAGATATATTAGATATAATCATCCCCCATGTGAATTGGAAAAGGATCCTTCAAGACAGCAGGTTGTTGCGATCCTTTAACGAATTTCGTAACTTCAGCTCGATATGGACATTCTTTCATGAAATGATCTTGTTCACAAATGAAAAAAGGATAGCGAGGTTTACGTTTTTCGTCATTGGATTCATCTTTATCAGTTTTATCTTTCGAAATCTTTTTTTTTTTATTCTTCCCTCTCTTTTTACCACCGGATTTAGATTTAGTCGTAGATGTCTCTACGACGTGAATATGGCAAGCCGGGGAAGAGATCTCCTTTTAAGAGATAGGGTAAAGTTATAATTGGAGAACAATTCTTTGAAGATTTCTTCTTACTTTTAGAATTGATTGTACCAATCATACCGTCAGCGGCATGAGACCCTGAAGGAGCAGCAGCTATTTGACCTTGTTTTGGAAGGTCTGGGATTTTTTCATGTAAAGTACCTGACTGTGTATATACGAGGTCAAGGTACTGAGCTTGGGAAATTACTTTCTCTTCAGTAACAACACCAGCCTTAGCTACATCTTCAGTGATCTTGGGTAACAATGATTTAACAAACCATTCTGCCAAAATTTGATCCGGAATATAAACTTTCACCAAACGTCTCCTACGTCACCATTCATGGATATGATCAGAAATATACGTAGACGTGGATTGTTTCAGTGAAGTTAATAATTCTGTGCCATTGTCGTATCTAACTGGCAATTGAAAATGAGTCAAGAAGGCAGTTTCTAACTGACTAAAGTTATGAAACGAGCCTCGTG